>JAMZAV010000385.1:0-434005 GCA_024449915.1 Sweltsa coloradensis
ATCAAAGTTTCCAAAGTTTCAAGTCGATCAGAAGAATGGGTGGTTAGGCATTAAGTTGTAACCACCCACTTTCAAGTGCCTGTAACTTTTTAACGGTAACGGCACAAACGATGCGGTTTGCGGCACAAACCAGCACAAACGTAGCACTAACGAATGCAATTGGTCCCATCGTTTGTGCTGTAATGGGTGGTTACAACTTAATGGACCTTGTCACTTGATACACTTTGGTTCGCATTGAGTACATATTTTGTAAAGGGGTCAAACAGCGCATAATTCGATTATATTTACTTATGGAAACATTTCAAAATGTTAGAGACAAATATAGACTTGTTACTGTACATATTAATTTGGCATTCTGAATATAATATTAAATGTGCATTTTGTTTTTAAAGTTTTATCAAACCCTATCATTACACCCCCTCATTCTGCTATAAGAAAAACTCTTTTTACGGGCACCTCGGGCCATGTTTTGAAGAATATTCTTGTGAGTGTTTGAGTCAGAAATCACGGCTCCACCTTAAAACCCCTGACTGGTAGGCTAATCATAAAAATCATAAAATGTAGTCAGTCAAAATGTGAATAAATGTCAAATGGTGCATAATCTGGTCAAATTTACATATATATGGTCACGATAATTTGTTTAAAAACTTAAGACTTGTATCTTCTATGTCTTAATTTTGTAATCTTAAAATAATATTTAATTGTAATTTATAATTCTAGAGTTTAAGGCAAATGCCATTATTTCACCCCCTTCTACCCCCTTACTAGACGACTATTTGCAAGGCACCTCTTGGCAACTTTCTTACAACGTTTTTGAGTATTCCATCCAAAATTCACGCCTCATCACAAAAACCTTAACTTTTAGGCTAATGTTCCTAGCTATTAAGTTTGTAATGATTGTACAGGAAATTTTGTATGTAAATGAAATAATTTAGAAAAACTCTTGAAGTGTTTAGCCAAGTGTTAATAGTTGAGTGCACATATATGTCAATTCTTACGAGCATTACAGTCGAAGAAATGAACAAAATAAATGTTAATTTTATACGTTACTTACAAATTTTATGTAGTAAATAGGTGGGTTTATTTATGTTGTACAAGGACATAAGATCGACATTGTGACTGGTTCAAGACTGTTGTATGGTACATGTACTAGCATCTCAGTCAGTGAAAAGGGGAAAAAGAGTTAATTCCTTTGAGGATTAACAAAATGCGATTATAAACCTATAACATAATATAACAACATAAATAACAAACGGCAGTTTATCACAATGCAGAAGCGCAAGCATATGGTTTGTATTGTGGGCTAACCGCCATAAGGTAGCTATAATAGTTGTTGGGATTTATTTACAGGCAGGATATGTTTTATGTGTCAATATATGCTGGTTTCATGGTTAAACGAAACATTGTCACAAAAACCTTGCAACAAAATTGTGATTAATGTGTTTTGCGGTAAAAAAAATGTTTATCAGCAGTAATTTTGGCACACAATACCGAATCTGTTAAAATAACCAGGCCCTACATGATATCTCGGAATTACATTCCAACATTATTTAGATGAGTATGTTTTTTTTCATGTACCTTTGTGCTTTGACGTAATATAGAAATCAGTGCTGGCCTGTCAAGCCCGCTATTTTATAACACCGAGGTTTAAAACTTATTATGATGTCACAGTTTTATTTTAAATGACATTACAGAAGAATGTGACACGTTCTAAGTATTATTAAGTAGTATATTAGTAGTATAGTAGTATATTAAGTTATTAACGTATTTTATCAGCCAATTATTACTACTCATATGATTTATTTAAAAAGTAGTTAAAATGTGATAATGCCTGGTGCATTTCCTTCAAAATATAAGATATTTTTGAAGTATATTACGGAAACGGAAGTACGACCACTGAAGTCAGATGTGAGAAAAACACCGCCTGCTCAACATAGGTAGCGTTGTGCGTTGACGCCAAGGCGCGTGATTCAAAGTCTGTTGTTGCATACACAACAGTCGTCTTGTAGTTCGGACGTAATCTTTAAATGCTAGAGCCTTCGATAATTGCCCTTCACCTTTTACACATTCCTAAGCCAAGGACTTGAAAATATTTTGCCTGTAGCGGGATTCAAACCCTGAACCTTAGCGTTAGGAGCAGAGGAATTTGTTCTAGAGCAGTATAGGGTATCAGCATTCAGTGTGGATTCACCTTCTAAAAACAACCATTTGAATCTGTCGTGTAGAAGCTCTTTATGGACTAAACATTTGTAGTTTTAGAGAGTTTATTTGAAAGTTATTTCTGTTGGTTGCGTGGTGGTGCATTCTGCGATGAATCGCAACAAAAAACAACACATCACTCGCAAACACGTTCAGCTGTCAAACACTGTACCTCGTATATTTCTAGGAGACTGCAGCTCAGCCATCCAAAAATAATATTAGAACAACTCTACATTACCCTTGTATAATCTTCTTCTGTTTTGGGGAATGGTCGTGGGGCTCGAAGCCTCTCCCCTGGTATTTTAGTGCCTGGTGCAAAGCACCTATAACTAAAAAATCTGATGTGTGCCAGAGTTGGGCGATGAACAGCGTCCTTGCGCTGCATAGTAATTGGTGACGGGCACCGTTAATTTCGGTAAAATACCGACGGAACTTGAAAATGGCAACAAACTTCTAGGTTTTGCATCCGTGGCAGAAAAGTCCCACAAGAGACATCCAAGGAGAGTTATTTTTATCGTCACGGAGGTCTTAGTCGTGGGTCCACTACACCCACTCAACGACGACCGGCAATGAGACGTTGACGAGCTCGCAGAAGCCGTGCCTGACGACGTGGAGGCAAGAAACGAGGTCCAAGAGCCGCAATGGGCCGCGGGAATACGTCGCTTCTTCTCGGAATAATGTGGGAAAGTGCAGAAACCTGGGGATTTGGTACCCCTTCTAGAGATGCGTAAAATCTGGCAGCTTGTGCAGCAATGCATTGGTCCACGGTTTGCAGACCGAGGTCAGCGTGAACCTCAGACATTCGTGTCCAGCGAGGGAGAGAAAGGGACACACGAAGAATCTTATTTTGCACCACTTGTAGTCGGTTGCGGTATGATGCTGCACATCCTCCCCAGACAGGAGATGCGTATAACGCCGCTGAACGGATTACAGACGTGTAGAGGCGGAGCTTGGCCGTTACCGAGAGCTGTGCATTCCGCAGAAGGGGGTACAGAGAGACGAGTTTACCGGTTGCCTTCTGAGTTGCTGACCGGATATGTGGGCCCCACGTAAGTTTATGGTCTAAAGTTATGCCCAGGCATCTATTGGTCGGTGCCCATGGTATGGCGACATCATTGAGACGTAACCGAGGAGGAGGCCGTTTTCTAGACCATGAGAAGAGAGTACTTGAAGTCTTCTCCACATTGAGGGCCATACGTGAATTTGTGTACCAGTCTGAAATAGTGTCAAGGTAACGTTGTCCAACGCGAACTGCGATCCATGGGCGACGATTAGTTGACAGAGCCACGAAGTCATCAGCAAACATTGCCGAGGTAACACCTTCCGGCGGAGGTGGCATGTCGGCTGTGAAGACATTAAATAGAGCAGGGCTTAGCACCGAACCCTGAGGTACTCCGGCAAGAATTGGGCGCTGTGAGGAGACAGAATTTTTTGATACGTAGAAAGTACGCTCAGTGAGGAAGGATTGAATAAGCAGGACTAGATAATCAGGGAACTGAAAGTGTACAAGTTTGTGAATGAGTCCAACATGCCACACACCATCAAATGCCTTGGAGACGTCAAGGAATACCGCCGCTGACGCACAGCCGCTGTTCCAACCATCTGTTATCTTATCAGTTATCCTCGTTAGCTGTTGTATTGTGGAGTGCTTTGCTCGAAATCCAAATTGTTCGTCCGGGAGAAGGTTCGAGTCGTCTATGTGACGTTGTAGACGGACCAGGATGACACGCTCCAGCATCTTGGATAACACAGACAGGAGGCTGATAGGGCGATAGCTCGTAGGGTCCCGAGCAGACTTTCCCGGTTTCAGAAATGTAATGACCTTGGCATTTTTCCAAGAGCTTGGGAAATGCTGAAGTTTAAGAACAGCATTGAAAATAGCATGTATCATGTTTGCTGCTCGCATTGATAATTGGAGAACAACTTGTGCCGTGATGCCATCATCTCCTGGAGCCTTGTTGTGTGGAAGGTCCATTGCAATCTGGAGCAGTTCCTCAAATGTGCATCCCGCTCCATCTGGTAGAGGGAGTGGAACGTGGTGAGTTTGTGACCACTGGAATACTTGCTCCTCCACTTGTGGTGTAGAGGCTGTGGGTGGGTTCAAGGTAAATGCGGCCTCCAGCGAGTCTGCCAGGACGTTCGCTTTTTCCACTGAGCTGCATGCCAAGATTTGTGGTCCCTGAATCGGTGGGTCCACCTGTGGAATACGTTGTGTGGCACGAGCCATACGCCAGTAAGATTTACCGGAGACATCGAGACCCGCTATACCGTAGTATCCCAGAGTTCAGATCGGAAGGCCGCAATATCACGCTTGAGAGCTGTTGATGCTCTGTTGTAAGCGGTCTTGTCATGGGCAGAGTGAGTGCGTTGCCAGGTACGTCGTAGGCGATTTTTGAAGGTTACTGAACGGCGAAGTCCTTCTGGCAAATCATACAGGGTAATGCGGCCACGAGAAGAGGTCGGTGTTGAGGTAGCAATTGCCTCTTGAGTCAGTGAAGTGATAGATTCTACCGCTGCATCCACGTCAACCGTAGAAGTTAAAGGTGGCGGATCTTCAGGGAGACCTGCGTCAAGATGAGCGCGGAAAGCATCCCAGTCAGCCTTGTGAAAATCAGGTCGTTGACACAGCGGGGAAAGAAGGAGTCTGTCACCTAGATTGAGGACCACGGGATTGTGGTCTGAAGAGAGAGCTGGGTATGCCTCAAGGTTGTACGAGCAACGAATGTTGGCCAACAACGCGATGTCAAGGACGTCAGGACTCAGGACGTCCCACGGCTCCACCAAGCGGAAAGTGCGTCGGGTCAACTGGACCTGCCACAACGTATGTGCTACGGTCAGCGTAGTCACGCAAGGCGTTTCCTGCTGTGTTGGCTGTCAGGGAATTCCAAGACGGATGTTTAGAATTAAAGTCACCCATGAGGACGGTTGGTATGGGGGAGGCAAGTAGGATATTGTAGGGAATAAAATGCCAAAATCTTTCCCCATAGAATTTTAAAAAGAAATATAAGTGAATATCACATGTTATAGCATTCTATATTAGGTAAAATGACTATAATTTTTTTTTATTTATTAACTTGATTTACCGATAATGCTTCTAAACAATTGTCACATTATAATTTAAAATTTTGTCTCTTCACATTAAACACATAATATTACAAATTATATTTTTTAATATAAGATATTCATTCTCGGTATTTTAATTTAAAACTATCGTAGGCTATAGTATATCTTCACCACTTTACATCTGCTAGCAATTTGTTACATTACCTGATACCTACATAATTGATATTTTTTTGAATTTTTGCAGTTTGTCTGGTTTGCCTAATTGTTAAAAATAGAACGTGAAATTTTTAGTTTGAAATTTGAACGAAACGTTTAAAATGTCAATTAAAAAAAAATTACTGCTAACTCTTTAGTAGGACCAAATAACAGATAAAATTAATGTAGCAAAAATGTACACCTGGTAAGAGGAAAAGGAGACTAATTTCTAAATAAAATGAATAAATAAATAACTCCGTAATTAGAGTCTACCCACTCAGTCACATAACTGATTTTCAGTGGGGGAAGTAAACTAAAGCGACCAAGCCAACCCTGTAGGCCCCGACGCAATCGACGAGTGAGCGATAACCAACCAAATGGATACGGTAACCAGGAAATGCAAGATGACCTAGTAAGCCAAAAATGCGGGTAAGAAAAGAAGAAAAATAGTAAAAAATGTAATTGGTTAAAGCCAACAAAGTTCTATGGATGGGATAATTTGTTTACTAATGTTAAAAAGTCCATATTTACTTGCCCCCTCACAAAAAATTCTCCCACTGTTCTTTTGTTATTATTATTATTATTATTACTATTAATTCTTTATTGTCAACGGGGCAAGCCCCACGAGTGCAATACATGTATGTATTATGTAAGGGCCTGTTTCAAAATGCAGTTTAAAAGCATTATGTATCTACATATGTTTGCAAACAAAAAGGTCTAGGCCTTCATGATTAATTTTTAAAGGGAAAATCCTTAAAAACTAACGTTTTATGTTGGTTTATCGTTTTAAATGTTCAATTGTAAAAAAATGACACACCTAAAAGTAACTAATTTACAAGTTCCACCAGACCGTTTGTTGTTTCACAAGCTGTAGTAACCTCTTCTCCGTAATACATTATGATCACCACCGTAAAGACAAGTTTATGTCAAAATGGTAAGAGTTTTACCATTATTATTTGTTTATTCCGTACATTCTTTACATATTATAATAAACATATGGATGGATACAAATAGCGGACCTAAGATCTATTTTGGACATATGCACCCATCCTAAGAATAATATAGTTACATAGTACATACATCAATAATAATATAGGATAGGTGTACCTATATATATCAAAACAAGAAGAAGAAACATACATTATATCACTCATAAAAAACATTCTCATTGACTGCTCTCTCGAATCTGCTGAGAGAAAGTTCCTTTACTTGAGGCACATATCAGGATAGCTACTGGCACTGGCAGCAGAAAAGATCTAAAGTAAAGGGCACAATTAAACACAAATCAATTTTACAACATTTATTGGGATAAAACAATTTTGTAGAACTAGCAGACCTAAATAGGTAGCCTACTTAAAAATTAGTAACTAGTTAATATATTTTGATCGACTGCTTTCAACAATGGTAGGTAGCCTGAACATTATACACTTCCTTCTGACTATTATACCAGTACCGTACCTACTTACAGTTCTCACTGCCACCTTGCAGTAGATGCAATAGGCCTATATAGGCCTGACTTACCGGTGTGGCAACAATGTGCCTATTATTGATCAGTTTTGGTTGGTCTGGTTGTGGTTTGCTCTGGTGGATTTAGTATCGTTGGTCTGGCTTTATGATATTTTTGGAGACTGGATTGCTAGGCTAGGCTTAGAAAACATTTTCAACGCAGATCTCAATTTAGCCTCACTTTGAATCATAACCAAACCTTTAAGTTTTAAGTTCAGGTCCCTCGTAAAATGCCACCCTATGAAATAATTTAAGCACTGAGACATTCATGCTGGGACCTGATAGAAGGCTTACATAATTACAACATCCCCTTTTTGTCCTCGGTTAACTAATTGTTTAACTTAGACTAAACCTACGACTAAACACAAGTAGTCTACCAGCAAAACCAGTAAAAAGATTACAGCAAATATAAATTAACAGGTCTAGACTATAATGAGAACACCCGGCGTGCCAGGTCGATGTTTTTTTCCTTGCAAGAAATCGCCGGAATCCGTCCTTAGCTTGTTCAATATCTTTCTCTTCACCTTTCCCTTTTTTCATCCTTCGGAATAAAATCGGGAATTCAAACTCTGGTTAGCTAATGTAACATACGCTGTTTTATGGTCTTCCTCTTAGTAAACGTAGCCCATTATTCGATCTCGCTTGTTTTGCCAGATACTATTCGAGTTCGAACATCAATCACAGGTACATTATAAATATTTTCTAAGTAATTTTTTATGTCATGACTTGTCATTTCTATCGAAACAATGAACTGAGCAATGTTAGGGGGTTGTTTGTGGTCCGGGTTAACAAGTTTAAGCCAAAAAAATTGGGCAAGAACACTCTTTAATTTGGATTTCCCGCGTTGATAAAGAGGGATACCTAAAATATAAACAACTGAATTAATACATTGATATTTAGACATTTTTTTTTAGATATTTTATTTATTGCAAACATATTACAAAATTACATTGAATTGTGAAATCCTATTTTTCTAGCCACAACATCAGATCAAGCAACAAAGAAATTAAAAATTCTACCTACTAAACAGGCCCCTAATAACAATGAAACATTAATATTCACTTAGACCTGTTTTTATAAAGTTCAACAAAGTAAAATTTAAAAATTGAATTACGAAGATGAAAAAAAGGACTGAAATTGAGATTGATTGTAGGTATTGAAAATTTAAATTAGGTGTACAAAATTGAAATCTTCAAAGATCACTGTGAGGCTTGTCTGAAAATTGCCAATATCATTTAAATAAGTTTGTGTTTTAGGGAGTTTAATACCGCCGCACCCAGAGTAAGTAGTAAGTAAGTTTTAAGTTCAGGTCCCTCGTAGATGTCACCCTATGAATAATTAAGCACTGGAGACTATTCATGGCTGGGACCTGATAGATAGGCTTACATAATTACAACATTTACTTTTGTCCTCGGTTAACTAATTGTTTAACCTTAGACTAGCCTACGACTAAACACAAGTAGTCCCACCAGCAAAACCAGTAAAAAACTTACAGCAAATATAAATTAACAGGTCTAGACTATAATGAGAACCATCCAGGCGTGCCCGGTTGATGTTTATTTCTTGCAAGAAATCGCCGGAATCCGTCCTTAGCTTGTTCAATATCTTTCTCTTCACCTTCCTTTTTCTCATCCTTCGGAAAAAAGGGAATTTAAACTCTTTGTTAGCTAATGTAACATACGCTGTTTATGGTCTTCCTCTTTAGTAACGTAGCCCATTATTCGATCTCGCTTTGTTTTGCCAGATACTATTCGAGTTCGAACATCAATCACAGGTACATTATAAATATTTCTAAGTAATTTTTTATGTCGTGACTTGTCATTTTATCAAAACAATGAAACTGGCAATGTTAGGGGGTTGTTTGTGGTCCGGCTTAACAAGTTTAAGCCAAAAATTGGGCAAAAACCCACTCTTAATTGTGGATTTCCCGTTGATAAAGAGGATCCCAAAAAATATAAACAACTGAATTAATACTTTGATATTTAGACATTTTTTTAGTTTTTTATTTAGGATTGCAAACATATATGTTACAAAAATTACATTGAATTGTGTAATCCTATTTTTCTAGCACACATTAGATCAAGCAACATGAAATTAAAAATCTACTACTAATAACAGGCCCTAATACTATAAAAATGAAACATTAATATTTACATTAGGCCTGTTTTAAAAGAGTTCAACAAAGTAAATTAAAATTAAATTACGAAGATGAAAAAAGGGACTGAAATTGAGATTGATTGAAAGGGGGTTTTGGGAAATTAATTAGGTGGTACAAAATTTAAATCTTCAAAGATCACTGTGAGGCTATGTCTGAATTGCCAATATCATTTAAAATTTAAGTTGGTGTTTTAGGGAGTTTATGGGCTATAGTTTATAATTTGGTAATTATGCCATATACCGCCGCACCCAGAGTAGGTTATTAGGGGGGGGGGGGGCGAAAAGCGCCGTGGGGGTGGGCAAAGCTGACCACAGCAACAAAAGGCTTCACGCCTTCTTCCTACTAAGTATAACATACTTTTAGCAAAATTCGTAACCATTGATTGCCTAAATAGAGTAAAAAATAGAGTAGAGTGAAGCATTTTGTTGCCATGGGTAGTTTGGCTACCCTATTTTGGGTAAGGCGCTAATCCGCGCTATAGGCCTAAGGCTAATTACTTTTATTTGTATAGAGTTATGTTGGGTGAGGTTTGTTCTTTGTTGAGAGAAATGAAATATTATTTCTGTAGTCTGTTCAAATCAAGTAGGCCTAAGCCCTACCCCTAGCCTATTATGGAGCAGTGGCGTCACTAGGGGGGTTTGGGGGGGACGTGCGCCCCCCCCAATCGCAATCCCGCCCCCCCAATAATTTCTTGTTTTCCTTTGTTTTCAATTAACAAACCCCCAGTCACAGCTTGCACTTTAGGGAATTATCCACTACTTAAATAATTGATAATCATTACTTTATTGAACTAATGATGTACCCGGCCGGCGGGTAAATTTTTTATTAAAAGACACGAGATTTAAAAAAAATGATGATGTTAATTTTTGCCAGTAGTTTGGAATTAATTCCTACGACAATTTAACTGTCTAGTTAAGTGTTTTATTTCCTTCTTTTGTCCGATCCCAATATTAATGACGAATTTACTTGTAGAACAATAATAAAAAGCTTTCAACTGCTCTAAAACGCACTGATTTGCATCCAAATTACCTTGTAATAAAAAATATCTAGGGACAAGCCTCTCAGAGCCCCGCTCTAAATTCGATCGGAACTCTACTAGTTTGACGAAATTGCAATTTTTTGTTTTTTTACTTTATTTTCTAGCCCAAATCACTGATATTTCAAAGTAAATTGAAAATAAATGCGCGGAAACCAATTAAAAATAATTTTCCGCTTCTGTTTTATAAACAAAAGTAAGTTATAAGTAGCGAGGAGCGACGCGGCCTAGGCCTATTCCTACCGTGCTGAGATGTTTACTCACTGCGAGTAACCTTACAAGAACATAATAAAAAAATCCAAAATAGAATCATCACGTTTTTACTGTTATAGTAACAAAAAAAACTTCAAAACCTTTAACGTCGCTATTTTAAACGAAAATCCTATTGTAATAAAAGTCCTTTTTTTAAATAACGACGTTAAAGGTTTTGTAGGTGGAGTATTTTTGCGAAAAGGGATGGTAGGCCTAGTAAGTAAAATCAAGACATAAATACCAAACATGGCGAATCAATGACAGTGAAATGAGCGAGTGTTTGTATTCAATCTGTGTTATTCTAAATAATTGGTATATTTTCAGAGTGATTAGTACAAATAAATCGTTAATAACGAGTTCTTCTTCATTTGTTTCTAATTTGAAGTTGTTTTTTATTCTATTCCTTTGAAAAAACTGTGTTGAAAAGTTGGTCCGCACCAACTGAACTAGGCCTACGTGGTACCAAAACGACCGATTCCAGCAACTAAAAGTGATTAAATAAGTCCAGAAACTACTTTCCGCGGCCAAAAACCAAGTAAATACAAAATAATATTCAGTTAGAAAAAGAAAAATCATAAATTAGCCTAAATGCAAAATAACACTTCCGTCAAATTAAGATTATACCAATTCGATCATTGAATCTTTTCTTTGTATTGTCTGAAATCATCAGTAGCAAATAAATGTGTCTCTAAATTGAAAATAAGATCAAACGTTATTATGTTGCCATGAATGCTGCGAATTATATTATGCTCGACATGACGACAAAACAAATTGACGCACACAGTCTGCAATGTTTCGGTTTTGCATTCAGCCTAACCCTTTTTTCTAAAACGCACCAAATGCACTCAAAAAACCTGATTTTCAAAATTTTCACCTGCGGCGCTATTTACGGGGGGCCGCCTCTCATACCCCCCCGTGCTTAGTCCCTTTTCCACGAAAGTACTTGTGCCCCCCCAATGTCCAATCTCTAGTGACGCTCCTGTTATGGAGATGTGCCTGAATGTGCTGCTTCTAAAATGTTTTCTAAAATGTTTTCTAGATACAAAAATGAGCACGTGCATTGCAATAATAAGTTCTTATGTAATAAAATAAATATTTAAGGTCTACTTTGTCTAGGGCCTACTTACCATCGTGATGACATTTTGAGGTTATGTTGAAAACAGAAATAGTACAGCCAAGCAACCTTATAAAGATAAAGTTCTAGAGTTAATATTATATTATAATGAATTTATAAAATTAAAGTTTTCCAGAACAAGGCGAAAATTGGATCAACTCAATTAATTACGTACGTATGCTTAAGTAAGTCTGTTTTCAAAGTTCAAGTGTTACAAAAGGGGTATTTTGCTGCAGAATATTTTTGTAGGCGTATTCGGTTTTTTCTTTGTTGAGTGGTCACAGTGCGTTGACGACGGTGCCGCTAGTGGTGCCAGAACGGTACAAACACCATACAGTAAGTATAAGGCTACAATCACCTGTGAATTTGACATTAAGTTTGATTTATGTTTGTTTTCGTACGACAGGAAAGGATTTGCCAAATTTGATTTGTTTTAAAACATTTACACCACATTTATAATATAAAATTTAAGTTAGGTTAACCTGCTTTCTACTAGGCCGTGTACTGCTGCCTTTTAAATGCGTACGAGGCTCAGGTAACATAACCTATTTCTTTGGTCTAGGCCCCTCTTTTAACCATGAGAGTATTACTTTTTTGTACTTATTATACATTCGGGAATAAATGCACTAAGGCATTACGTAGGCCCATTGGCTTAGGCCTAGAACTACTAAGATCTCGATATTCTTCAAAATCCCGTGATAAAAACAATCAAAAAATTTGTATCGTTGGAAGTGGACCGGCGGGATTTTATGCTGCTCAACATATTGTCAAGGTAGGCCAATGCTAGGCCTATGCCCTAGGCCTATTGATGTTTAGAGTATACTCTGGGTCTTGTTTATGTTTCAGCTGGCGTTGTTGACTTCTCTTGCAATGAGTTCTTGTTGTAGAGCCTCTGCCTATGCTATGTATACTATCTTGGTAAAAATGCCGTATAGCGCCTCACGCAAAATAGGGTAGGCCCTAGGGGCCCTAGGCATACACGTGGAAAGGGTGGTACTTTTTCGGTTGGTATGGACAGTTTTTTTAGGTGTAGGCCTACCTACAAAACCTTTAACGTCGCTATTTTAAATCTAAAGTACCTACCTACTGATCAAAAACTGTCTATACCAACCGAAAAAGTTCCGAAAAGCTTAGGTACGCGGGGGGGGGGGGGGGCGAAGCGCGTATGTTTTAATTGGATGAGCGTAGCGAGCGTAGCGAGCGAAGCGAAGACTTCAATTTCACTGACCCCCAAAAAATTTAGCTCCAATGTTTTTTTGTTTGTTTTTTTGTTTGTTTTTTTGTTTGTTTTTCTGTCTGTTTGTTCGCTCTCTACCGGGCAAACGGCATATGCGATCTTGATGAAAATTTGAGGGGACCTTCGTTTTCTCTGAACTTAGACTTGCCACGTTTTTGGGTACAATCGAAGAATTATTTCTCATGAATATCGTACTTTTACGTTTTTTTTCGATTTTTAGTGCGATATTTTCGTGACATTTGGGCCGATTCTGACCAAACGGGTACAGCTACAACGTTCATATTTCACATGGACATTAGGTAATGGTGATGTATTGCTTTATGAAAGAAAAAGTTGAAAAAGTTAGCTAGAATCTATAGAAATAAAGCTTTTAATATAAGTTTTTTGACTTTTTGTGCGATATTTTCGTGCCATTTGGGCCAATTCTGACCAAACGGGTGGGGCTACAACGTTCATATTATACATGGACATTAAGTTTATGGTGATGTAGTACCTTTTAAAAGAAAAAGCTGAGAAAGTTATCTAGAATCCATAGAAATAAAGGTTTAAATATGAGTTTTTCGATTTTTAGTGCGATATTTTCGTCGCATTTGGACCGATTGTGACCAAACGGGTGGGGCTACAACGTTCATATTTCACATGGACATTAAGGTTATGGTGATGTAGTACCTTTTGAAAGAAAAAGTTGAAAAAGTTAGCTAGAATCTATAGAAATAAAGGTTTTAATATGAGTTTTTTTACTTTAAGTGCGATATTTTCGTCACATTTAGGCCGATTTTGACCAAACGGGTAGGGCAACAACGTTCATATTTCACATGGACATTACGGTTATGGTGATGTAGTACCTTTTGTAAGAAAAAGTTGCAAAAGTTGACAAAGTTAGCCAGAATGCATAGAAATAAAGGTTAACTAATAAGAAACAATTGAAACTTGACAACAGTCACCTACAATGCATTCACAAAGCACTTGCAAAGGAAAAGTGGTCCCACGCAAACTAAAAACTTACAAAAACGCTCATCTATCAACGCGGCGGGACTTTAGCGTTTTCCTAGTAATAATAATAATAATAATAATAATAATAATAATAATAATAATATAATAATGCAAGACTTAGGCGCTTCGCGCCCCCTCCCCCTTTCTCGCGTACCTAAGCGTTTCGTGGAATATCACAGCACTTGTTGAAAATAGTGTATTTTGCGTGAGGCGCTATATACGGCATAATTACCCTATCTTTCTCCCTGCTGTGAACCCATGTCAACATGGTAGGCCTAGGCTAGAGCTAGCTAGACTAGGTCTAGGCTAGGCTTAGACCTAGGCTAGGTGCTACAGGGTGGCCTAGGCCCCTACCGTTGGTGCTTAATACATCAGTAGGCCTAAGGTGACCGTACGTTCTGGAACTTACAGGACAGTGCCATTTTTAACTCTATGTCCCGTCATCCAATTTTGGGGAATTTAAAAGATTCAGTTCAAACACCTGTACACCTATTTTATTTTGTGTTCTGTAATTTTGTGTAACTTTCTTAACCCAACTGAGAGAAAAAAATGGATTTTGAATCTGAATCTGAATCATCTGTTCCAGCTGGTTACAAACTGATATCTTAACATATAGGCCTAGGTACCCGTTGAATTTGCCTCAAAGCGCTTCCGATCATCTTGCTTTCGGAAGCGACTTGGAGGGAACCAAACCGCCTTTTGTTGAAGGTGATTTCAAGCAATGCGCTTTGGTGTGCGTGATATGTACGATGTCATACACACGTTCAATGTGATCGCTTTTGGCCACCCCCTGATCCTCAAGGTCTCAATCCATGTTAAAATCATTTTCCTGCATATGTGGGATTGTATGTGTCCCAGATTTTTTGTCTTGATTTGAAATTTTGTCACCTTACTCATCAGTGTGGTATTCTGCAGTGCATGTCCCTCTCCCATCCACCTTGCTCACTCACTCTGATTTATTTTCTGTTTGTCATCCACTTTTGACCAATAACATCTACCGGTAGACCTAGGATAGGCCTACCATTAAATCTAAGTTTCTGATCTAGGGCTATCAATGGTTAGGCCTATAGGCCTAGCTGAAATATCAATTGAATAATATTAGGTATTGGTATTCTGTTCTTTTTGTACTACCATAGCCTACGTAATGTAAACAACCCTATCCAACCAGAACCAGCAAGTAACTTGACAGACCGTACATCTTGGACATTGTTTTTTATTATAATTGTATTAGAGGGTGACAGGTACTCACGTACTATGGGGCAGATGCTCTATCTGTCACTCTCGCATTTATTTTTAATACTACATGTCAATTGTTGTACACAAATAAATGCAAATATTAATAATAAATAAATAAATGTTCAACATAACTGCTGTAACCGGTACCGTACCTACCCCTAGGTTGAGTTGCACCATGTCAATTGTGTGCTTATGCATGGGAGGGTCTACTTCAATTGTCTTCATGTAAATTAAATAGTACCGGTAGGCGGTACCTACTTGTAAATTACTTTATAAAAATAACAATGCATAATATGTAAGCCATGTAGCCTATATTGGTTGACCCTGTGTGTGAGAGAGTGCTGTTGAAATGTGAAAGAGACAGATAAAGCTGATGATGATTGTAAATAGGGTATCATGATGAAATGCCACTTAATTTTAGCAATTAAAAAAATTAAAAATGCTTGAAGACTAGGTAGGTCTTCATAGGTGAAACCATGCAGGGGAGGGGAGGCTGGCATTTTGACCAACTGCCTTGACCTAGTATTAGTATTCCCTGAACCTTCGTACACAAAATCATGCAGTGTTCTGTTCTGCCTGGCAATATAGGCTAGGCATGCAATGCAAGCTGCCTGCACTACATGGGGTGGCCACCCCATACATAAGCATGACGCTCCGTTTCTTGCACCTTTTGTATGTGTGTGTTGAAGGTCTCGCAGTTGGTTGACAGTTGACACATTAAACAATAGTGAGACTGAGGTTTGAGTATTTTCTTTCAGAAAGAAAGCAAAGTCCTCTATTGTTGCTGTTGGTTGTAACTTGTAATGTTTTGTGAAAGCCTTCCTGCTATCCCAGAGCTACTACTCTGCATAACTTGTAATACATTCATTTGTATACTCGTTACCTATTTGTATATACTGTACATTGTTATTAAGACATTTTCGTGAAAGTACAAGTAGTACCAGTACTTATTCTTTGGGTGTGAACTTATTTATTTAGTTTTTTATTATTCTTTATCTTAAATTATATTTCAATGCTATGTATCCTACTTTAATCTTAATAATAGATATGACAACATCCATATTTGTGCTGGTATGAATCTACTGATTAATAAAAGACTTGAACTTGAACTTGACTGAATATCACTGCCTCCAAGATGCTGCTCGGTTGAGTGAGCACCCCAAGGTCCTCTGTATCTACTCCTAGCGGAGGTCTAAGCGCGAAGCCAAGCGAAGCCTAGCGGAAATCTAGGGGACCTTGGGAGCAACCGAGTAGCAGAGAGGCAGTGCTGAATATATTTGATTAGGCTAGGTACATTACATTCTGAGAATGAGTGTTTAATTCAAAATTTTTGGCGGCCGAGCTATTCTATTCTAAGGTATTCAATCGGTGTTAATAATCAATCCGGGATGACTGCATTGATTATTAATCATTAATCGGGAAAAAAAATATTGATTATCATGGAAACCTTAATAAATATGGACACTAAAATAAATGTTGTAACCAATAAATAAATATACATAATGTCAATCTGACTTAGACCTATTAATAATTACTTAATTAAAATTATTTTATAATTTATTTAAGTAGGCTACAGTAGTATGTAGGTAGGCCCATATGAATTCTACTTTATTCTGTTCTATTTATGTTCCATACTAGATGACAACACCCATATGTGTATCCTGTATAAATCAACGAATTAATAAAACTTAACTTGAACTAAATAAGCCTCTAATGTCAGGCCTAGCCTAGGTGGCTATGGGCATGGCTACCTTATTTATTTGTGTACCTAGGGCTTACCATATTTGCTACCTATGTCAATTATATAGTCATACATGTACCATGTACGGTACCTGTCAAGGGGAATAAAGAACTTCTGATCATAATTATTAATTAGGTAGGTAATCCAATAAAATAATGTGTATAATAATAAGCGGCCTAGTAATAGATAAATGATACTGTTAACTTGTAACTAAAATATGTGAATTACATAAAGAGACAGGGTGCCAACAGCTTACCTTAAATAGAGTAGACTCGCCTTCGCTTTTGGCACCCTACTATATATGTCATTCACATGATCCAGCATTTTGGCATCCTTTCTAACATATTTTAACTAAATTTGCTAACTATGGTCTCAGAACAATATAAATGTATTTTATGATACCAAATTTAACATAATAATGTAGTAGAATGTTTACCCACCTACTCCCCAGCTTATCTATGTTGTAGGGTCCTAACTAATTTTCAGCATGGAATTTAAAAATTCAATGCTGATGATGGTAAAGCCAAGCCAACCCTGTATTGTATTAATAATTGTATTACCAGGTAGGGCCTACCCGATACTGTATCTGGCCTACGTGTACAGGCCTATCGCGGTGATCAATAAAGGAAATGGGACGTGTGAAGCAGTGATGTCATATCTACCTTGCAGCCGTAAGCGTATTGGAGACGCTTGATCCTCATGGCTCATGATTGTAACATCACAATCCTACTACGGTAACTCAACTGCTTGGTTGCTCTTTAGGTTTTGCCAGAAGCAGACGTGGATATTTATGAAAGACTTCCGGTTCCATTTGGCCTCGTTAGATTCGGTGTTGCTCCTGATCACCCAGAAGTGAAGAATGTTATCAATACATTTACAAAAACAGCTGAAAGGCCATCGGTGCGTTTTATTGGAAATGTAGACATTGGCAAGGACGTATCGCTATCTGAGCTATTGGAATCGTACAATGCAGTTTTACTGGTAAGTTCTTTCAATGCAGCCTAGCATAAATTGGTTAATTTACAACAGCTCATTGTAAATAAATAAAAGAGAGAAAATTAAATTAATTGTGTAGTTATTTTTCCCTATAATGTTTAATTTTTAGGAAATCCTCCAGGGTACATTTAATTATCCCACTGCTACATACTACATGTACCATATGTTTAAACTGTCATGTTTTTTTTAGACGTATGGTGCAGAAAAAGATCGTGAACTGGGCATTCCTGGGGAGGATTTAGAAAACGTTTTGTCTGCCCGCCGTATGGTTGGATGGTATAACGGTCTCCCGAGCGATGCCGATCTTTCTGTAAACCTTGACACTGATGTGGCTGCGATCTTAGGTCAAGGAAATGTGGCATTGGATGTAGCTAGAATACTTTTAACACCGGTCGACCAATTGAGATCTACCGACATTACTCAACACTCTCTCGAAGTTCTCTCAAAAAGCCAGATAAAAAGAGTGCTTTTAATTGGTCGAAGAGGCCCGTTACAAGTTGCATTCACTATTAAGGAACTTCGAGAAATGGTTAATTTGCCCCAGTGTGTAACGCAAATGAACGACGGGGACTTTAAAGGCTTACCAGAACTAATTGCCGGTAACGGTTATTTGATATTTAAGTTTAACATTACATTTACATTTGTTATTAACAATGGTAACAGGTATGAAAGTACTTTGGGGCAGATGCTCTTTCTGTTGCTCTTGCATTCATATTTCTTTATGATGAATGAATGATGACATGCTTAACTCAAATAGGCCTATAGGTACCGTATTAAGAAATAGTAATAATAATAATAAGTACGTAATAACTTACTGTACATGCTTATGTCTGGCAGGTTATGGCGGTGGTAGACTTCACCAACAGTAAAACCACCCAAAACTACAGGTTGTTGGTCATATCTGCAAAACATTGAAAAAGTAATTGACACTTGTGGTATAATGTGGTTTTGTCAGAAGCTCAGTACTTTAGCCAGGAGGAAATAAAGATTCAACATTCCAATGTGGTTTGCAAGTTTTTAATTGGGCATTGAATTAATTATCTTAAATGTATATTTGATAGAAAAATTATACCGATAATCTGACTTGTGAAAATATCAAAATTGAGTTTTATATATATTTTTTTTATTATGGTCATGAGTATGGCTTACAAACTGCATTTGACTCTAAAGCTACTGTAGACATAGACTTGACACCAGTAAATTAGTTTTTGTACTTGGGACCTACACTCAAAATAAATAAATAACGTAGGCCTGTTTCCATCAAATTGTACTTTTAAACCATTCTGCCTAGCAATGTCTTTGAAATACCCAGTGAAAAGTTTCTGGGGAAAACACTAGAATAGTATATTTTATGTTGTTATTTTATTCTTATTTTATTTTGTATTTTCTTTCTTTCTTATTAGTCCTTGACCTAGTACTAACTGGAGAAATCCTTTCATTCCCCTGATGAGTTTGTACACCCCTCCACTTGATTTTGTAACATTCATTTTTATAAAAATAATTTTTATGTACCGGTATTTGTACTGAAATTGATATTTTGTTAGGTCTTATTATCACTTGTGTATGTCCAGTTATGTATTTGTACGTTTGTTCCTATATGTGTACCATATATACATCCATGGGTTGTAAAACATAAATAAATGTACTATGTTTATACATTGGAATGTCTATGTAAATAAACGAGACATCAAATCAACGTTTTGAAATGATCAAGTAATGTGTAGTTGTTTCAAGTGGACATTGCCACTAGGTACTCGAAGATGTATATAAATTTATTATTTAATCACTTTCAGGCCTTCCCCGTCCGAGAAAACGACTGATCGACCTCCTATGCAAAACCGCTTCTAGAGCCACCCAAAAATAAGAATGCGGAGAAAATATTTCAGCCCATCTTTCTCCGCTCTCCGACAGCCATCTTGTCTGAGGGTGGCTCTTCCGTTGTCAGGCTTGCGACTAATGATTAATAGATGGAGGACGATACTGCGATGCCAGTTGGGCAAGAAGAGTCGGTCGATTGTGGACTTGTGCTTCGGAGTATTGGTTATAAAAGTGTCCAGGCTGATTCAGACATTCCTTTTGACCAACAGAAAGGGCCTCGTACCCAATCAAGATGGTCTTGTCTTACAGGTGTGGAGAAAAAAATATAAATAATAGATTTCCCTTCCCTTATTATAGCAATGTCTATTCCCTATATGAGATTTTTTTGTTAGCTATTCTCAATCGAAAATAGCAAATTTGGTTTACCAGAAAATACTAGGGTAGTGTGTGAAGGTCCTAGGTTTGTAGACGTATCAAGTTCTACTTCAAAAAGTTTTGTGATGTTAAATTTTGAAGACAAATCTTTTTGGTTTTTACTGCATAAGTTGAGAATAACGTTCAGAGAACTCTATGAGACCATTGCAAGAATAGTACACACGCTCAGATTTTACGATGGCTGCTAAACAGTTGCAAATATTGTGAGAGGTACTTTGTTTCACATACAGAACCGATATTCTACTTGGAAGCTTGGTCCCAAACCAAACATGGGGACAAAGTTAAAAATGTCAGAAATACTGAAAATGTAAAACATAATTTTCATTTTGTTACCACAGTGAATTCACATTAAATTTAAACCATTTAACTTAAAGTTTTGAGAATTTACCAGTACCTTCAAGTTGATTTGTAGGCTATGGAGGGATCTAATACATAAAAAATATGCTTTAGAAATACCTGGATTGTTGGAATAAATTACTTACCAAAACAAGTTTGAAAATCACAGAGATTTTGCTAACTTTGTACTCTATATCGATGAGAATTAATTCAGAAATGTGCTTACTGCTATCGTACCTACAGGGTTGGCTTGGTCGCTTTGATTTAAAGTTGCCCACTGAAAATCAGTTATATATAACTGAGTGGGTAGACTCTAATGCAATTTATTTATTTATTTATTTATTTATTTATTTATTTATTATCCTTATCAACGTTCAGGTGAACCATGATTAGTATTATGATATCCGTTTACCCTAAACAAATAAATCTTACGCGCTAGCATCAGAGACCCCTCTATGGAGTCATTGATTTTCAGATGCGTTTTGAAAACAATATAGGCCCCTACATGTTTCACATCATCAATAACTTAAACAAATTGCACAATAAAAGTACTTTTTAATTTCAGCTACAGTAATAAGAAAAAAATCATGCATTTTGCAATCTTTTCACACAATCTGTTGAAATCACAAACATTTGCACAGCTATGGTAGTATCCACTAGTAAAACAACTCTCAAAATTATGTGCAGTGAAACGCAATTTGATTAACTGTATATTGACTTTTATCAATTCTTCTCTTAATATTTGTATTAAGTTTTAGTTTGATAATCATATGGCCAACACAGGTCATTGTGTCCTGTCACCTGATACAATAATATGTATTCTTGTGTTTAAATTTAGAAGAGTTCATTATTTAATTTAATTATGACTTTATAGTGGATACAACTATATATGTTTTACAAAAAAGAACGTTTAAAAATCATCAGCTATTTCTATTATCAGGTTTGTGTTGTGACTTTCCATCCTTCCTATCTCTAACCCTTTCTCTTAGAATGAATGAAGAGGCACCCTTGCCCAGCAACAGCAGGAGGGGCAGCTTTTCTCTTGTTGCCAAGGGTCCTGGTTCGAATCCAGGGTAAGTCATAGATTTCTTGTCTCCCGAGCACCAGAGTTGGGAGGAAAGCCCTCTTACTGTTTGTGCTGACTGTGTGCCCCAGTATGAATGGTGTGTGAAGTAACTTTGCTGATGATGACAACATGCATGCAGAATTTACTTCTTGCGTGGCCCTACCACAGGTTTGGTTATGTGTTGTGAGTTTTGTTTGCATGTAGTTAGCTGATTTTTAGTGGCCACCATCCGCCTGATGAGTCCCAGAAGGATGAAACGCGTCGTGGATTAAGGTAACAAACAACTTTAAATTAGCTGCAGTTGTCATCAGCAGGTGAAAAGTTTTGTCGCCCCCAGCCCTTCAGGCTGGGTTTTATGTTCTCTATGCTTTCCCAACCTGTCAACCCTTCTCCAATCTATACTAAACTAGCCGATTGGCCTTTTCCTATTTGTAATAATATTATCAGGTTACATAATACAAACAAAGACAATAGTTAATATATAATACAATTCAGAAGTTAAAAAATCCACCCCGATCAGGGTTCGAATCCGAGTCTCCCACATTCCAGGTAGGCTTCTTTGCTTGTTTTAATGTTTTTGATATTAACCTGATGACGGTAATAGCTGCTGATTTCGGAAACTGTTGAAAGAGTTGTATCCACTATTATTTAATGTCCAATAAACTTAGAAACTATAGTAACTATACTATACAATACAGTATACAATGTCATGTCAGCTTTTGAATAGATGTGAGGACCTACAATCTAATACCATACCTCTAGCATCCTTAATTTGCTATTTTGTTTAGTATAGTGCTATTATAGATACCTTTAACGGATTAATTAGAACTTGAACTTGAACTTGAAAAGGATTTCAAAGTGAACAATTTAGATGGATTGATGATCAATTTGAAATTTTGCATGTACAGTAAATGTAATAAAAATAAACTATACAACTCAATTAGTTAAATAGCCAATTTAAGGTTAAAAATAAACAACATTTAGGTTTAACCCACCTGGTGTTATATTATGTTACTATATGTTGTAGGGCAAATGTGTTTTATATTATATTAATGGTAGGTCCTATGAGTATTTTCTTTTTCAGGTTCGTTATGTTGTTTTGTTTTTATTATATCCTTGTATTTCTGGTTGTAAAACTGTTCTGGAATAAATAAATAATAATAATATATTATATAAGAAAAAAGCCTATTATGTAGGCCCTGTACTTATATTTTTAATTAATAATTCACTATATTGTTAATAATTCATTTTGTATTGTTGCAGGTTTGTATGTGGCAGGATGGTTAGGTACGGGACCAGTTGGTGTAATCTTATCAACAATGACGAACGCATTTTCCGTAGCCAGAACAATAGTAAAAGATATCACAGACAGTTGTGATAAAAAGCCAGGATTTGAAAACATTAAAAAGATACTTGATAAGAAAAATGTGGAAATAGTTGACTGGACAGGATGGGAAAAAATAGATGAAGAGGAGAAGAAACGCGGGGAAAAAAACGGAAAACCACGAGAGAAAATAGTAGATGTAGCTGAAATGATTAGGATAGCCAACAGATAAACTACTGAAAGATAATAAATCACCCACCTACTGTAAGGTTGTAATTAAACCTTACAAAATAAAGCCAAAGATTTCTAAACATAGTACTAGATATAAGAAATAGATTTGCAAGAAATATTGAATATTTAAGTAAAGAAACAAGTAGGGGTGAAAGGATTATAATAAGCAAAATCTTTTTAAAATGTACTATATTATATGGGGTAAGTGGCTAGAAGGTTTTTCTTTAGTGTTTGGTGTGGTTTGCATCATTCTTTAGAATTTAATCATTCATACATAACGCGCGTAGTAAGCATTACAACACCGTGAAAACATCAAATTCTCGTGCCTGGCCCGAGTAATAAATATATTTTTTGTACCTGTAAGTTAGCCCTAGTGGGAAACGGCTACCCGGTACTCTGATCTTGAGGACATTTTCAGGATTCTTGAACTTGGACAAGTCACATTTTGCATTCAATCAATGCAATAACAAATTAATTTTCAAATATTTCTCATGAAAATAGGTAATGTAGTACTTTTACAATTTTTTGTAATTTGCTGCGTTTCTTTGCTCTCTACCAACAAACGACTACCGTTTATATTATGTTGAAATAACCTTTGAAATTGCATATTTTAGATTGACCACAAAGATTGTCCATCATTTCTTATTCACTTAAATATAGATTCTATTGCTCAAGGTTTTGCCTCAACATGTGTGCTTATTGTCTCGGCGAGAGAAAAGTGAATGTGCATGGTGGAGGCTATATCGACCTTGACCTCTGCTTAAATTTTAATAGTACAAACAACTAAATGTGTATTGTTAGTTGTAACTGCAAACAAATTCGTTGATGCCTACGAATTGTAAGATATAATAAAATTTATATATAAAAAGTATTTTTTAAGCTTAAAATACATTCTATCATTATGGTCCCCCTGTTGCCCTGACACCAATGCCTATGCTTGAAAGCCCAACCCAACTCAAATTTTTGGGTACTCTGAACTATGTGTATGTCCCTTCTTAACTATGAGGGAGGGAGAAGAATGTTTTATAATGATTGATTGAATTTATTAATCATGACTGTTACATGAAAATGTATTTTTATACCTGTCTTATACTCGGCAAAATATGTTGATATTAATTTGTTTGAATAAAATAATCTAATCTAATTGTCTACCTACTTTTAAATTGCTTGGGGTTGGCAACATACTACAAAAATTCCAAGTGTACAGATTTTCTAATGCAAATTTTCATACTGGATATCAACGTTTAAATCAATGCAGTGGTGTAACTCAAAAATGGCGGGGCCCGTGTGCAAGTTGGATTTCGGTGCCCCTACTTCTGGGACAAAATATAGTTGCGCGGTATAGCCGGGGTCTGGGGTGAAGCCCCAGCCGGTGGAGCCATTTTCGCCACAGGCAAATTTTTTTTAGGCTACATTATAATATTTGATGGCCTAAAACACATTTCAAGGCGACTGTATCCCAAATGTCAGTGAAATGTTATGAAGTTGAAATAGCCCATTTTGGTAGGCCTAATACCAGGGTGATGGTCGCGGGCGCCCCCTAGGTCGCGGGGCCCCTAAGCACCGCTTACCTTGCACCATAGGGAGTTACGCCACTGAATCAATGTGAATGTGTAGGTTTATTTGGTAAATCTTAAGATAAACGGATCGATGGGAATTTCCTGAATTGAAATCTATGTTTTGGACTTATCTCTCGCAATGATTTGTAAGGTACTCTATTAACATTCATGCAAAATTTAAAGTGATATTTCCAGCCGTTCAGCTGCAATCGTCAACACAATATGAGCGCGAGCATTTGAGTTGGGCTAAGCTCGGCGCCCCCTCTACATGTGCTACCCTTTTGCATAAGAGCTTCAGAAATATTTGCAACATGATATTTTATTTTTGGAAAAAGTAACATGAAAACCATGGAATTAATTTTGTGTACTCTCAAAACGGTGTTTCGTATATAATTATTCATAATTAGGTAAAACTAAACTACATTGTTGATTTGTCGATTTTGTTAGTCAGGAAACGCTCTCGTAGATGGAATTGATGTAACGCCTTAAAGGACCAGTCCACTCTTCAAACATCATTTGAATTTTAAAAAGATTGTATGTTATCATAGAGATCAGAAAAAAATGCAACGAAATCGCCCGACAAGTTTTGAAGCTATTCGCGCGCCTAGTTGGCTGCACCCTTCCTAGCCACACGTCACTTGGCGTGAGTCCGCCCGCATACCGATAGCCAGGTAGAGGGTTGGTGCAGCCCACAAGTGTTAGGCGATCACTCGGATAATGAAAACTTATAAGAAAACTGCATGTACCTTGTGCTTTATTGAGTTCATATTTAGTGTTACATATTTATGTTGTATATTGGTGTTGTTTTTGAAATCTTGTGACAATAGTGAACACGTATTGTGTCTATTCGGATGTATAGTAATGCGCGTAATAATGATCGTGGCATTTCGTTATATATATTTATCAATAAGACACGATTTTATTCACTACAATAAACAGTAACTTTGCAAAATACATTGATTGAAATAATTATACCATATGTTTTTTCCTATGTTTGTGTGATCCATGGTGTGATCGCCTCAACACGATACGGCCTCCCTCGCGCAGACATCGCTGTGACTGAAGGTAGCAGGTAGCGGGCGACCGGCCGAGCTCGTTTCTCTCCCCCAAGTGACGTCACACGTAGTCTTAGCGCGCCCCGGTTCAAATGTAAATAGATCCGATTTCGTTCAACTGATTTTGAAAATTCTTTTTTCTACGTGCGTAGAACAGTACATGGAAGAAAATAGCTGTTACGACTTCAAGACAAGACTGGGCCTTTAATACCATCCAGATATGAAACACTCTTACCAAACTGTATTGTGGGAGACCCGAGTTCAAATCCATTTTGGGATGGATTTAGTAATTTCTGGATTGTACTATATTATATTATTTTCATTGTTGGTATTTTGTGTTTATTTTGTGCAAAATTATCAAACAATATTAAATTATCGTTACTTTGGTGGAGGTGCCGGGTCTTCAAGAAAACTATTTTTATGTTTGTACCCTCAAATGTTTTTCGTTAGCTAATTGGATAAAGTTTGAAACGGTTAGTTTGCTAAGCACCTTCCGAGTCATTTATTATTGAGGGTATAATAATTATAATATATATACATTATACATTAACCTATTTTTAGAAATAATAGTGTTTTTCGGTTTATGCCACTCCTTGAGTTTAATTGCTACTCAACGTTTCGGAACTCAGATTGGATTGTAATTTAATCTCTTAAAAAGGAACTCCAATCTGAGTTCCGAAACGTTGAGTAGCAATTAAAATCAAGGAGTGGCGTAAACCGAAAAACACTATTATTTAAAAAAATAAGTTTACATAATGTCCAGCCACGAAAGTATTTGTCAACATACGTATATATATATATATATATATATATATATATATGCACACATTGTATTTTCGGGTAGTCCGTGTGGTTTTATTTTATTTATTCTAATGTTTCGGGCAGTTCTCCCTGCCCGTCCATACCCATCTTCAAGGAAATTAAACATAAAACAATATAAAAAACAAACAAAACCTTACTTCATAACAAACACTGCAACTAGATACATAGACAAAAACTAAATAGCTTAGAAAAAATAGGTAAGGCCTACTCATGACAAATTATACAACCATGTGAAGCCATCAACATTATCCTATTACTGTTTAGGTGACCTCAGCGTACGAGTAGATGGCTCAAGGGGTTCTTGTTGAGTCTTCCTTCTCTTGTCAACTCTTGGAGGAGGTATATAAAATAATAATAATTAATTAAAAAATTCCAAAATGTAATTTACTGAATTTAAAAGATAAAACAATTAATAACATTTATAGATATATTTTCTTGAACATATTTTCAGTCCACACATATAATATGAAAGTCCTACCAGAAAAATGATGATTGGCATCAGTAAATAAACTGTTTATCAATGCTAAGCCTTTTGTAGTTGTATGACTTTTCTCTTGAATTCCTTGTAGGTAGTGATAAACTGGTAACTAAATATTACAACTAGTGTACCGGTACATATTATTTTTGTGACAATGGGTATAACAAAAATCAAGGAACTGAAATAGAAAATTGGTCCATTTGAAAAATAATTATTTTATTTCTTAATTTAGTTTTTTGGGAAGCACTCCTGTATATGGAATTATTAATATTTTGTACTTTTCAGAAATGACACCCACCAAATGACACACCAAAAATGCACCCGACTGGGATTTGAACCTTGGTCTCCCACACTATACCAACCTGGAATGTGGGAGACTCGGAGTTCAAATTTATTTATTTATTTATTTATTTATTTATTTAACGTCTATCCTATTCAGTTATAAAAAAAACTGATTTACAAAGGACAACTAAATAAATCTAATTACATAGATGCAGAAACAACAATAAATTACATTTTCGTAAATATTTGAAATAGTAGCATTACAACAACAATGCATTTAACACAAGAATTTTGGTAACAAATTGAATGATATTATATGCATTTAATGAATGAATCAAATATAAAAAAGGGTGGAGAATGAAAAGAAAAGAAAAGAAAAGAAAAGAAGCCAGATTGTTTGGCGATTCACAACCGCAAACTATTTCTGGAAAGTAATAGGTTATTCTCTCTGGGCTTGACCATTGTTATATTTACCCATAGTAAAAATCAGTTATAAGCAATATTCTATTTTAATACAGATGTTAATCGATATCCAAGCCCATGCCACGACCCAAACCTGTGCCTGAGCTTATTCAATATTTACTTCCAAAACCAAATTAATTAAATAAAAGCCAGTTATAATGTTCTAATGGTATTTGTAATGTGGATGAAACGCACAATACTTCATGTACACCCTTAACCAGAAGTAAATTAAGGGCTGGGTGTAGGAGATACAACTAGAAATTCTTGATTTACTTACAGTTGATGGTTTACTTGTTGTAAAAATAAAATTTTGACATCCTTTTTTTTACGAAATGCATAGGGTATGCACGGTAACTAAAGGGAGGCATGTCTCAAGTGGGTGGCGTAGAAGCATGAATTTAAAATGTGAGCACAGGAAAACAATAACACTTTCTGTCTTGTCATACTAAATATACACTGTTAGAAGCTTCCATGATTACTAACTAGGGAAACGCCAAAGTTGTTGTTAAACAAGTGAGTGAGCCAAGTGTTGAGTACCCGGGAACATCCCCTTTCCTCCCCTATACCTAAGACTATCTAGCCCAGTATGGGGAATGATACCGGGTACTATACACATGGCGCTCACTCACTCGTTTAACAACGACTTTGTCATTTCCCCAGTTTAATGAGTCACTCGGGACACCGGTACAAGTGTTCCGACTTCTAAAACCGGCCCGTCTGGTCACCTTATTTAAAGTGGAACTCGCTCTGCAACAATAATTATTTTAATTGAACATTTAAAATGCGAATCCTGTTCAAAACGTATTAGCGTTAAGCATTAACAAATTTCCATGATAAATCAAAATCACCTAATTTTTATTTCCCATTTAACACCCTCAAAAATAATATGTGGGTGTAAAAATATAAAAAAAAATCAAACTAACAGGCATCGAACCCCAACCCTCCGTGCGGTAGGCTAAATGCTTACCACTAGGCCATGGCAGCCAGGAAGATCTTGTCCAGTTAGCTTCTACTAAACAAATGCTATCGATATTTTTAAAAAATCGCATTTTTATTTATTGTAGGATTAAATCGCAATGGATCTAGCTGATTTTGCTAACAGTTCTCAGTAAACTCATACCGGATGTCTGTTTAAAATTTCAGCGCAATCTGTTCAGCGGTTCGGCTGATTTTTGACGTACAGACAGACACACAGAATCACAAAATGAGGGTCGTTTGAGTTGAATGGAGACACTCAGTCGTCGCTCCGCTCCCTCGTTTTATTAGATATGCCTTGCTATCTTTCAATGGCTTTCAATAGCAATACATCGGCAGGGTCGCGTCTTGTTGGGCAGAGATCGGCTAAACCTCAGCGACGACCAGTCTTGTACCACTAGTAGTATGCAACTCGTACCGTACCCATACTTGTTGTACTCATATCACTGGTAGGTAGGGCCTACTAGACTCTTCACACTTGGCCACAGCTGGTTTGCCTATAAACTCTGTTTCATTAATTACAAACAAAACGGCCTCTTTCATTGAACTGTTAATTAACTTCACGTGGAATAGACTAGGGAACTGTACAATTTCCACGGAGCTTAAATGAGGTAGACTATCGAGTAAAACGTTGATGTTTTAAAATCTGAAGAATGGTAGGTAGGAGGCCTATTTATCAATATCTTTGAACAAACATAATAGGAAGATAAGCTTAAATTTTGATACAAATATTATGCCTAAACATTTTTAAAAAGTTTATTATTATTCCTGTTTTTTGTTTGCAATTTGTACAGTTACAAATATGAAGGTGAAACAGTTAAGTCTCAGTCCCTAAAACTGTCTGTCAACTGCATAGTCAAAGAGTGAAACTGGAACTAATGATTGTTTGGTTTGGGGGCGTAAATAAATAAATACATTTTTGTAGGATGCCCGTTGTAGGGTATACACATCAGATTTAACCGATGTGACCCTCTTCAGGTAACTAACTAGGTATATTGAGGATAGGACAATTGTGAAGGGATGTCCGAGGGCTATTTAAGAGGACTCAATCCCTTGCATTCGCATTAACGACCGAGGAAAACCTCGGAAAAAACCTTCAGTCACGATTGCCAGTCTCGACGGGATTCGAACCTGGTACCTCCCGAATCAGAGTCGAGCGCGTGGCGCTTGAGCCAACACTGTCGGTGTTTGGGGGCATGTTAACAGCTAGGTTGCTGGTGTACTTTTACCATGTATTAGTCGTAAGTGAATAGCGATCTACTCTAAATGTGTCACACTAGCATAGGGGATGTGGGGGAAAGACCAGACCCATGCTAAAATTAATGAACAATGTATTTCAGAGTTTCTACTGCTAACCGTTTATATACGAACACCATTTTAATGACTAAAAAAGTAAAACCAAATGACGGTTTCAACAACAAAATTTTCAAAGTTACGAGGATTTAATGGCAGGAACATTGAATGAGGAGAAAAGCTAATACTTTTATATATTATATATCAACATCATCCAATTGTTTATTCTTTAAACAAATACGAAACTTGACGGCTACAACAAAACCATATTTTTTACACGGTTATTAATCTGAATATAATAACAAATATCAATTCAATAAACATTGACCAAGTCCGCCCATTCATTAATGAAATAACCAAATTTTAATGTAGGCTCATAGGTACCGGTAATTATTATGAAGTCCTGTCAATAGACTAAGAAACGGTGAACATAAGAAAGAAGCTGTATCAGCATCACATGAATATTATTTTTGTACGAACAAATATTTTTGGTTAATGTTTAAAGAAACTTTATGTAGCCCCCAATTTTAGCATTATTTTTTTAAATTTCAGTAAAATTAGCTAATCAAACTAAATGTATGGATGAGTTCAGGCCAATTTTTTTACAGTATTGCATGTCACACAAACTGTCGTACATGTGGTACAAATAGCTTTTTCTCCAAATCTAGGGAATTTTACATACATTCTGGGCAACTTTTCAACCTCTAATTTTCACACGCAAAAATTGAATTGGAAGGTTGTTTACAATTTAGGATATGAGCATGTCGCTATTAGAGAACATTTCAAATATTTGTCTCCTACACAACCAACCTTTACAAATAACTACAAACAAACTCTTGGTGCCTGTTTGAGGTCAGAGCCAATATACTAATAAGTAAAAAGTAAACTAAGCAATATTTTGAAAATGTTCTCCGATAGAGACAAGCACACATTCTAACTTGACACACTGGTGCCAGTCACAACTCCATTGAACAATCTACAGAGCTTCAAAGCATTACAGAATAAACCCTACATTCTGAATCAAAACCTGGTATGTCCAAGCTCATCAAACATTCCTAACATTAATAATCAAAAATTTAAATGAACAAAGGACATAGAACCTATGAGAAGTTGGCAAAATAATATCAATAATTATTATTATGCATTGGGTATTTATAGTTTATGTGTAATTTGAGAGACTATACTTCAAGTAAACATATTTAACTTAAAGTAAATATATTTAAAAAATACAATAACTGAACTATAAATTATTGAAATCAAACTAAATTAGTCTCTTTTTGAAATTGAGCAATTCAAAAATTCAATGTTCAACATTCTGTTTCGGTGTAAAAAGATAAAAAGAAAACTAGTTTGTAATGTTCTGTGATCAAGATAATTTTAACATTTTATTTCTGAAGCCACATTATGCAAAGCCAGCTTTATTGCTTTTTGTTCCGACAATTTTTTTGTTTATAAATCAATCTGGTATATTATAGTTTTTTTCTTTGGGTCTGGTTGTATTTAGCATGTCGATGCACCAAGGGGCGAAAAGGTGTGAGGAGTATTGATAGTCTTGAACCTGAATATCTATCTAACCCGACTTGCATGGCACATTGAGATATTCACATTAAAGTTTATAAGCATGCTTCAAACAAAAGTAATACTACTGCACTCATACCAACATAAATACAAAAACATATACGGGTACGCACATATAGCACATGCTATGTAGGCAAAAAAACACTTAACACAAACATATAACTAAAACTCACCCCACATATAATTCACACATACCACATAAATATAATCACAAACAAAACATGTAGTGCGCGTGCACATACTACACATAAATAAGCATTCATGTCACAAAAATAGCACATATAAAACATAAATAGACACAAACATCACATTCATAGCACAGACACATAAATTTCCAACATAAATTTCACTCTCACTACATAAATAAGTGCATTTGTACCACATAAATTAACACCCAACTCATAACACATCCTATGCAATATGAACATCCCATGCAGACTAATAAAACATACCCTAAAGATATTCAGATTCTAAATTTTAGTGTGGAAACGGGAAAACGTATTTGAAGTTAAAAAACATAAATGTACTCGCAGCACAGTATTTAAAACAAGTTAAACACTGATCATTTTGGATTCTTCTATAAAGGAAAATTATGCTCTTTTCTAGTGCACTTGCTCAAATTTAGATAGGGGTACCTATTTAATTTTTGCTTTTTGCAATTATTTAAGTTAACTGTTACAATATTTCATTAATTTTAAATACTGTTTTGTTCTTCTTTATATTTCAAAATTTTTCCTTGCATTATTTTATTATTTGTACAGGTTTACAAGAGGCGGACGGAAGAAGGCGACTTTATACTCCCAACACTAAAGATTGCAGAGGAACTCCTAACTTCCAGGTCCAGCTATAGCACCAATTCAAAAAGGCTGAAGCCACAAAATCATCTTCCCACACAAGATACACAAGCAAATTCCAAACTTGCTTCAATCTGAATCATATATTTCAAATTCAAGGGAAACTGTGGCTTAAGTTGACAGCTCAGGTAACTTTCAATGTTATTCAATGTTATATCAATTTAATTCAATGCAATTTCAAATCAGTGACATCAAAATGAATGAAATAAAGTATTCGGATTAAAATGAGCGAATCTCAATGTAAACAATCATAGATATGTTCTGTATTTCCCAAAGGGCCATCATTGTTTACCACACATGTAAAGCCTACGAATTATGACGAACCAGTATTTAATAGAAAGCTACGAAATAGGTATATTGTGTCTTAAATTAACAATTTACATAGTCAAGTACTAAATAGCAATTTCTCAATATCCTCTGAAGTTAACTGATGATAAATGTAGCTCAACTTTAAAATAAATACGAGGAATCGAAAATGTAGGGTGTAAACCCATTTGGACTTCTCATATATTTTCTACCTGTGTTCACTATATTTTGATTTGTAAAAATTAAAACTATGCAGTTATGTTCTAGGACTCAACGGCAGCCCGAATCTCTGAAGGTAACTTCAACTGACGAGGATAGTCATGACATCGGAACATCAAGGACAACGCGAGAATCCATCGGACTAGGAGAAACCAGACTACAGCTCCCAGACAGCAGCAACCCATTTGGACTTCTCATTTTTATTTTCTACCAGTGTTCACTATAGTTGCTTTTCGACTGAGTATCACTCTCAAATTTTTTCTTTCATTTGATTTTTAAAAATTAAAATTATGCTGTATGTTCTAGGACTCAACGGCCAGGCCCGTATCTCTGAAGGTAACTTCGACTGAAAAAGGAGCCATGACTCGGAACATCAAGGACAACACGAGAATCCATCAGACTAGGAGAGAGAATCCCGACTCCAACTCCCCAGACAGGGAGGACGAATCCAGGGCCACTTCTCTCCAAGTTCATTGTAACGTAGGGTGCAACTCTAATTTGGGTATGCTCTACTTCACCTTTATCTAATAATAGACTAGGCGACACACAAGCTAGAAAAAGTAAAGGCCTCTGCAGATATTTAATCATGATGTTAAGTTTCTATTTTGGGGGAGGGGTCTATATCTTTTAAATATATGGTTTTTCTTTGGACCTGAAGATAATATTTCTTTTATTCATTATTAATTTTTGTTTTCACTTAGTCTTTTGACTGAGATAGCAACAGATTTGTAACATTTACTCGCTAATCTGATGATATTGCACCCTAATTGTGGAGATGGATATTTGCAATACTCGATGACAGTTTGAGTCTAAGAATGTTAGTTACTTTATTTATGTTGTTGGGTCAGGGATTTCAGAACCCACAATAAGATCTTATAAAACAAGGTACAACATTATTATCTAAAATTTTGTATCCCCTTTCCAAACAACCTGGTACATGTTGCGAAATTACAAAAAACAAAAGATAAGTTTCTCGTAACATTTATCATTTAGTCGGGAGTCTTCGAGGATGTTTTAACGTGTTGTCATCCGCCGGCATTTAATGAACACTAACTCGCGTCGCTATGAGCACCACTGTGCAATGCGGTAAACCATTGGAAACACAGCTTGCACCCAAGAGAAACACGTGAAATTAACGGCGCCGCTCGAGCTATGTCTACATCTAATGTGCTCGGTGGGATCGACTCTAAATGATTTTATTTATTTACTATCATGAACTGCTTCAACAAATTTAAACCTTAACTTAATTAGTATTCGCAATTCAATGGCGCTATTTATTGATGATCTAATTTTTTTTAAATATATATATATATCACCTATCAACGCATAATACATTGATATGCTGCATGTGTGATGGTGCCTACTATAACATAGTACTCTTCATAATTAACTAAAATCCGTCAATAATTTATGAGAACTCAAACTACTATGGCAATTTCAAAATTGTAAAATACAAACATATGATAGTGTAAAATAAAAATGATCATTATGTTTCAGGACACCCAGGAAGCTGACACTTGGAAGAATAAAAGCCATCAACCCCAAACATTTTAAGACATCCATACTGACGAGGCACTATCAACTCCAGCCCCAGCAATCATGTCCGCGAGACTCACATCCCTAAACGCAACATGTCGAGGCCAGAGAAACGTTGCATCTTTATACAACATCTCTGAGGTAACTGAGCCTAGGGTCTAATGAAATCATTGGAAAGATTTCAATTGTACATGCTTCTCTATATCATTAGAATGTTATCATATTAACTTCCACCATATATGTTTTTTATATGGCCTATTAAATGTTCTTATGTTAATAATATGGCAATATGTTTTGCAATGCAACTTTAAAAAAATAAAATATCTCTTGATCTTTCTTGGTTTGGCATGAGTATTCTTCATGTTGTGAAAATTGTCAGCTTCTGCATAATAATTTACTGTAGCAACAATATGTTATTTTACCAAACAATAACAGGAACAGTTAATTTAAAAACTTAATTACCATCACATTACAATATTGTTTTCTTGCTTATTAGTTCTCACAAAACAACAATTCGGTCTATGAATCAGTTTTTAGATAATTTTGTGCCGTTCTCGAGATATCACGAAAAAAACGTATTTTCCGCGTATGTTTTTTAATTTCGCTACGATCCCATCCTCTTAAGAAATTGTTTTGTTACAAAGAACCCGAATATCCTGATTGTTTATTAATGGTTTTAGTGGCCTGTCGTAATGAAGTTCTCCTTTTGATTGTCGTCGTAAGGATTATTTGGCATCTGATTGTCTGTCGTAGAATTTTTGTTGTTGTATAGGCTACCGATAATAATTTCTTAAGGCTATTCCTAGCAGCTAATTGTTTGTCATTTAATGGTGTGTTTTGTTTCAGAGTGTTTTGTAATTCATACTACACTACACTAAAAAAAAAAAAAAAAAAAAAATGGCCTATTTACGGGCTTCCGGCGGTTTAATAATTTTGCTGCGGCGAGTTCTTGAAATATAGAACGGCTTTTTTCAGATTTAACCTAATTTTTTCATAAGTTTTGTCATCTAGTTGTTTATGTGTTATGGAAGTTTGGTGAAGTTTATCAGAATGGATTAGTACTTATGACCTTTGTTTTCCACCCATTTTTTTGAATAAAATTTTTGAGGTTTTGTATGTCGTTTTGGTTGACTTTTTTACACTCAATTATGACGCAGATATCAACGCAAAATGGTGTACTCTTCTAGTTCTAATTCGTTTCCGTCGTAAATCCAACGTATACTTTATTTAATTTTCCTTGAAACACCAAGCCCTGTAAAATCTACCCGTTTTTCGACGCTCCACGACTAGATCTTTTTTATTACCATACTACTGCTGCGCTGCGCGTCACCGCACTCATAACCATCATCTCCCCTACGCCTCGGGTCGTAGCATCACTCGCTTGCATCTTTTTGAAGTGTGGCCAGTTCAACGTGATCTCGCCAATCGTCAGGAACATCGTTGTCGGTGTTGTGCAGTTAAGTGAATGCAGCTGAATAGAATGCCTTATTCTAAAGATCGTTGATTGGTTGGTAAAAGACAAGATGATTTCCTAATATTATTTCGGAGTGATTGGATATTGGCTTTCCGTCTCTATTTATGCAACTTGGCGATCGAGACGAGGGGAGGGACGTAATGGATGACCGGCGGGGGACCCCCCCAAGGGGTGGACAGTCCTTGTGCTGGTCAAACCGCCACAGCATAGGGGAGGGCAGGTTTCCCCCACATCGTGGTCGTCTACAGTCTGTGTCAATCATCCATCAGTGTTGTCCCTTGTCGTCGACGTCGGGGAGGTAGTCAAAGGGAATGGGGGGTTCCCCGCTCGAACGACCCAGAGCTCGCCATTAGTTTCAGGGAGTGGACTCCCCTACTTCAAGCCATTTTATTCGCATAAGAAAATCATGCACATTTATAATGTATAGTATGCATCGTTGTAGATATTTTTATGTATTCTTTTGTATTTATTATGTTATGCCTTGCATATTATAGTAGCGAACAAGTCGCGCAGGCGCGGCTGAAAGCCGCTTACGCGGAATGGCGTGGAAACCTGTACTCGATACTCTTCGTAGTTGAGACCTCGTTGCATGCAATTACAAAATCGCGAATCGGTCCGCGTACGGCCACGTAACGTAGTTTTGCAGTTAACGTTTGTCGTTTATATCCGAATTCCCGGGGACAATTTTTTTTCCGGGACACTTTCGGTACGCCGCCGGATGCTTTCCGCCGCCGTCTTATTTGACAGTGCAAATGAATTTTGAAATCGGATCTTTTTAAGGGCCTTTTGTGTAAAGGTGGCAGAAAATTTTTCCTGGACAATTCCGAGACAAAATATTTTACGGTAAGTCTAGAAGTCTTCCCTCGTCCAGCGCAGATCCGCAAAGCCCCATATGGACAGTACCAGATATTGCACATTTTTCTATCCTGACAAAGTTTTCCGTGACACTTGTCCGGTTATCAAAATATTCCCCTCGTCCTCCGTACCGTAGGCTCGAGATGTAACCTTATCGTACTGTAATTGTGGAAATATAATACAAAGGACAACGTTATCACAAAATTACCAACTACTTTCTGACAACATTCAAAAGTTTTTGGCAACGTAAATGAAGGTGTTTCCGGGAATGCGGCCCCCTGACGTAATCGGAAGGGAAAATTAAATTAAAATTTTGAAAACTGCCCCAAAAAGGTGACGGATGCCCTGATCACTGTTTTTTGACTTTAAAAATTACCCCTCTAATAACCACTGCTTCGCTTGAGACCAATACAGTTCCTATAGAGCCCGATATGAACCCGATCGGACGAAATTGCCCACCTAAAAGAATCAGTTTTTTCTTGGCTTTTTCCCAAAATGACTCAACCACTTAAAAAGAACGAAACTAAATATTGTTAGGCCGTAACCTCTGATGCAGCCCACTGCGCCATTGAATCGCCTCAAAAATTAGTTTCTTGAAGATATCATGAATGTCTTATTTACATTTCCAACCCCCCCCCCCCCCCCCAGCACACACACTACAACAGTGTCAAGGCATCTAGTCAAAACACAAAACAGTCCGACGAATTCCGGATTCGACTGTAAAAGTTATTACATTTCCACTGAATAATTAGTTATTCTTTTAAAATCGACTTCCTCCCCCCATCACTCCTCCCCACTTTGTCCTCCTCGATTCCCTCGTCGTGTTCGTTGACGTTGAACTTGCCCCGCCCCCACCCACAGCCCGCCACTGCCCACCGTATAAAGGAGTCGCTTAGTAATGAACATTTATTTTCTATTAGTGGAGTAATTAGATTTGTCGTCTCAACTTTGGTTGCAACCTAGTCGGGCTAAACCCACTATGGTGGAAGTCTATTCTGTCTCGATTGCACTAGGCTGTCTAAACGCTTCTATGTCCTGATGTTATCGATGTGCATGTGCATATGCTGGTAGTTTTTATACTGGACATTCGTTCTGGATTTAAAAAATATTTTCCGCAATCAGAGCCCCCCGACTAAACAACTCATGCCTACTTATTACATCACTTCCATAGCTAAAATAGATTTTCTATAATGTGAGGCCCAAGTTTTGTATCTACTGTAGGAGCCTCTCAGCTTACGAACCCACTTTATTAATATGTTTCGTGATCAGTATAAATTAGCGTAAAAAATTCACTACAAGTATTCACATTTTAGATGTGCGTTTTTTGGGGGAGCACAAGGATCTGGACACGAATGGTTAGATGTTGTTTGTGTGCTAATCGCCAAACCTTACACGTATTGACTAAGTCAACAAAGAATCGATCGTTGAAGGCTATCCGTTAAATGACTTTTTCATTTGCATGCATACAAAAATTACTTTTTTTTATCGGGCCTTTGTTTTACAACACGTTTGAGTGCCGTTTTTGTGCGCTCAGGGACATTCGAAATAGGAGTCAAGTAATTTTTTTTTAGACAGTTTGATCCTTGTTAGAATTTAATGAGACAAACATGGTAGGACATAAAAGTCGAAATAGGGCCCGTTTTAGGTCATTCAAAAAAGATGTGTAAAGATGTTGATTTTTTTCTAATCAAACCGACATTGCAATTGCAATCGTTGTCTCCCCCCCCTGTCACCCTTCAAACAAACGTAAGCAAATACTTGATGTATTGGTGTGACACTATTCTAAAGATCGGATACGTGGTTTTTTACAATTCTTGAAATTTACAAAATATTTACCGTGCCTTTTTGTGACCTTGAATGCAAAAATTAAACTATCAAGAATGGTCCCGGACCCGAACTCGAGGCTTCCCCTAACCCGGGTTCGAACGACTAGGTTCTGAAACCATTTTATATTACTTCCTTTATTCTCCCGCTACTTTAACGAGACCTTGTCGTTCCAAATTCGAACCTAGTAAAACAAACTTTTAAAACTTTTAAGTTGCACTGCAAAATGTTAAAAATTTCCAACTTTGCAATTTTTTCCCTCGCAATCGGAAGAATTCGGGGCATTTGGTTTTAACTCCGTTGCTATTTTCATTGGCTTTCGGAATTGTCAAACCCGGGGCTCTATCGCGCATCTCAAAATTAAAAAAAAATGGAAAATGGAAAAATCCAACAATGTCCTAAAACATAAACGGTACACATTTTTTGCCGTCTGACCCCCCAGCGTTAACTCCGCGCGGCACTTTACCACGCCGGTAAGTGAATTTGAAATTCAGGATTTTTTACATTTTTTATTTACACAGCAAATTTACCTTTTTTTTCGAAATTACCGCGCATTTCAAAATTGTTCATCATTGCCCCAGGCCAAAGAAATGTAGCGGGTCCTAAAACCCTTGACGGTCCTGTACCCTGAAATATTTGAACGCGCCGGTGTCGTCGTGTTTCGGAAAAAAATGCTAAAGCCTACTTTGTGGCGCGGCAACCGTGAGCAAACAAAATATGATTTTTTGAGCCAAACGCACGCATCGACTTTTTGGTCGTTCCATACGTGTAACAAATGCTACAAAATGGGTCTGTTGGTATCACGATTATCGCAAAGGTCCATCTAGTCGGATAACATCCTTTATTTTAGAAAAAATGTTTACCATACTACTTTTTACGATTTTAAAGAAAAATCACAACGGTAAAAGTGTCCGAATCGGAATTCCACTACTGATCCGGGGTTTGCGAACCATGTTCTCCAACTATTTTATAAATACCTTCATCATTCCTCTACATTAATGTGGCCTCGGTTTAGCGGAAAGTCAACCAAGGAGGCGATTTTTTATTTTTTTAATTGGGGGCACTGTAAAATTTTCAAAATTGTCCACTTTGGGATTTTTTTTTCGCGCATTCTGAAGAAGAAAATTTGGACAGATATTTTTTTACACTTTTACCAATTTATTGGCTTTTGTAATGGCAAACTTGGGGCTCTAACCAGTAAAATCCAAAATTTCCACAAATTTGGAAACGTAAAATCCAAAACAATGTCCCTAAAAGAGGATGAATTTTTTTTTCAAAATGTGCTCCCAGAGACCGCCGGTTTTATTCTATGTTTAAACGTTGAAACACAAACGCTTTTTGGGATGCTCCAGTAATATATCCGTTTTTTCTATTTTCTTGCTGTCAAATTTGAAACGTTTTTCGTCGTCCCTTGGCCCAAGTTGGGAGTTGGTCCGGAACCCTGACGGTACTCGTACCGTAGTTATTTCGAACACGTCGGTACGTCGACGTTTGGTGAGCAAAGCGTACCTTTGGCGCGCAACCGCGAGTACAAAGATGCAAAAAACGGTGTTTTTTCGTGATTTCGACTTTTTGACCGAGCAATTTTTTTTTTCTGGTCGCCGGTATTTTTATTCGGAAATTCGATCCTTGTTCTCGGGAGGAGCGTCCAAAATGGGTACGCGTTTATCCCCGCTCCTCTGCGGCGAAACGTCTCCGCGTGGCAAACTCGGTGTTCCGCCGCCAGTCCCAGAGTTAACGTAGTATAGTTATATAGATAGCATAGGATACGCTAGCCAACCTTTGGAAATTTTACTTCTTGACCTTGGCTTGTCCACTCTCATCTCTTGGGCGTGGAACTTCACTAGTTTACCGCCGTAGGCATAACTGCGTGGCTGCATTATGCTTGATGTCCTAAAACTCGATTTCAGGCGAATTGTTGCCCTGAAAATTGTATAATAGAAAGGGAATCGATGCAATGACAACTACTTTCGTGCGCGATTCGATCCTCTTCCTGCGATAATTGGTCCCTGCGACTAGCGCCGGACGCGGACGATCGTTCTTAACAGACGTACACTATCTCACGAGTGTGATACTATCGTACCACACTGTCAAATTTTGCTGGACTTGCGTCTATAGTTTCCTCGATATATCCTTTTGTCTCAAAACATATTTTTATTATGTTTTAATTTTATATTGTTTATCACAATTGATTAGTTGACTCCATTATTTTTTGCAAGATACCATTGAATAGTAAAAGATGCCACAACATCTGCAACTTACAATGCATGTCGCATATTGTTGCCTTTCCTATCCCGAGATTCGCGCACGGTTAAATAATTAAATCATTCTAAGTCTATTCATTTGCAAGTGATTCATACAATTCACGAGTTTGACGATTTCATTGATGTCTCTGTTAGTCATATCGGGCAAAATTTGTACGGAACGTAGTAAAACAACAAATCTTAATTATAGTTTTATTCCACAGAGTTTTCTCTTCATACTCATCTTCTCACAAATAAGATGAAATCGGAATGGTTTTTGCCTATTTCCCACATTATTATGTGCCAGCAAGTCGTATGGGCTATGGAGGGGAAGGTGAAGGGGGACCTTGGACCTTCGTTCTGTGTTTCACCTGGTTTCATCATTGGCGTGAGGTTTGCCCTGCCTTTGGCAGGTAGCAGGTTGGGGGGGGGGCGGTGGGGGGCTACGACCTTGTCTTCATGTAATTGTGCGTAAGTAGTGCGCAATGACCAAAGCACAATAGGGCGGTCGCTGAAGAAAATAACATTCGCGCTAAGCAATCTCGCACCGCGGGACCAAAGCATCGCACTCGTAAGTGTGAGTTTCGTAAGCAACCATTTTTGTGTCGGGCTGTCGAAAAACCGAATTATGAATTCATGACATATATATATTTATATAATAAATATATATACATATAGATATATTATATACCACATGATAATCATATAATCAAATAACCGTAGTCTATAAATCGACTGCACAAAAACTACATATTTTGGTATTGCATTTAGACAACACATTTTTCAAAGGACGCATCAACGCACTCTAAAAACCTGAAATTCTAAATTTCGCCAGCGGCGCTATTGTTCCCCCCCCCCAAACCCCCCGGGCTCTGAAAAGCCTAATTTCAACAATGGTGTACATGTTGCTACATACTTGTATATAGGCCTACGTATGTACCAATAAGGCAAGTATGCATCTGTAATGTTGAAATATTAAAGCTGTTTTTCAGTTGACACATTACTTTTGCTCCAAACAATTATCATATTATCTCTACGCTTTAGAATTTAGATGCAACGAGCATTCATAGATAGAGGTGAATCCATACAATTATTGTAAAGAACTTGTTTGAAGCGATCGGAACTGTAGTAGGACCTGACCTTCCTTTGCGCTAGATGTACGTTGACACTTTCCCTTCTTTCCAGAAGCTCAATCAGCATAATTCATAAACACTGCTGTTTTGTCTAAAATGTGTTTAGCTGTTTGTAAATGAGTAACAATCACAAATGACTAAATCCCACCTCGACCTGGATTTGTTGGATGATCGAGTACGAGCGGCGAAGATTTCCATTTCACTACACTGGAGAAAAACAATCCGAATGTTTTTGCTTTTTTTTTTTTCCTGTTTGTATTTTGGTGTTTTGTTAACACGATTCCGGCTAAACCGATACGCATTGTGAGATAAATTATTGACGCCTTTCGAATCTCTGAACTTAGAACTGCCCCTACGTTTTGAGAGCAATCGAAAAATTTTTCCTTCATCAACAAATCGCAATTTTACGATTTATTTTCTTTTTTTTTAAATTTCTTTGACTAATTAACACCTACATGCTTAATCCGACTGTAAAGATTTTTTTCACAGAACCTTATTTTCATGAATTAAATATTCTTGTGAAATATTTGGACGCAATCGAAAAACTATTTCTCATGAAAATCGAAAGTTTTACAGTTTTTTTTCTTTTTAAGACAAATTCTTTGACTAACAACTACATGCTTTATCCTATTGTAATGATTTTTCCACAGACCTAATTTTTGAATTATATATTCTTGTAAAATTTGCGCGCATCGAAAAATGATTTCTTATGAAAATCGCAATTTTACTATTTTTTTCTTTTTTTAAAATTACGATTAATAAAAACTTAAGTAATTTTTTAATTTATTTAATTTATATTTTTAAAAAAAAATCTTCGACTTAGTAATAATTTTTTCACAGAACAACAGAAAATCCGCATAACACAATGGCAGCGCAATGCAACCATATTAACGGCTCATCCACCACGCGGCGGGACTAACATCGTTTTCACTAGATTATTTCTGAATCGTTATAATCACTATAATACTTTCACCTATTGGAGTGTTCCCGGCTAGCGGCGACAAATATTAAATAAATTCTGTTTGACATGATTTATAAAGATCATTTTCTTAACAGACGTGAATAGCCAGTAAAATGTATAATATTTCCATTTGTGAAAAAGCCCTATCACAATAACCATGGCTCTGCACCAATGTTTTGTTTAATTTTATTTTTGAAAATGTATCCCTAATGACGCTTGCTCTAACTGTGCACCATTCCATTCAACTGCTCCTCCACAGCTGTGGAATGTATGGGCGAGTCGGGCGCCGGCGTAGGGTGTAGAACAGTGACATAGGCTACGTGTGTTGGTTTGGTTTGTGGTCCGACAAAATAAAGGTAAAAAAATAATGGTTATTCTATTGAAATAATTAGTCCTTATGTTGAGAAGCATTTGAACCACAGATAATATTTGTACTCTGTTATCGTGATTTGAGTAATAACATACTCATTGCGAGCGAACTGCGAAAGTGGTCACCAACTAGTGTATGTGTAATGACGTCACTCATTAGTCAGCATGTAATAAATAATAATGGGTAACTTTGCACATCAATGGAGATAAAACAATCACATTTATTTCTTCACCGTGCTCTCAAATCACAAATGTTTGCACTATTATTATAGCCCTAAAACCACACATCATTATACAACGCAAAACCAAGGCAGAAGATAGTAGGGTTGCCGTTCGATGCTACTTGTGACAATCGGTAATCGACATTTTAATGTAGGCCTACATTATTATCTGATTAATAATCGATGTTTGTAAAATCGAAAGATGATCAATTGAATGTAATGAATACACATCGAATATATAGAATAATAACGTTAAAATAAAACAATAAAATAAGAAATTATCAACAAAAAATAGTTGCGATTCCAGAATCCCCCTTCTATCAACACTATTCTGAATAGCATGATGCAATAATAGAGTTGAGAGGCAAGGCGCAATCACTCCGCAGCCGGTCCCCACCACTCGAGCGCGCGATTAAATATAAGTTTGAAAGAAAATTAGCTTACAATACTCTGACAAATATTGTTCTGAATGTTTTGCTGTCTACCGTTTTAAAAAATAAATATTTTACAGTAATCGCATTTTAGATCGTTGACCAATCACATGACACAATGTTACATTGTTCTTATCCCGGTGATCGTTGTCACTACGTACGGAATTACACATATTTCCTCATGGGTCTCAAATAATTCACGCAGTGATGGGAAGTTACGTAATATTTACTAGCACTTAGCAGTTGGCATTCTAACATAAACAAGACAATTCCAAATTATGGTCTGGTTCTGATTCTTAGTGGGCCAAAAACTATAAAATACATTTATGCTTTATAATATTCATATCAGACTCAGTTGAAATGATTCGGAAACACACTTGGTTCACTGGTTGTCAAACAAGCCTGTTCTCATGTAAACTTGGAAATAAAATAATCCTAATGTCTTCTGAGCTGTTGAAAGAGTCCATCGCTATTGTAGGAAATGGGGCAAGGGCCACTACCTGAACCTGAGTTATTCTGGTCAATGGAAAGAATACCCTCCGGCCGCTCCCACTTCTTGCAATGGCCTCGACGGATCACATCACAAGATACAAGCACCAGCCAAAAACCTACCCTTACCTACCGCCCGAAGGGTTTTACACTCTGCCACCTGTAGGGAAAACGGTGAACTTTTAAAGCGTAAATGCCGATAGAAAGTAACATCTGCAATGCTGGCCTACTACGCCAGCGCTGTTTTAGCTTCGTTGCGCGGTGTCTGGATAAACCTTAAGACTAAAACAATAACAATTTAACATGTAAGTCCTATCCTCTTATATATAACTAAACCAATTAGTGGGAACTAGGCCTAACTCTGACCGAATTGGATTTGTAAGTTTTTGATGGTAATCGATTCAATTGTGGTTGGTCGAGGTCGAAAGGAATGTGGTTTTTTTGTTGGTCGAAATTTGTTTACGTTCGATTAGAAAAAATGGTGGGATATAAGCCCCCTAGCCTACATGTAAACACAACCAGATTAAATTAACTTTCTCAAACAAATAACAATAGGCCTAGTATGCTCTGAATAGAAAACCTAGTAGGCTAGGCCCTACCTTTAGTAATGGCCTAGACCTACCCCTAAAAGTCCTCTGCATTCCCTTTTTTCATGAAATTAGTCTGTACCATTTAAAACCCATTTCTCCCCGATTGGAAATAATACGTGCACATCTATTTCATTCAGTCATTTAAAAGATGTGACAATTGACTGTGCATAATTTGTTCACAATTGGCCGACTGCACTGCCATGTGAATCATACCTTTCGACTAGGAATGCAAACGATAATCTATATTATCGATCGATAATCAATGATGGATATCATTTCCATAATCGATAACCAAAATTCATTATCAATTATCGAAATATCAAATAATTGGTCAATAGTGGCACGAACCAAATTCTTAAGACGGAAATTATCTCATGTCGTGCCGTGCACTGGCTTGGCTGATGGTATCACACTCGAGATTTATGTTTGGAAATGAGGTCAGTCAAAAAAGGAAGCCAAACACATGACATCGAAGACAGCGAGGCAGGAAACGAATCGTGATTGTATTGTTTTGACTTACACTTGCACGCTTGAGGTTCCACTTATAGGTCGTAATAGTCTTTGTTGATAATATCGATTCGATAATGACATTACCATTTTGATAATCGATAATGAAAAAAGTATCGATGTGCATCCCTACTTTCGACCTCGACCAACCACAACCGAATTGATTACCGTCGAAAACGTACAAATCCAATTCCGTCAGTTATAAAATTTGGGTTCGGGTGTATGCTGGTTTTGTTGTCATGTTGCCGTTAATCTTATTACGCTATTTTATTCCTCCTCTCAATGCAGGAGGCTATCCTACCTAAGCCTAGTAGCTGACTTCACCTTAGATCAAGGCCTAGGCATCTATTTACCCGATAGGTCTATTGCACAACCGTCATTGCAGTCGTACTTGAATCCAATTTAACCGTCTTTCCCACGATTCCGATACCGGTAGGCCTTGTCCTAGGCTCAGTTGGTCGTTTTAGTTGGGGATATTAGCTTTGAACTGGCCTACAGGCCACAATTAGGCCTAATATTTTCAACAATCCACAAACTGATTTTGATTGCGGTAAGCCAAGATAGGCCATATTATTAAAGTTATCCCGTTACCTGGAAGTTTCAGTTAGGTGGCCCCTACGTAGGTACGATAGGTCTAGGCTATCCTACGTGATTGTTTCCCGACTAACCAAATTGAGCAATTTTATAATGTTACGGACGCGACAGGATCACTGGTGGATGGGCCGCAAAGCCCTGCTTTCTTGTCTCCTTAACTTCAATTAAATTGCATTGCATGTGAAGCCTGCTAACTCCAGAAAACAATAATCAATATAATTAGTTAATTACCAACTTCACTGACACTAGCTTTGTTTGTTTGTCCTGTTTCAGTTACACCAGGTACAAGTTTTTCACGAAAACCCGTTTTTCTGTCCTGGTGTAAATGTACCTGTCACAACCCAGAAACGTTTTTTTGTCCTGTTGTAAGTTACCACAACTGCGACTGGAGTAAGAATTTTACACCTGCTTCTTTAGCAGGAATGGGTGTAAAACGACAAAATATTGAGCCATTTTTAAAGTTTGTAGTGGCTTGGTTGGTGTAGTGAGAAGCTAAGAAAGAAGCTAGAAGTTAAAATGGAAAAAGCCGGGCCGTGCAATATCTTTCCCAATGATTATATAAATCTTCACGGCCTTTCTTAAAAGGAACAATGCCAATTAATCAACCGTAAAGCAAAAACCTTAGCCCAGGGCCGACATAACCTAAAACAAGGATAGGTCTGCTTGAAAGACGTTTAGCAATTATTATGCACAACAATGTACTAGAAACCTATTATCTAGGCCAAAATATTGAAAAATATAGTTAGGCTCTAAGCCTATAGCCTATCATCGTGTGGTATATAGGCTCTAGCCCTTCGTTGCCTCGTCAAATGTCAAAACTGGGTGCAAATATGTTTGTTTGTCCAACTGGGCGTAACGTGTACTTATTACTCCTATTTCCGGTTTTATGACGTACATCCGATGCTTCCAGGAGTAAATATGTGAACCTGGTACAGGACAAACAAACAAAGCTACTATTTCTTTAACCTGTTGCAGGAACCAATGCAGTCGACCCGCCCCTGCTAAGCAGTGCAGTGAGTGAAACACAATATATTATTTATTAGGATGGGTTTATAGGTTATACAGTAAAGAACAGATCTCGTTTCAAATTCCAAAGTACTACTATATAAAGCAAATCTCCCCGTTCCTGTTCAAACCACTTGCTATTCCTATTACTGGTAAGGCTATGGTACGTACAATGTAACGGCGTCAATGCTAAGAAATAGGGTTATTTTATTTATTACCTATGGGCCTAGAGTATTATTATTAAATGTAGGACAGTGACACAATGCCATGGATTTAAACCGATGTGTAGCGTCTGACAGAGCACCCACGCGGAGCACAAAATTTCCTAGGGATATTTATTGTATGATATGTTACGCCTATGTTGGAAGTACAGTATAAGTACTTTATCCTACGTGAAGAGTTGACAAGTACCGGTATAGTATAGTGAGATCAATTTGACACTCCCTAGAAAAAAGTTCTCTCTGTTTCCATTTTTTTTTCTTTACCGGGCATATGACTATACTGAAGGTCTTCCAAATTGCGTAACATATCTATCTGCCACGTTTTTTAGTTTAGACCTAATCATGGAAATATTTCCCGTGGAGATAACCCTTGTAGACCTACGTGCTTTTTTACTTTAATACCACTTGTGGCATCTCTTTCAAGCCAAAAGTTTACATAAACCCTACAGTACAAAAAACCGTTGTGTTAAAGCTTTAATTAATGATATAAGGTTCACAATTTTAAATGTTTAGCTAATCAAACAAACCATTTTGAATATCCTTCACTGGACCTTCACACATCGCACATAGATGATAGCTTGTACCGCGCTTAGTATGCAAATACTTATGATAATATTATTATCGCGTCATTCTCTGTCGTGAGCTTTGGAATTAGCATTGATTCATGTAGGGCACGGTGTTCTCAATGATTTCATTCTCGCTACACATTCCGTCTTCCCTCCCTATGATACAATGCAAACACTAATACGCAGACCTAACCACAACAACAAACCTGGCCATCAGCAGCTCTTAAACTTGGTTTCAAGTTAATTGAAGTTAACTCCTCTTGGAAATACTTGGTACCATCAAACTCACTCAAATAGTTCATAAACCGACCCGCATCACTCAAACCTCTTCTACACTTATAGACTTAATTATTGTCAACCATCCACACCTTGTCACAATTTCAGAACAACTTCCTCCTCTTGGAACAGGGGACCACAATGTGGTTTTTTTCACTTACAAGTTGCCTGTGCCCAAAAACACCTAAAATATGTTTACACCAGGTCACTCGAAAAAATAAACATTGAAAGTTTCAATGAAGAAGCAATACTCCTGCCTTGGAGAAGTAGTGTAGAGCTTCAAAATAGTATTGATGCGAAAATTGAGTAACTTAACTTGTTGATCCTTGGCATATACGATAATTCTGCACCAATTACAAGGAAACGTTTAACTAAACCCCCAGCACCTTGGCTCACACAAAAAATCGTTTAGCGAAATTTCAAACGAAAGACAAAGCTCGCCGTAAGGCAGTGTCTTCAAATAATGATATTGATTGGTCCCATTTCAAATCACTCCGAAATGAGTAAAACCCCAAAAATTCGGAAGGCAAAGCATGCCCATTTCAATAAACTACACGGACTTCGTAACAAAGAGGCCTGGAATTTCCTCAAAGAAAATGATGTCACAACATCAAAAAACACAATCAACTTCCTATGCACTTTAACGATCCTGAAGCTATAAATGCATTTTTTGTAAACATAGGGAAGAGCTCCACCCATCAGGCTGACATTGATGCTGAAAAAAATCACTAAATGAAATTGACTGCAAAGTAAAATTTCAATTGCAAACTGTAGAAACATCAACAGTCTCACTAATAATAAAATCTCTCCATTCAAATGCCACAGGTAACGACAAAATAAATCTAAAATGATTAAATGATTACTCCCGCACTGTGTACAAACAATAACTGATATCATTAATTATTTTCTATCACCTCTTCAACTTTTCCAAATATATGGAAAACTGCTATTGTCTTACCTCTTGCAAAGGTGAATCGACCGCAAGAATTTTCTGATCTTAGACCTATAAGCATTTCTCCCCACTCTTTCTAAAGTAATGGAGAGAGTTGTTATAAGCAACTATTGAATATATAGAGTCAAAAACCTTCTCCCCAGTGAACAGTCTGGGTTTAGAGCTGGTTACAGCACTGGTACGGCCCTTCTGGATGTGACTGATGACATATTGGGCAATGCAACTAGCAAGGCATATCGTTCTTAACTCTTCTAGACTACTCTAAAGCATTTGACCTCCATTAACCATGAGCTTTTATTTGCCAAACTAAGAATACTTGGGTTTTCAAGCCTCACCATTAAGTATTTCAAAAGTTATTTAGATCACAGAACACAAATAGTTCGCATACAACAGCAAAACGGCAATTTCCTCTCCTCTAATCCCATGGCTATAACAAATGGAATCCCACAAGGGTCAATTCTTGGTCCCCTTGCATTTAACATATATGTATATGACATCCCTCATGCTGTTAAGCATTGTAAAGTAAAACAATATGCAGATGACATCCAAAGCCTAATTTGCTGCCCGGATATAACGAACTTAGACAACTGCATAGTGTCCCTGAACAGTGACCTAGAATCCCTTGCACTATGGTCACAGAGAAATAGTCTTAGTATTAATCCCAAAAAATCAGTTGTATTACCCATAGCAATGAAGAAATAACTCATCGCAACATTCCATTTCAAATTGAGATAAATGGAGACAGTATTAAAATGGTCGATACCGTCTGTAACTTGGGCATCTGGTTCCAATCTGACATGACCTGGAAGTACCAACATCATGAAATGTTGTACGAAGGCCTATTCAATATTACGTTATCTATATCGTTTCAGAAAGTTGCTATCCATCCCTATCAAAAACTATTAGCAGAATCTCTGGTCCCCCTGTATTTGACTATTTGATTATGTATACACAGGCATAAACAAATCACTCGAAATGACATCCAGAAGGTCCAAAACGCATGTGTACGTTTCATCCTTAATGTACCTTATAGAGAACAAATATCACCTCATCTCCCTGCACTTGGATGGTTAAACATGAAAAATCGGAGAAATTTTCACATGGCAACTCTAATGCATAAAATTGTAAATACTAAAAACTCCGAAATATCTGTACCAAATAAACTCTCCCTCACCAAAAACTTACACAACCATAACACCCGCCAAACAAAAAAACCTCGTCTTCAATCATCATAATTCCAAATTTTCCTCATCTTTTTCAGTAAACGAGCCTAGACTTTGGAACAAATTACCTTTGGCCTTAAAGAGCACTAAATCAGTAGGTCCTTTTAAAACTAACTACAAAAATCACCTGATGAAAATACAGAAGGAAAGCATAATAATCCGAAATAAGGTTAAATCAAAACCACTCACTTGGGTACACTTCTACTTCATGACATACATATTTATTATAAATGCTCTTTTCTTTATTTTACTGCACTGTTGCAAACATAAGTGAAGTTTAGGCTTGTAAAGTAATATGTGTAACCTTGAAATATGTGTTGTTAGTTTTTAAGGTATTCTTTAAGTTAATTTTAAGTTAAGTTATAAATAATTTAAGTTAATTCTAAAGTCAGTCACTGGTTAGGTGGAAGAACGATCTGTCATCGAACCTCGCCATTTTTTTGCTTTTTGTCCATGTGTTTCATGATTATTATCCATTATCCATGTAACCCATTGTACAACAAAAATAAAGACTGACTATACTATACTATACTATAAACATAAAACTAACAAAACTCTTGTTGCTATACATGTTTTAAACATTTAGTTGTGTGAGAAACCCACGTTTAAACGTCTTGCTATTATTAACGTCTTATAAAAATATTGATCTTTGGTTGGTTATCGCTCACTCCTTGATTGCGTCGGGGCCTACAGAGTTGGCTTTATCGCTTTGATTTACTGTCCGGTCTGTCCCCCACTGAAAATCAGTTATATAACGGAGTGGGTAGACTCTAAATACAATTTATTTTATTTAAATGAAAACACAGCCCCCTTCTCACTTTCCATATCCCCTAGCTCCCAATAGATAAAAATATAAAATAATGAAATTTTACTTTGTGCTTATCATGCTGTAATGGCTGTGTAAGCGAGTCTGAGCATTAATAGTGAATCTTAATGACTACCATTAATCTTAGTCTTAATACTTTTAATAAGTAAGTGAACATAACTACTAGCAGCCACATGGCTCGGTAATCTAACGGAGATTGTAATACAGTCCGCCGGGATAGGGGCGACTCAAATGACATAGTTGTCATGGGTGTGATTGGTAGAGATGTGCAAAAATGGTGTTTAAAAATTAAAATACATTAACTTTGCCTTATCTGTATTTCCTAAAAATCCACAATTTTGATCCTGCCAAGTAAAAAATGTGCAAGGTCTACAGTTTTCAACATTTCACTTGGAAATAAATTTCTTCAGAGTAATATATTTAATTATGCTCATTTGCTGGGTCAAATGTCCATAGCTGGAATGACTGGCATTTTTTAGCTTGACGTGATCTGCTTTTTAATACTATGTAATTAATAATAATAATTCGAGTAACTGGTGAAACGTCAGCCCCAACCGGACTTATGTTGGAACTGAGTGTCATACTGTATGTTCTGTTTAATGTTTTACCAAGTCAGTCCTTGAACAACAGATCCAAGTTCAAATCTTAGAGTTGACTTGCGTTTCGAGATGGTAATACTAGTTTTGCTGTCGCATCACGTGAGAGTTCTTACATTTTCGGTAATTACTCGTACACCTTTTAAAATCTTGCAATTTTGTTAAGTCTTAGCTTAAAAGTTGGGTTCATTTGTGATTTGGAGCTATCACTCGGACATGGATTCCTAATTGACACAGTGTAGACCGATCAATCACAACTTTTGCACATCTCTGCTCGTTGTTTCTGCCTGTGGTGTAAACGATGCGCTGCCCTTCAAAGCGCGATCAGAGTAATTCAATTCCCCTCATATTCTATCGACCCATTCAGGCACTATTTTATTCTTTGCATTCAACTAGTTAGTCCATTGTTGTATCTTTAAAGTCCTGGACTATTCAAAAGTTCCTTAATTTATTTACAGTGTCTTTTTTCACTTCCAAAACAACGGAACGTCCATTGTAATATTCTTTTAACTTTGTTCTACATTTAATATCATTATTGCAAATTAAAATGCATGCCGGGTCCCTTGTCAAGTATTAGCATCAGTGTTGAAAGCCTGAGTGGGTTGACTTTACTTGCATATGCTCATAACTGGATACTTTCTTCTTTGCAGCTACTTTGAAAACTAGGCTGTCCTTGTTGCCAGGCGGAGCTGATGACGGCGGTGCACAAAGAGAATTAGAATGCTACAAAGCCAGAGTAAAGTGGTGGCCGTGCTTCCTTCACTGTCGTAACGGCAGTGATTGGAGCAGGCCGCCACCTTACTCTGGCATTTCTGCACTCTAATCCTCGCCCGGTATTGGATAGTATAGTCCGAGTGGCATTGCAAAGCTTTGCGCCAAACCTGGTTAGTGAATTTTTGGCCTATGAAAATACGGCTTATCTCCAACAGGATATAGCAATTATTTTCAAACCCCATTAGTGTTTAGACTCAGTGTATTTTTTTTTTACTTAGGCCTATATATTACCAGTTGTTAATAAAAAAACAGTTTTTTTTATATATATACATACTTATGTATTTATATATTGTATTATTTATATTATTATAAATGTAATAAATATATAACATCAATAAAGAATTATTTAAATATAATATGAACATAAGAATTATTTATTGCTAAATATATGATAAGGATAAGAATTATGTATATATATAGGAAGGGAAGAAAAAAAATGTAAACAAAGGAATGGACTGGGAGATGTAGTTCATGAAAGCTGAAGCCGTAGTAGCACTGGGTGTCCAACGCTGCAACGAAAACAAACAAAGCATTTATCAATATGTTTTTAATGGTTGCAATAGTTGACAAGCATGCAACTATCACATGCTTATCAACTATTTGCAGCCATTTCATATTGCTCATGTTTTGTGTTTTGATTGTTTTCGTTGCACCATTGCCCGATGCCTACTACGGCATCAGCAGGAAGGAAAAAAACACACAATAATTATTTAATGCTCAACGTTTGTAAAGAAGTATGTAGAGTAAAGATGCCCTCGAAGTATGGGACGCACCTGAAGACCTTAAATAAATAAATAAATAAATTTTATTTAGAGTCTACCCACTCAGTTATATAACTGATTTTCAGTGGGGGACAGTAAATCAAAGCGACCAAGCCAACCCTGCAGGCCCCGACGCACTGGAAGCTGTTGTCGACAGAATCTGATGACGTAGTGATACTGGGTGGGTCATGCTGCAACAAAAACAAAACAAGCATTATCCTTATGTCATGGTTGTGAATATGTAGTTGATAAGTGTGTGGTAGTTTAAGGACTGCTTTTTACAAGAAAAGAACAGCAAATTAATTGAATTAGTGAAATAAATTGCAATAAAACAAATGTCCCTAACTGGGATTTGAACTTGAAACCTCTGGATCTTAATTAAGCGAGCGAAGCGAGCGTTTCCATTTGACTCTGCCGGAAAAATTAGTCACTGGTTTTGTTTTTGTTTTTTTGTTTTTTGTTTGTTTGTTTGTTTGTTTTTTTTTTTTGTTTGTATGTCTCGCCATAACGTTCGAACGGAGGCTCGGATCGAGTTGAAATTTTCACCATCCGCAAACTTCGTTCTCGATTGAATGCCATTAGTTTTGTGGCAAAATCGTTCAAAAAGTTAAAAAGTTACATTAAAGTTAATCAAAGTTTTTTTTTCAAACTAAACGGCGACAAAATCTGAGATAGCCAAATCATTTAGAATGTCCGTCCGGTCACGAATATGTTAATTTTATTTTGATCCGATAAGTAGTGTAGATGGAAATTACATTATAACAAAGTACGGTTACCATGGCAACGGAAAGTCGTGCAGCTTTTTTGGCTCATGATAGCGGTCGAACGGAGGCTCGGATCGAGTTGAAATTTTCACCATCCGCAAGCTTTGTTCTCGATTGAATGCCATTAGTTTTGTGGCAAAATCGTTCAAAAAGTTAAAAAGTTACATTAAAGTTAATCGAAAGTTTTTTTTTCAAACTTCACGGCGACAAAATCTGAGATGGCCAAATCATTTAGAATGTCCATCCGGTCACGAATATGTTAATTTATTTTGATCCGATAAGTAGTGAAGATGGAAATTACATTATAACAAAGTATGGTTACCATGGCAACGGAAAGTCGTGTAGCTTTTTTGGCTCATGATAGCGGTCGAATGGAGGCTCGGATCGAGTTGAAATTTGGACCATCTGCAAGCTTCGTTCTCGATTGAATGCCATTAGTTTTGTGGCAAAATCGTTCAAAAAGTTACAAAGTTACATTAAAGTTAACCGAAAGTTTTTTTTTCAAACTTAAGGGCGACAAAATCTGAGGTGACAATATTATTTAGAATGTCCGTCCGGTCACGAATATGTTAATTTGATTTTGATCCGATAAGTGGTGTAGATGGAAATTACATAATAACAAAAGTATCGTTACCATGGCAACGAAAATTCGCACTATGCACTGCCACCTAGAAGTAATCAAACTACTATCGAGGAAGCAGTGTATTATTTGTAACCAAAGAGTTAAAATAGTTTTCCCAAGGAAACGATGTCAAGGTCTTCTAGATGGCGGTGGATGTAAAGGTTAACCCACGGGTTTACCCAAATACCTTGGCAATAATAAATAATATTGGAAACGTGGACAGCAAACGTCGCAAATTTTAAAATTTACAAAAAATGTGCAATGTGGGTCTAGCTATAGCACGTGCTCGCTTATCAACGCGTCCAACATGAGCGTTTCCTAGTTACCAGTCTGTGGCACTTAGGAGCCGGAGGTCTGGTACAAATCCCAGTTGGTGCAAACTTGTCGATCCTGTAAATTAGTTAAAAACTAGAAATTATTTCAGTCGATTGAAATATCTTATCATTTACCGACGTCTATCTTCCTTCTTGTACGTGCTAATAAACTACCACGTGCGTATCAAGCCTACAATAAAGAGGGCGTAAAAAGCAAATACAAATTAATTAAGAACTGTAGGTGTACGGTGTTGGCAACTATTTAGGGAAAAACATTTCAGGGGCAAATGTTGGAAAAACTGAAGTACCATATCGGACCGAATATAGCGCGATGTTTTTTTCCCCGCAAATACAATCTCACAAACAGCACTCGCGTTATTTCCGCACTCTTTCATTTGAAATAGCACCTGAACATAGGACATCCGCAATACAACTCCCGCGCATCGGCCACCCACTCGACGCCAGCCAAACCCGTGATGTGAGGCGGGCGGGTGACGTCATCACAGGCTCTGCGGAAAATGACCACCAATATAACAGCGCGTACAGTTAAATTGTTTCTTTTTAGGAATTGATTCTTAGGTCACAATGATCAATTCAATTTTTTTGGAATCAATGTCATCCTTAAATCAGACTGGTAAACTGTGGTTGGTCTATGTGAGCTTGTGCTTGGCCCTACACTGTTAAAAAACATAAAACTAGGCCCTAACATTGTTCAAAATGTTATGTAGTAAGAAGTGTAAGTGAAACTTTAGTCTATTCATTGTATTGTAAATAAAAAATGTTTCTTGTACATTTTAATATTCTTTAATTTTTTCTTTTACTTGGAATGATTCCAATAAATTGGGGGTCGTGTTATATTTGAGATCATGCTATATTTTGTCCAATACGGTAGTTTCCAGGGAACCTGACTATCGTTTGCTGTTGTTCGAGTGAGGTCCGAGCTAGATATGAACATGCCTCGACCCATAAGGTCTGACCAACACGAATGTACACTAGCAACGAACGATGAACATTTTAAATTACTATCTAATTAATTATCTAGTATTACATCCATCATCGACATCAAATGTTAAGTTAGGTACTATTGTAATTTTAATATTGTAGGCCCTACTTTTGTAATTGAGCATTATTAAGGAAGTGAAAACATTGCATTAATTGATTTAAACTGTAGTTGCCTTATTTCTGCTCGACAGTGCAGCTCTCCTCGCTGTCAGGATGGTGAAAGGAGCCCCAGTCCAGTGGCCAATGCAGTCGCTCGAACAGGGGTCATCTTTCTTTCTTTATTGCAGACCACCAACAACAGATCAAGGTCCACAAGTGTGATGTAAGCAGCCATTGGATAACAATTAATTAAATATTAGATACTGGCGTTGAACCAATCTCTCAAACAGGAATCATCTTGTGTCATCCTCTTGGTGGCGGTATTGCACGCTTTTACTTTGCATTCCCTTGGATGCACCATTGCTTAGTACAGCATACTTATAATCTGGTTGGTATGGGTTGTGTTGATGATGTTTCTTGGGTGATTTTGTGCGAGTTGAGTGGCAGCAATAATAATATTATAATCAAGGGGCATGTTGAAGATTGAAGAATACTTGGCACAGTAACATTAATAGACTGTCCCTTCTACGTTTAAACTGCAATTACTACTCCATTTGTAGTTTCTTTTCAATTACCTTTTTTTTTTTTTTTACTTCTATCCAATTCAGTTATATAAACTTATTTATATTATCTTCTCCTTTAGACTTCTAGTTTTTTGCTTCAAAGTGACTTCCATAGCGAGCTAAGCGTAGACTGCGAGTAGTTTGTGGAACTAACATTATGTAACATTCACATTCATTTCTTTCTTTGTATCGGTAACTTAAACATGCGTGTGGTGTTTGTCATTTTCAGCAGCAACTTCAGTACCGGTAAATTCTTCGGGCCATTCTTCTTTTCCAAAAAGAAAAGTCCAAAATTGCCTCAATAAATGTTCCTAGATTCCTCTATTCTTTCTCAACTTTTCTCCAATCCAAACTAAATGTTCCTATTGTGATATTCTTCTGCAGGGGCAAGTCCATTTCACTCAGGTTTTCTTCTTCCACATCTTCTTGGTCTTCTTCTGATATTGTGAATCCTGGTAACAAATCAAAAATATATTTTGTTGTAAAAAAATTGCAAGTGCAATAGCGTTAGAGAATTGAGTTATTAGGAGGGTAAATACGTAGTGGAAATTGATAACTGATTTTGTAAAATGGTCATATCTAAACACACCTAGAATGGTATTGGCTGTAGATAGATGTTATGGGATAGTCACTTGAATGATAGCCCTAAGTATAGGACTACAGTATAATCAACATGGTAGGTGTCGGTACCTATTATAACTACTCGGGTGGCAGGTCTTAAGTTTAGTATTTTGGTCCCATGATGGGCCATCCATAGGTCAATGGTCAACAAATCTCCCACCAGAGGGCAGAACGATCTGGGTTTGGCCACAGTTGTCTGGACGTTGATAAAATAGGAATGTTTACAACGTTTTGACGGCAGTGCATTATTGTTGTGGTAAGTGACAGACTTCCCACCAGAGTGCAGAACGATCGACGTTTGGTCACCGCCATGTGTAAGTTCCACTAGAACCACAATGTAAAGAGTCCTGTGACCAAACCCCGGTCATGCGATCCTGGTGGAGAATCCGGGCGAACCAGCTTGACATTGCCCTATTGTTCATAGTCCTTTGCATAATGGGAATGTGGGTATAAAATTTGGGGCAAAGGTTGACCTATATCACTAGAAAGGTCTTGAAGAGACGATTCCGAATATCTATGATAGACCAGCAGCAGCGGTAGCTTTCTACCCGAAATTCAAGGTCAAAGGTCAAATTACCACTATTTTTATAAATTAATTTCTCATTGTTGCAATTTTTTTCTTTTTAATTTTAATAGATTTAAGAATCATATAAATTGTAAATAATCATGAAATATAGTAAAATTTAATATTTGACCTTTTGTAACCCAAAATTAGGTCACAATTGCCAATTGACGACTTGAATTGTACCCGCCTCCTGACGTCACGAGGCAACATGGCGGAATTAGTTGGTATAATCCTCATTTCGTAAGTTGACGCCTGCTTCACGGCGCAACACTTATCGCGCTCTAACTTTTATTCTATTCATTATTTGGACAATATTTAAATGAATAATATTTAGCAAATATATCATTCTTTGTAATAGCGATTATTTCGATTTTTTTGACACAGTCGTTAGCTTGTTATAACAATGTACGCATCATACATGTGAAAATTATCAATGACTCAAGTTTTCTCAATAATATATTTGACAAAAAACTACTGATCGGATTTCGACAAGACCTCTTTAAAAATATGCATCAGACTGTCTAGACAAGAAATAAACTAACTTTCTAGATAGAAAGTGCACTGAACGAAACTTTGCAGCATAGAGTAATATGCAGGGCATGTGTTTTTATCTAAAATACGCACTCTTGACGTGCGAATGAGCCGTGAAAAAGTGCACGCTGCATATTATTCTATGCTGTAAATTTTCGTTCTGTGCACTTTCTATCTAGAAAGTTAGTATATTTCTTGTCTAAACAGTCTGATGCATTTTTACAAAGAATTCTTGTCGGAATCCGATCAGTAGTTTTTTGTCAAATTGATTAATGAGAAAACTTAAGTCATTGATAATTTTCACTTGTGTGATGCGTACATTGTTATAGCAAGCTAACGACTTTGTCAAAAAAATCGAAATAATCACTATTACAAGGAATGATATGTTTGCTAAATATTATTCATTTAAGTATTGTCCAAATAATGAATAGAATAAAAGTTATAGCGTGATTAGTGATGCGCCGTTCAGCAGGCGCCAACTTGCAAAATGAGGGTTTATACCCAATACTAGTCACGTGACCTATCGATCGTTTTAAGCTCCGCCCATTTCGAGTCGTCAATTTTTGTACAATATTGCATTTTCTTCTACATTTTGGTGACGTTTCATGTTCACATCCATTTTTATCACATGCAATAGTATCACACACATGATTTTGGGTGTAAGATCTGATAAAAGCATGGCCAAGGTCATTGGGTCAGTCGTGGTAAGGTCAAATATGCTTGAAAATGTCGAAAATATTGAGTGGGTACTCTAAAGAAAGGAATTTTCAGTTAGATTGCTACGACAAATGTAATATTGTTCAAAATAGTAGTATATCAAGGTTATCCTTCAAACGACAAATGTAATATTGTTCAAAATAGTAATATATCAAGGTTATCCTTCAAACAAGATAGTTAGAACTTGACATTTGAACTTTTATGACCCAAAACTTTGTCGCAAAATTTTGAATTAAAAAAATGTTACATTTTATCATACGTTTTGATTTACTACTTCACATTCATATTTATGAAATACATTAGTATCTCACACATTTCTGTTGGTGTGTGCTCTGATTATAAGCATTGCCAAGATTATTTTGTAAGTCTTGAAAATTTCAAATATGCTCGAAAAAGGTCGAAAACATCGAGTGGGTCACGAGTCATGATTGGATGTTATCACAACGGTGATCTCTTTGTCCTTTTTGGTGATTTTATAGCATTTATATTACACCGATGTCGATATTATTTTGATGGATTTGCTGATCAAACCGAAATGTAATTCGATAATTGTAATGACAGCGAACAGAGTAGAAGAAATCGCATGATTCACCAACATTTTATGCATTGGCATTGAAACACTACATGATAGCGCTGCGTGATTAGATTGAAAATGCGATGCGTCATCAATAAATATTTGTGCGTACATCAATGTCCGGGGTACCAACAAAGATCAGGTCGAGATCTTTGTTACTGCATGTTACCAACTTGAGGTCCTCGTCAGTCTACTGGATTTAGTTGTGAAGCAATGTAGACATAAAGTTAATAATTCGAATTCCTTTCGGAGTCAGAGGAGATTCAGCCATCACTATCCGAACCATCGAAACTTTCTTCATCGCTCTCCTCATTTGACTGAAAATTTGTGCAATCTTTTAATTTACAAGCGTTTGTGCAAGTAACTTTGTTTGTGAAGCACTCACAGTTCGGCAGCTCGCAGACTCTTGGGCAATTGCATGCCAACAGTTCCATCACTGCCAATGGTGCTGGACGTCCTACCGTCTACTCCACTGTAAGATCACCATTCTTTTTCCTCCTCCATCCATGGGACGTTGGATCGGAAACGGATGGACGTGGTTCGAGACATCTGTATCAAACTGCAGCTTGATAATTTGCCCTCGAAACGTGTGCAGACAAACAACCTTGGCAAAGGTGGTAAACGCTCAGAGTCAACTTCACCACACTTACTTCTGAACAGTTCGTAATGGAGCTGATTCACGCTAGTTATGTAGTCTTTATCGCGTAAAGTTTGCAGACAAATGCTTTGATTTTGTTTAGGAGTTCACGTCTAAGTGCCCAATCATGGCCCAGTTGACTTAAATCTTCACTAAAGTCAATATTCTTGCGAAGCGTTTTAAGAGCCAGCTTTTCCTGTCAAAGCATGAAGTCCTGGCAGAGCTCACAATCTTGGTAACATCAGTATAATGTGTTCTGTTCTTTGTCCCTCTCTTTGAAAACATGGCGAAACGAAGCCCAGAGACATAAAACTAGCACGTCCATGTCAGAAGATGTAATGCTTGCTGACTTGTAGCCTTGTAGTGATGCATGCTTAGCATGTAGCAGCATTCGAGTGTCGGCTTCTTCTTGTGAGTTCAGGACAAGGCTGCCAGCTGATGGAGGCTACCTCCACACACAAGTCTCCTCACAAGTAACGTAGAAGACTCTTGGCACCAAGTTTGTCTCTTCTCCTTGGATTTCCAATCTTCAAAAACAAAATTGATTAGCTTAGTTTTATTATGAGAGCTTTGGAGAAATCCTCTCCAGTCACGAATGCAGTGCCCAGCGATGACATCTTGAACTTTGAGAATTTGGGTGTACTCCTCCGAAGACGTTCCAATTTTTTTTTATTGAAGACTCTCTATAAATCAAAGACAATGTCGATGGGGGCGCAACCCTCTGCTTCTCGAAACGCTGATGCCAGCAGAGTTAGTTAGTTAATGTTAGTGAATCATGTGATTTCTTCTACTCTGTTTGCTGTCATTACAATTATCGAATTACATTTCGGTTTGATCAGTAAATCCATCAAAATAGTATCTACACCGGTGTAATATAAATGCTATAAAATCACCGAAAAGTACAAAGAGATCACCGTTGTGATAACATTGAATCATGACTCGTGACCCACTCAATATTTTCGATCTTTTTCGAGCATATTTGACATTTTCACGACTGACCAAATAATCTTGGCAATGCTTATAATCAGAGCACACACCAAAACCATGTGTGAGATACTAATGTATTTCATAAAAATGAATTTGAAGTAGTAAATCAAAACGTATGAGAAAATGTAACATTTTTAAATTAGAAATTTTGTGACAAAATTTTGGGTCATAAAAGTTCAAATGTCAAGTTCAAACTATCTTGTTTGAAGGATAACCTTGATATATTAATATTTTGAACAATATCATATTTGTTGTAGCAATCTAACTGAAAATGTCTTTCTTTAGAGTACCCACTCGATATTTTCGACATTTTTAAGCTTATTTGACCTTTCCACAACTGACCCAATGACCTTGGCCATGCTTTTAATCAGATATTACACATGAATACATGTGTGTGGTAATATTGCATGTGATAAAAATGCATGCGCACATAAAAATGCACCAAAATGTAGAAGAAAATGCAATATTGACAAATATTGTACAAAATTGGTAATTGTGACCTAATTTTGGGTCACAAAAGGTCAAATATTAAATTTTACTTTATTTTATGAAAATTTACAAATTTATCTGATTCTTAAATCTATTAAAAGAAAAAAGAAAAAAATCGCAACAATGAGAAATTAATTTATCAAAATAGTAATAATTTGACCTTTGACCTTGAATTTTGGGTAGAAAGCTACCGCTGCTGCTGGTCTATCATGGATATTTGGAATCGTCTCTTCAAGACCTTTCTAGTGATATAGGTCAACCTTTGCCCCAAATTTTATACCCACATGCCCATTATGCAAAGGACTATCAATGATATCTTGTATGGTGTAATATTCCCCCACCCTAAAAGTGAAGCCGGTGAGATAAGAGCTCTCCTAGTGTTGTATTGTAAGTCATCGTGCCGTCTGATCCGGTAGAAGTCCTCTGCCCGCTCGGTTCCTCAGGACTGCAAGATCGCTTCTCCAGTAGCCGCAGGACGGATGTGGGCGTCCTCTTCAGTTCTGCAGGCGGACACGTTGACTCCGCATACAGCGCGGACCCAGAATCACAAAACAGTAAACGTAAGAATGGACAAATGTTTGGTATTGAATATTCAACCGAAACTTTGGAACTACTGAACCAAAAAAGTTCTCAACTCAAATCAAAGTTTTGCATTCCGTTTAAAACCAAAATCAGGTAGACTTTCAAAATCTGGAAGAAATGAGTGATCAAGTATAGAATGAAATGAAAATGCCAATTGTAGGCTAATCCCATTTTATTTTTGGTGTTAGTATTTATTTCAAATTGCATTATATAGGCGAGGTATCCAAAAGAAGGCCATAATTTTAATACAAAGTTTTGTTTAAGTTTATAAATCACTAACTCGATCCTTTTGAAGTTCCGAATTTCAAGCATAATTTTGTATTTAAAATCCATTTATAACACTTTTTAACACATTGAACTTTTCTATACTACAAGATTCTATTGGGCAATTAAGTACTGGTACTTAGGTTTGATTTTTAAATAATTCGAGGTAACTCAAAATAACCCAGTAGTATATACTAAACCCAAATATTAGAAATAGACAATCAATTTGAAATTATTAATAGAATTGGCAGTATTCGATTTATTTTGGTATTGGCAGGCATTGGGAACATGCGGCTCTTGGTTGGGTCCATATTTTTGTCGTCAGTAAAATTAGAAGTAGACCAATCTTTTAACGCACAACAGCCGAGCACGGCTTGGCGAGATCAAGGAACTTAAAGGGGTATTCACCCGCTAAACTAAAATAATATGACGATAAACAATATTTCATTCAGGCAAACTACCTAGTTATGCATTTAGAAATTAACAGAAAAATTATTGGGTGCACCATGACCCAGAAAAAAATTGTCAAACTTGTTTAAACGGTCTTTTTAGTGTATTATTATGCTATAGATTATGTGGTAAAAAATAATTTTTTGGGGTAGACCCCTAATAGCCCTTTTAACACTTTCATAACTGAATAGGATAGATTTTAAATAAATAATCAATTGCATAATATTAATTTACTGTTCAAACATATGATGGAAATTATATCCTTGTAATTTTTGGTTCTGCCGATTTGTGCAAACAAAAATGTTCACATATGAATTATTATAAGAAAAGATTCTGAAATGATATAAGTGGCATCAGCCATTTATTCTTTTTAATTTAGCTTTAATAACTCTGGTATTTTTCCCTACAGTTTTTTTGTTAGACTTTGAGATAAACACAACACAACCATTTAAAGGCCCCCCCTTTGGGGGATACCTCCCCTTCCTATTTGCCTGTGTCAACCTTTATATTTTGTCACTTATATTATGCTGTTCTTTTTTGGATGAGCAAAGCAAAGACTTCAATTTCACTGACCCCCCAAAAAATTAGTTTGGGTGTTTTTTTTTGTATTTGTGTCTGTTTGTTTGCTCTCTACCGGGAAAACGGCATTTGCAATATTGATGAAAATTGGAGGGGACCTTGGAAATCTTTGAACTTGGACCTGCCACGGTTTTGGGTACAATCAAAGAAATATTTCTCATGAATATCGTACTTTAATATTTTTTTTTCAATTTTTAGTGCAATATTTTCGAGACATTTGGGCCGATTCTGACCAAACGGTTGGGGCTACAACGTTCATATTTTACATGGACATTAAGGTTATGGTGATGTAGTATCTTTGAAAGAAAAAGTTGGAAAAGTTAACCAGAATCCATAAAAATTAAGGTTTTAATATAAGTTTTTTTAGGTTTATGTTTGATAACAATTAACAAGTAACAATAGAAACTTGACAACAATCACTTACAATGCGTTAGAAAAGAACTTGTAAAAGTAAAGAGATCCCAGGCAAACTAAAAACTTACTAAAAAAGCTCATCCATCGACGCGACTAAAAAAAGCATTCGCGAAGCGACCTAGTGTAAAAAAAATTTGACTGATCTTTCGTTTGATTTTATTTTCACCTATTTAATTTTCACGTACAATTAAGCAGGTCTAGGCTCGTTATGATATCCGTAATAATAATAATTTGTGATCATTGAACAATAATAAATAAATCTCCCTCACTTCAGTAATCTGTAGGCCCTACTCGTACTGCAACAATGAATGATATTAATTGAACTGGTGGATAAGCTCAGGTTGTCTTGGAAATTTAACAAAATTAAATTATGCTATCTACATTGAATCAGTTATTTTGAAAAGGGGGCAATTAAGTCACTAAAACATACTTTGGAAATAAACAAGAAAAAAACTTTCCTCGGTATTAAATAATTGTAGTACATGCTTCAAACTGTACTTATTTTAAACACGTATAAATATGTATTAAAAAATGCAATAACGTTAAGTTTACTATCTATAGTTTGACCAATAAAAAATAGTTTGTGTCTCTGACTTATCCCCTTTTCAAAATATATGGTTTTACCTTCATGTGAATGGGACTGTGATTGAATATTTTCATTAAAACATGGCAATTTATGTTATTTTATACAATTTTTTTTACTTTTTAAATTTTTCATCTATAGTTAAGCCACCCCCCAAAAAAATGTGTCTCTGACTTATCCCTTTTTCAAAACAAATGGTTTTATTTCCATGTGAATGGGATTATGAATTATTATTTTTGTTAAATACACTTAATGATATTGTCGTCAGGCTCATCACCTGAAAAATCTACCCCACACACCTCGAAAAATAATTTCAATTGCTCTCACCAGAACGCAGGGCCAAGCACGTTACAGACAGCGCGAGTTATTTTGAAAAGGGGACAACTTATCTCCTTTTCAAACAAACTCGCGTATGGGACCCCCTCTAACGAGTCCACGGTTCATCCGACTTGTTCCATTTTCACACATAATGTGCGTCTAGGTAAAATAAGCAAGAATTTGATGCTAACTCATATTCGTCAAAACAGTGACTTACACCCTTTTCAAAATAACTGATTCATTTTGAACTGTTAGGTAGTTTCAACATCTAATATTATATTACAACATCTTTGGTACCGGTAGTTTCTATTTTCTACGGCTAAGTCTTTTAAATGTAAAGGTTTTAGTTTTGTTGTTGCCCAGGGTGCAATACATGCCCCTCTTTAAGTGAGTGAGTGAGTTTGGATGATTGTAAAGGGATGTCCGAGGACTCTCGGCTTGCCATGCACTGTCAGGATTGCCGGTGGGGGGGGGGGGGGTCGAACCGCGTCACGTATGAACCACTAATGTCGGTGACAAAACATTCGTTGACATTAATTATTGGCATTGTTTAACTACGCGGTTGATGATCGGATCATTCGATGACGTACCTCATACTTATAACTCGCGAGACTCAGCTTGAGGAGGTCGTCGCTTCGATGCCCATCACTGGCAATCCTGACTGACCCACTCGATAGCTTTGAGATTATAAAGAGAGGCCAAGCTTATGTACCCTTCTACACTAAAATGACTAGGTACCCCGTCATTGCACTTCCCCTTGGTTTTGTTAAGGATTTGTAAATCATTACGGTATGTGTTTCTGTATTGTTAATGTTTAGCTGTTGTAAATGCTATTTACCATATTATGTGTACCATGTACCAGAAGTAAATGAAGGGATGTATGTATATAGTAGATGCAACTAGACCCATAGATTCACTTGTGGTAGATAGTGTACATGATTGTCAATGGACTTGAGTATATAATAAACCTAAGCGAGACAACATTGAGTTTGTACAAACAACAAAAAACAATGCCTGTACCCTACTTATTACCTTGTCAACCCCCACTCACCCCAACAACAACCCAACCAAGATTTCGAGCCGTGCAGACTTGTGGGAGAAGAGTGGAAGACCTTCAATGAGGCGAGTTCCATTTCTGTACTTAAGTTATGAAAAATCAGTTTGACAAGGGACAAGCTCAACCGACGATCAGACAAAATGTCCCGTCACCCATAGGATGTATAGAGCGCTCCATCTTCTCATGTCCACTCTGGCGGCGAACGCTGGAAACGCGCTAGTGAGGATAGAATCTACACATGCTATCCTCGCGCGTAAGAAATTAACTAATTGAGATAAGTATTGTGATGTTCTATCGCGCACACAACAAACAGCACCTACATGGAATCTAGTCTTCAACATCATATTTTAACAGAAACATAATTCATTCCGTGAAAAAATGCATTGGAGACACTGAAAACGTAATCAAACGCCGACTGGTTAACCAACTATATCTACTGTTATTTTGTTAGTTACACATTTCGTACGTTGAATATTATATGTCCACAATCCACCTACCCACTTGCCATTAGAGTGTATATTTGCTGAAGCCACTTATTGGAAGATAAGTGACTCAACACATGCACGGATTCGTTATTTCGTGTAAGGAATCTACAAGAAATTTCCGAAACAAAACACATTCCCTCTCACTTAGGTAATTCAGTGAGATCTTAATAAAGAGTGGTCTTCATATTAATATATTAAATTCATACCTAGTTGATAAGACTAATTCATTTTTGGCTTAAAACAATCAGTAGCCCTAGATTATATCACAATAAATGGGCTTAGTCCAGATTTACAAAACCCAACCTTGGCCGGGGATCGAACCCATGCCTCCCAAAAGACCACCGAGACCGCGGTAGTGTATTTGTTGCTGAATTATTGGTGCATTTTGATATTATAATATAGTGAATATCAAATTCTTATTAAATCACCACTCTCAGTTATATAGTCCGCGCCCGGCCAGAGGGAGACCATGGGTTCAATTCCTGGTTTTGTTTATAGTATTTATATTGGTATTTTCGTAATCACAATAAAACAATCAAATCCCCTCAAGAGTGGGTAAATAAGGTTTAAAAAATTTAAGTATACCTGGGCTATCATGATTCCGAGAAAATTAAGCACAAGACCATGTTGACTTGTTATTCCCAATGTTCTTTTATATTGGTGTTTTGTCCAGTATTTTTTTATTTTGCATTCTAATAATTTAGGAACGCATAATGTTTATTGTTTACTGCTTTATTGTCTTCACTCTTCACAAAGCTTGAGTGGCTTTATTGTTGTTGCTTGAATTGAAACGCTGTGTGCTACTCTAATATTGCATTACATTCCATATTAGGCCTATTATGGATTATAGAACATAACTAAATATTTTGCTTTGATATTAATAAATTTAGTCATTATATTGATATTATTCCAAAGTATGTTGGACTCTGTAACGTTGTACTCTGGAATAATACTACGGCCACAAAAATAAGCGGTATATATCAATGGCTACGTTCACAGGCGCCCGACAGACTATATCCGTAGGTATTTTAATTATAAATGCTGATATAAATCTACATAAATACTAGAAATACTTATAGATAAATAAATACTAGATTTTGAATTCATAATGAGCCCCATGATACCTATTCTATTCCCCCAAACCAAAACCTTATTTATTTACACTGTGCTTGTGTAGGATCATATGGGTGTTTACAAAGGTATCCTCACTCGGCGGCAATGACGGTGCTACGCCCCCGCGACACTAGTGCATTCTCTAGGTGATTTGAGTCCTCTACGTAAATAGTCTTAAAAATTAATATTCCTCGCTATTTCACAGAACAACAGAAGGAAGAAGGTATATCACCGCTGACCCAATAAATTACATCCAGTATACACTATTTCATACTCGTAGTGACGGGAAGCGCCAATCACCGTAGAAACAGGCTGGTTGGTTCTGTCGGTGTTAAAGACTGCCTTGATATTATTTTGTTTGGCAAGAATTTTTCCTATTCGCTCCGTTAATGGCAAATATGCAGTTGCAAGTTGTTCTTCTTAAAAATAACGTGAAGAAATGGCTCTTTGAAAAGGGATTAAATAACAATAATTATGCCCAAACAGTTCTAGCCTATTACTTGTCAACTTAGTCTCAAGGCTAGATTTTTTTATAAAAATTTATTCGTCTATTTCTTAAGTTTAATTTAGTTTATAAAACAATTCAATTTTAAGTTTTGAATTTTTACCATATAAATTGCTTCCTTGCATAAATATATTTTTTATTTTTATTTTATTTATTTACTTATTTTTTATTTTTTATTTTTTCATGTTGTACATACTATTATTTTAAACTATAACTTTGCTAACATCTTGTAATTGTTTTGAATTTAACATGTCTTATAACTGCCCTCACACGAGCACTGTGTGGGCTTCTCTAGACTATTCTATTCTCTTGTTTGTTTTATGTACGGTACCAATTGTATCTATTTTCTTGAGAATAAGTTTTTTCTGAATCTGAATCTGTACCTACATTTTTTTCCTAGTTAGTTTGTCGTCTGGGGGCCTTTTGATTGATTCTATTTGGAAAACCATTCTGCTTGAGTCACAAAGACATTCAATTTACTATGGAGGTAGAGGAAGATGGAAGACTTCCGTTCCTTGACGTCCTACTTATACAGAACCGGGATCACAGTCTAGGGCATACGGTCTTCAGAAAACCTACTTACACTAACAGATATTTAAATTCTAATTCACATCATCATCCAGCCCAGATCCGATCAGTAGCATACACATTAGCTAAACGTTCTCGCAGAATAGCTGATGCCGACCATGCTGAAGAAGAGTTTCGAATACTATTGATCTATTAGGCCTACTGAACCTTAACTGTAGTCCACCTAAATCACTTAGGCCCTAGGCTTGCATTGTTAGCAAGTAGCATATTATGAAATTGTAAATACTCATTTACTTTCCATATACCCTACTGTAAGATATAGTTTTATTATCTTAAGGGTCAACTATGTAACCTACATTATATTAATGGAAATAAAGGTACCATATCAACATTTACATGCGCATATTTCGTAAGTTTGTTTGAAATTCCCCTTCCCCTGACAAAAATCCTGCGGGTCCTTGTGTGTGGCGCTAATTAACATTTTTTAAATTTCAAATCCAAAAGACCGTATTCTTATTCGACCACTGCTCCAAACTTCATTCTTTAGGTTGTATTAATTTTTACCCTGTGAACATCTGTTTTGTGGGTGTGTATACTGAGCGCCGCGGACGTAGTGGAAATTCATTTAGACTATAAAAATAAGTCGGGTGTTCTATTGGTTTGGTTGTTTGATTATTTTCAATTGTATGTTTTCTGTCTCTTTGCTCTCTTCTGATGGGCCTACTTAACAAACGGCTACTTCAATTTGATGCCATTTTCCGGGGACTTTTAAAATCTTCCCACACACACTGGCCACGTTCTTTGTTAAATCTTGGAAATGTTGTTGAGATTCTTGGTCGCTACGGCCAATGATGAGGTCGTGCCCACTAAGAGTTTTATCTCCATGAACCGAACAGACAAAAATAATAATTCTCCTTCCCATTGTTCCCGGGCCAGGCTAAGATATCTTTATCGCTATTGATTGCTGAATTTAGTGAACAGTTACATTCCACACGTTTTCATTTTATTTATCGATATTTGGTCTAGAACCAATGTGCCACTATTTACATTAAAAATATCATGTGAACGTGAGATCGGTTGGCCGTGCCGTAGAGGACAATAGAACTGGTACGTGCCTCCGCCATTTAAACGTTTATCTTCTATTTATTTGGAATGTTTTTATTTCTTTGCCACACCGGTGTATTAGTTTCCCGTCATAAACACCAGATATTGCCTCTCTGTCTGGCATTGAAGCTATTGCACAGACACTTTGGCTATATTGCTTTCAAAGGCTAAGGTATCTAAATGGTTACCTCACGGTGATCTATAGACAGCCGTGGTTTAAACCTCACTTCATTTCCTGGTATGCTGCAGTTGTGACAGTACTTGCTGGTCAAAGAAATTGATTGTAAAATTTATTCACCAATAGAATACATTCTCGTTTGGACGCAATTCGCTGATTCGGGAGGTCGCCTGTTTAATTCGATCACTGAAAATCTTGAATGTAGATGTTGGCATAGTTTCCTAAGTCAAAGGGTAAACATTCGGATTAGGCCTAATATGCATAACAGTCGAGGAAAAAGTTGTGCCTATAGCCAAGTTTTATACGAAACCGATAAATTAAACAAATACATAAATCCGTATTTAGAGACTCAGTCACACAACTGATTTTCAGTGGGGGACAGTAAACCAAAGTGACTAAGCCAACCCTGCAGGTCCCGACGCAATCGACGAGTGAACGATAACCAACCAAAGATCGATATTAATAATAGGAAATATAGCATCAGTGGTATGGACAGTGCGAACACCCGCGGATCAACCCCAGAATCAACAAGGCCGATTCAGAACAACTTTAAATTTATTATGTGCTTCGTTGCTAGGACGGCTTTAAAGTCACCGTTTACAATTTCCTAAGACAAAAACTGACGGACTTTAGTCCAAATCAGAAGTTAAAATCTTATGTCTAGCGGGAATAGAACCCTGTACCTTCTGCATTGGAAGCAGGTAGGCTAACCACAAGACCAACGAGCCACACATGAATATGAATGAATATGAAGGTATAGCCCATGTCGTGTCAGGAATCTTCGGCCTCAGGTCGAGATTTCTTGTCGGTTTCACAAAAACAAATAAATAAATAAATTCAAATTTATAGGATACCCACTCTGTCTATTAACTGATTCTCGGTGGAGAACTTTTACTTTAAATCGGATTGAGGCAAGTCTGTTGGCGCCGACGTCGCCAACGAGTGAACAATGACCAACCAGAGACGTAATCACCGAACCACCCCTGAGCAACTGCAGAATCAACAAGGCTAATTCGGTACAGCTCAGAATTATTGTGCTTCGTTGCTATCGGTTCCAAAGTCACCATTTGCACATTATCCAAGACCACGAGTTTGGAGTATGAATTAAGTCTTCATCAGTAGTCAAAACATCTACTGCTTGAAGTGGGATTCGGACCCGTGACCGTTTGAATTGGAAACAAAGACTGTGACCACTGGACCCACGTGCCACACTCGGTCAAAAGTCGAACGCTTGGAGTGAGTTTATAAAATAATCCTTGAGACATTCTAGTATGCAAACCTCACATTCAGAATCATTTGCGAATGGTCCAAGAATGACAAATACACCAGGCCACTAATGTTCTATATATTCGGGAGGTCCCGAGTTTGAATCCCGTTAAGATCGCCAATCCAGACTGAATTTTTTTCAGAGGTTTTCCTCAGTCGTTAATGCGATGCTAGTGATTGAGCCCTCTTAATTAAACAGGCCATCGGACTCCCCCGGAATTCCTCCGCCTGGGCCCCGGGTATAATTTGGCTCAGAGTTTGGCTCTGCTAATCGTAAAAGGCAAGAAAGGAGAAAAAAGTCCACCTCGCAAACATCAGCTATAGTATAGGGGAGTATTTTAATCGACAAAACTAGAGGCGAGCTCTGCCCGTCGTCGTGAGAAACTTCCCAGCTTTGCGTTCGCGCCATAATACCCAACAATCAAATAAGAAATAAACGTAACAGACAGAACAATAGTAAAACATAGATAAGAATAAGATAAAGCTAAGGAGACGTCCACAAGAATTGTGATTTAGTGGGGGGAAATACCATTCCTATTTGTCCTCACTCCAATATACGTAGCTAGACACCTGAAGAGACATTGCACCCTGGGCGGGATTCCTATATAATTTTTTTGTAAATACAAATAAATATTATTAAATATATTTAGGTAGAAAAGATGTTGAAAATGCCTCCATGCATGTCTATATATAGTTTGTCATCTGTAGAGGGGAAGTTTTCCTAGGAGAGTATAGTCCTAGTATACGGATACAATGTTTGCGTTCTATTGGGGGTTATAGCGTCTCTTTTTTAAAACAAATTCCCGGTTATTGTTCAACTTACCACGGGCTATCTTATCGACTGAAGGATCATTTTCTGGATTTGGCTACGGTTTTTAGAAACTCGGAAGAAAGTACCCTACCGTGGGAAAATTTTAGTCAGGATTTACAATTGTGGGTATCGAAACGATGATCTCTTGAATTAAAGTCACTTGCTTTACGCCTAAGACTTCACAGGCAGTGGAATAAGTAGGTATTGAAATAAACTATCATGGGCAGCATGTGTGTGGACAAAGACATATTATAAAGTTTGTTGCATTGAGAGTTGCTTTGTCAGTTCAGTAACCAATCAAGTTAACTCGAGGTTAATAATCTCAAAACACAAATGACAGTTATTCTCGATGAGAATTTCAAGTTTTCGAACAATGCAAATGTTAGTTTATACCAGTACATAATTGTGAAAATTAATGTTGGCTAGAGTTTCGACAAACAACGAACTTGAGTCAACATTGTCGAGATTGTCTCGGTCATTAGTTGAAAGTCACAGTCGAAGAATCACTGTGTTTTCTAACCTGCCGCAAGTACAACCCATCTTGTCTCCTTGCCTTGGTGTTCGCCTTTAAGTTCGACTTACAACTCAAGGACAGTTATCTTACGAGTGGGTTTCTTCATGTAAACGCGATAACATTTGCATTTCAACGAAAGAGGAAAGTTGAGGATAAGATCGATGCCGAATTCATTTCAATAATTACAACTAAAACATCTTTTTTAAGGTTCTTTTTATAATTTTCATTGCACATTTTAGATGGATTTGATCATGTTTTATTCATAGTAGAATGAGTATATTTTGCATTAAAAACTGATGAAACTTTCATTTTAAAATGTTAAGGTTTAGTCGACAGATACCGAATACGCACAGACGAGCCGGTATTCGTCAGTCACGCAGTTAAGTGGACATCTTTGCCGGGTAACTAACCGTTAAAATAAACTCTTACGAGTGATGAACATGTCTTTGTTAGGTTTTACAAAAAAGCCAATTTTCCATTCTGTCATTATCCATTACTTTAATTAAAAATAAAAACATGATGAACTAAAAGTATATTATCAAAGATTTACGCACTTTGTTTCTAAAACTCAAAGGGGAATTCGCCGCGTTGCAGCTTTGTTTTGCAAGTTTTTGTTGTAGGTGGTGTCTGTCTATATGTCATAACGCTGCGCGTGCGATTTGTATATTACGGTATAAAATGCAGCGTATTCAAAAGATCAATGACAAGCTACATGGAATGACATCGTTCATCATTCATATCAATCATCTTGATTGAGACCATTACATAGGTGCAATCCTCAAACCCCCCCCCCTAGGGAGGATTGCGTTACGCCCCACTCCAATAGAGAAATTTTCAAACGAGATATCACTTGTCTCTAGTTGTGGCAGTTACTCTCTAGGGTGTTAGAAAGTTACGCTTTTTATTGAATTACCTCAACTGTTCGTCGCTTTTATAAGTTCAAGGGGGAATTGTTTTGTTATTATTCTGCAGAGTTTAATTAGAAGCGTACTGAATTTAAGAGTAACAGAAAGTAGGTGGGTAAACAACACTGTTCTGTTCAGGCAAGATAGTTCAGTAACTGACCATCAGTCGTGTTTTCTACATTTTGTACGGCATAACTTTTGAAAATATATTTGTGAAGGCTTTCATGGTCAAATGATGTGTGCAGTTTTTGAAAAAAGTATAAGGGTGCAATCTCCACGAAACGTTAAAATGTGTTCTTTATTTTAATTATTATAATTTAAATTAATTTTATCGTGGAAACCTTATAGGTGCAATAGCCCCTCTTCAGGTGAACTAGGTATGTGCGGATAGGAATTGTGAAGGGATGTCCGAGGGTGTTTAACAGGACTCATCCTTGCATTCGCATTTACGATGAGGAAAACCGGAAAAAACCTTCGTCAGGATTGCGTCTCGACGGATTCGAACCGAGACCTCCCGAATCAGAGTCGAGCGCTTAGCGCCCGAGCCAAACTGTCGGTAATAATATTAATATGTACGTGCTCTATATCTAAAAAGTCTTTAAATATGTATGTATATATATATTATATATGTGTGTGTATTTGTGTATGAGAGTGTTAAAAAAGTGACCAATAAATGATCTCTTGTTAGTGACCATAGCAAATACAACACATGAAAGTTAGGTTTTGCAACTGACTAAATATTTTGACGATACAAATTAAAATATAATTTCTTACGTGTCTATCATTTTTATATATATATCAAACACCCTTTTCCAACATTCGTCGGGTCGGGGGGTGACGAGTCACCAGTTTCTCGGGCTATCTTCTAGTGCTTGCTAGCCAGGCTCAGCACCCCTCATCTTCTTCCTCGTTTTCTTCCATAACCGGCATTTCTAATAATTCTCTCCACTTCTTCCTGTCCTCCCAGAGTCTTTCTTCATTAACCCTATCCCATGTTTTCCCTCTTTCTTCGACGCTTCGCGTTATTTGGTCCCGCCATCTATCTCTTGGCCGGCCAACTCTTCGTACTCCCCCACATGTACGTTCAAATTCTCGTCTTGGGATTCTGTCTTGCTTCATTCTTCTTACATGTCCATACCACCTGAGTCTTTCTCTTCCTATTTTATCTCGTAGACTTTCCACTGCTTTCTAAATTCTAACACACATTTCTTATTACGTACGAGTCGACTCCCGTCACCGGGAATCCCGACTGAAAGTTTTTCCTAGGTTTTCTTCAGTCGCTAAGGCAAGGACATTCCTGACACAATCCTAACACCCTAGTTACCCAGATGATTGATTTGGTCACCCAAAGAGGGTAACGTGTACCCTATAGTGGGTATCCTTACAAAAAAGTTTGTTTTTAAATAAATAATTACGTACCACGAATTCAAATGGATGTTTAATTTATTTTTTTAAAATTTGTTATGCTTGTTTGATTGATGTTGTTTGATTGATTTAAGAGCTGTCAGTGTTTAGAACTCCCTGCCTCTAGACATCCGTGATTCACGGATCTCTGATAAATCGTTTTAAAGGGCCATTCAAGATCACTTCAGATGACAAATGGTTGCCTGATTCGCATATAGAGCTGACGACCACTGCTAAGAATAATGAATCTTTGACACCGGCTACATTGACTCGTTCTTTTTTTCATTTGTAACTATCATATTAAGAAAATTAAAATTAAAATAAAGGAACAAAGAGAGTTATTATTGATGAATTTTTTAGGGGGGGGGGGGGATCTGCTCCCTCAACAAAGTGATACATGGTGTGAGGTCAGTAAATGCGCTAGTTATTTGTGAGGTCTCCATCCCTTTGGTCTAACCCAACTCTCGTCTTGACTTCAAAAGTTTAAAACAAACTTTCAAACATGATTTCTATGGCGGGTATCGAACCAGCATCCTCTGACATACAGGAATGTGTCTTCGCCAGTGCACTGAGCCAAGTTTGACGATCGCACGATCGAAGAGCTGCCCCCTAAGGCTAAGCCACGCTCTGAAAGTTACGAATCCAAATCACGAGCTTTCGTAGTAATATTTCAACTCAATGATTTATTGGCCTTTTACAGTCAACAGCTATTTCGGCGCGGTCAAATACTCTGGTATTCATAGTATCGTGTTTGAACATGCCTCGCGTATATCTCGGCTTTACGTCGAGCCACAACCCCTGTCCAACATAGATGAACGTTTTCTAATCAAAAGTTAAATTATTTCATTTGATTATTATTCATTGATATTGATCATTAGACTCTGATTCGGGAGGTCCCGGATTTGAGCAATCCCGACTGAAGTATTACCCGAGGTTTTCCTCAGTCGTTAATGCGAATTAAAGGGATTGAGACATACCTAGTTCACCTAAAGAGGGGCATATTGCACCCTATAACATGTTTAATTCACACGGTAAATCATTACGTACATAATGCTGTTAAATCGTAATTCTGACCTGGATATATCAAGTAAATGTGAATTGAAACAAAGAGTTGTACACCAAAATAGAATGCAGAGTTAGTGCTGAGGAAAACGTTACATTTGTCAGCTGTTCTTTACCACATTCTCCACTAGTCCCCGTTGTTTTCAAGTGGAAGACCTGTGCTATGGTGCACCAATGAACAATTCTACCAATGCCAATAAATTTGACAGTCACAATATCTCAGTATATTTCAATGTGATGGAAGTCAAGTATACACACATGGATAGAAGTAAACCAAGCGTCGGACAGAAAACTTCATGACGTTTACATAGCTAACATTTAACTTTTCTTTGGCCTACACATTATTATCTTCTAGTCTCAACACAATGTGAAAATCGAAAGTTTTTTTACATTACAGAAAAGTAACAACACTAAGCTGCGCTTTTGTATAACAAGGTATGTACAGGAAAGATGTTATATTATTCGTCCTAATTTTGGTCTACTATTGTCCCAACGGGTGTATACCTCTTGTTTACCCCTATGTTAAAATATAAATATTATCATTTCGCCAATAGACTGGTATTTTATCCATTGATGTTGAGCATAATCAAAGCCACTCTTTGGCTACCCCTTCATCCCTATCTCACAAGAGGGCAGGCGACATTCTAAAAGAGACACGAAAAAAACAATACATTTTGCGTACATCAAAATGGAGCCGTTCTAAGACGAACGAACTAAAAAGAAGATCGATATTTTCTAATTTCAGATTTGAGTATTTCTTTTTGTTTTCATATTACTACAAGTTTCTCGTACGATTGTTTCGAAATGTTCTAAAAGAAACAATGTGTCAAGAACATTGTCGATGCAGTAGGCAGGTCGGCTGGTTGAGATTTAACAATCAAGATGACGTCGAGCGTCAATGTTGCTTCATCACCACGTAAGATTCACCCTTTGTCGTATCCGTACGCATGTATCTTAGGCGAGTTCAAAGTGGAGTCAGGTGACGATAATAGCGTCGTTAACATTGCCAGTATCGACATTTTCAGGTAAGATATATGTTAGTACAGACAATGGCATCGTATGTATTTCCCATGTTTTCATTACAGTAATTGTAATATTTAATTGTTTTAACTAGGAAGCTTCGCAAACGCTTTTTCAGGCGCGTTGTTGGATGAGCGTAATTTTTTAAAAACGAAAAAAGCGTAAAATTGCGATTTTCACGAGAAATAATTTTTCGATTACGCTCAAATTTCACACGAATATATTAATTCATAAAATTAAGGTTCTGTGAAAAAATAATTACAATCGGATAAAGCATGTCGGTGTTATAAGTCAAAGAAATTTTAAAATCGAAAAAAATTGTAAAATTGCGATTATCATGAGAAATAATTTTTCGAATCCGCTCAAATTTCACACGAATATATTAATTCATATAATTAAGGTTCTGTAAAAAAAAACATTACAATCGAATAAAGCATGTAGATGTTAGAAATCGAAAAAAGTTTTTAAAAATCGAAAAAAAATCGTAAAATTGCGATTTTTATGAGAAATAATTTTTCGATTGCGCTCAAAAACGTGGCAGTTCTAAGTTCAGAGATTTCAAAGACCTTTAGAAAATGTCATCGCAATTGGAGTATCGGTTTAGCTGGAATCGTGTTAACAAACAGAAAAAAAAACATTCCGGATTTTTTTCTCCAGTGTAGTGAAATGGAATCTTCGCTTCGCTTGCTACGCCTATCCTATTATTGTCACTATCTCTCTATATATATATTGGTATATATTGGTAATATAGTTTGGTATTTATCATTTTCTTTAGGGTACACAATTCATCTTGTTATTGAATTTATACTAGGAAAACGCTTAAGTCCCGCCGCGTTGATGGATGATCTTTTTTGCAAGTTTTTAGTTTGCGTAGGACCACTTTTCCTTTGCAAGTGCTTTTTGAATGCATTGTAGGTGATTGTTGTCAAGTTTCTATTGTTACTTTTTAATTGTTATTGTAAACCTAAAAAAACTCATATTAAAACCTTTATTCTATGGATTCTGGCTAACTTTTTCAACTTTTTCTTTCAAAAAGCAATACATCACCATGACCTTAATGCCCATGTGAAATATGAACGTTGTAGCCCCACCCGTTTGGTCAGAATCGGCCCAAATGTCACGAAAATATCGCACTAAAAATCGAAAAAAAAATCGTAAAAGTACGTTATTCATAAGAAATATTTCTTCGATTGTACACAAAAACAATACAACTCTAAGTTCAGAGATTTCGAAGGTCCCCTCAAATTTTCATCAAGATCGCATATGCCGTTTGCCCGGTAGAGTGCGAACAAACAGACAGAAAAAAACAAACATTGGAGCTAAATTTTTTGAGGGTTCAGTGAAATTGAAGTCTTCGCTTCGCTCATCCAATTATTTCGATGCATGTTTGACAAACTAAGCTAAAAAATCTAAAGGATAAATAAATATAGTTACTAAGTGTGTTGAGAATCGTGAATAAAAAACCTAAAATGAAACAAAAATTACAATACAAAAAAATGTTCTAACTCGGGTGATTCGATACCTGCGACCGGCAATTCTGACTGAAAGATTTTTACTTAGATGTTTAGTGAATTCAATATGAAGAAGACTGCAGAGTGAGTCCTCTTAAATACCTTCACAACTACTACTGTAGTCACCTGAAGAGGGACATGGAAAATTGTCCTTAATATCGAGGTTTATTTAAGACCGGTAGTGCTAGCGCGATATTCTGATTTGGGAGGTTTCTGGTTCAAATCCCGTCAAGACCGGCAATCCTGACTTAAAAGTTTTTTCCTAGCTTTTACTTGTCCTCTTAAACATCCCTCCGACATACCTTCACATTTTGACATCATTTGAACTCCAATATACCTAGTTAGACACCTGAAGGAGGGGATGCATTTACCCTGGGCAGGTTTCACAAGAAATTACAAAAATATGTTATATTTATGGGCTTAGAACTGACTTGTTTGCTATTGTTGACTCCTCTCAAGATAATTAGAGAGCAATTTATAAGTGACCTCTTTGAAGTGTTCACAAATCACAATACCCCTCAATGCACATCTAAACACTGTCGCCTGTTCATTCCATAGACTACTTAGAAATTAAATATTACTCAATAGCTAACTGGCCTTGGTTTAAAAAATATATTTTAAATATTCATAATTTATATTTCACTCATACCAACATACATCCCAATTTACAAAAGTAATACAAAATAAAATCCATTTATTGTATAGATGAGATGTTCAAAATTGTTTGGTTTTGAATTACCGCACAATTTTTGAAGATTTACCTACTGACGTAATCCATTCGGTAGTTTAGGCATGCGCGCTAGGTTGCAGCCTGGGTCCAACTGTGTGGAAAGCTACGCCCTACTCCAGATGACGTAACATGTTGTTTACGGCGGGAAGACAGATTCAAATGTTTAAATTGTCGAATTCTAGTGCTAATAATAAGAACCTGACATTAACAAACAGCTGGTCTATATTTGAGGTTATTGTTAGTAAAATATTAGAAGAATGGAATAAAGGACAGTTCACTATTAAAGGAGGTTTTCTACGTTTTTCTGATTTGCTTATGTATTATTTAATATTTTTTGTCTGGGAAACACGCCCAGAGACGACTTGGTCCAGGTAGATTATATGTTCCCTGATTCATTTGCATTTTTAATCCTGGGTTAAGCGGATCTAGGGGTTATGGGTCAGACGTTAAAACCGTAATTAACTTCTGGCTTTGACGGGAATCGAACCCTGGACCATCTGCATTGAAAGCAGGTAGGCTAACCACAAGACCAACGAGCTATCCCAGAACTCGCCTTTTGACTTCGGACAATTTCGTAAAAAGTCTTGAGTCTGGATTGCAAGTGGTGGGTATATCTAATCGTCTGAGCTACCTCTATCGGGTTCGGCAGTATCTGGTGGCGAGTATGACGTGTCGTACTGCATGGGTTCTGAGCCGATGCATCTACTCCTGGTGGAATGAGTGCATGGGGATGCACTCAGCCAAGGCACTTCAGTAGGACGCAGACACTCGTTGAAGACGCACGTCTCTGAAGATGGCTCATAAGTGCAACCAGATACATTGGACATCCCCTGGATGGACGCTGACTTACCTGTAAATACAATACACCTAGTCTATACATTAGCGACACAGTTGTCACCTAACCAGCGGTTTAGCCGAGGTAGTTTAACCGGTTCCCACTAGAACACCGAAGTAAAGCAAACTCGGGCGTGGTCAGGGGTTGAGTGGGTGACCGCACTGCCTTGAAACTCACGTATGTCGCTGGTTAGAGCAGATGCAGGGTTTGAGAGCTAGTGTAACGGCTTCGGTCTCCTCGACGTCTACTCGGCAGTCCGGGTTAGTGGAGGAACCTATATGACTGTCAAGGTTACACCGTCCTTTCGGATGGGACTTTAAGCCGTTGGTCCTCATGGTACTTTTAGACAGGAGTTGGCTACGTGCCGGTACAGGGTTTCCCCTCCTCTCTTCTGTTCATACTTCATCCTCATCTATCACCACTCATCGTCTCTAATAGCCAAAGCGCAATAATATGAGATCGTTACGCAATATCCAATCAACCACAGTTGTCAAGTGATTTCCTCTGTGGATCAGCTTGGACCAACTATCTTTGCAATGTTAACATAAATGTCCATTTAAAAATCACTTGATCGACAAATTCAGCGAATTTCCATACAAATTCTAATCTGCGTTCTTGGACCTCTAATTTTAACCCAATGGACACACACACACACACACACCTCTTCATCCAGGTTTTTCTTAGTGCATCCACTAGTCTAAAGTGCACGTCTGTACGACGCATCTTCGCTGCCTCACCGGGATTATGTAGGCCTAAGCTGATACTGCTCTCTAGTTTGGTATGATGTATAATTGTAAACACTTTCTTTCTGGATATAGTTTTGTGTTCGCGGTGGCTCAAACGGTTTGGACCTATAGGCCAAAGGATGTGTGGCTCGTTGGTCTTGTGGTTAGCCTACCTGCTTCCAATGCAGAAGGTCCAGGGATCGATTCCTGCCAAAGTCAGTTGTTTTTTAACTTCTGATTTGGACTTAAGTCCATCAGTTCATGTCTAAGGAATTTGTAAACGGTGACTTTGGAGCCGTCCTAGAAACGAGGCACATAATAAATTTAAAGTTGTTCTGAATCGGCCTTGTTGATTCTGGCGTTGATCCGCGGGTGTTCATACAGTCCATCCCACTGATTGCTATATTTCCTATTACAAATATCGATCTTTGGTTGGTTTTCGTTCACTCGTCGATTGCGTCGGGGCTGGCAGGGTTGGCTTGGTCACTTTGGTTTACTGTCCCCCACTGAAAATCAGTTGTGTGACTGAGTGGGTAGACTCTAAATACGGATTTATTTATTTTTATTTACTAGGGAAACGCCAAAGTCGTTGTTAAACGAGTGAGTGAGTGAGCCAAGTGTTGAGTACCCGGGAACATCCCCTTTCCTCCCCTATACCTAAGGATCAAGCCCAGTATGAGGAATGATACCGGGTACCAACATGCTCACCACGTTTAAACAACGACTTTGGCGTTCTAGCTAAAATTACAAATTTGAAATGCGAATCGTGTTCAACTAAGTTATTACCATATAACCTCAAAAATTCAAATGAAAAAAAATCTAAGTTATTTCCCATTAACACCCTCAAAAATAATCGTGTGGGTGTAAAAATTAAAAAAGTCGAGCAACGGTATCGAACTCAACCTCCGCTGTGTAGCTAAATGCTTACCAATTACAAACACATAGTATGTAGTCCGATAGCTGCTGACAAATTGCTATCGATTTTAAAAATCAATTTTTATTATTGTGATTAAATCGTCAATGGATCTAGTTGATGTTAGCAGTTCTCAATATTTTGTACGGATGTCTGTAAAATTTCAGCCAATCTGTTACAGCGATCGCATTTAGACGTACAGACATGACAGACGAGACATCAGATAGACAGACGAACACAGTAATAGAACTCGTTCGGTTGAATGAGACCAAGACTGGTCGCATTCGCCCTGTTTAACTCGAGACTTGGGTTCAAACCCCTCAAAGAGCATGGCTATGAATAAAATCGCACTTAATCCCATCTTCCGTCACACACTTCAACAGCAATGTTCGATACACGGAAAACGCCAAAGTCGTTCCTTAAACGAGTGAGTGACCTATGTGTAAGTATCCGTATCATTCCCATTGGGCTACATCGAGCCTTGATGGTAGAAAAGCGATTTCCCGGGTATTAACAAATGCTATCACTTTTAAACAACGCTTTCGACATTCCTAGTTAATTAATGAACATTTAAAATGCGAAATGTTCAAAACGTATTAGCGTGAAACATTACCAAAATTCAAGTTAAAAAAAATAACTAGGTTTATTAACGCTTCAACCCCAAACAATGTGGGTGTAAAAATATAAAAAGCTTGAGCACGTAGATATCGCCCCAACCCTCTGTGCCGGTAGTCTAAAAATCACCATTAAGCCATGCAAGCCGTTAGTATCGTCCACTAGCTGCTACTAAACAATTCTAGAATTTAAATCACATTTTATTAATGTAGATTTAAATCGTAATGATTCAGCTGATTTGTTAGCAGTTTCAGTAAACTCGTACCGATGTCTGTTTAAAATTTCAGACCCAATCGAATGACGGTTCGGTGATTTTGACGTACAGACAGACAGACAGATCACAATGAGGCCCCTCAGTTGAATGGAGACACCAGTCCTCGCTACCTCGTTAATTAAAATCTTGGTTTTAACAGGAAAAGCAAAGTCGGTTAAGAACGTGAGTGAGTGACTAAATTTAACGGGAAATTCCATTTCCTCCCCTAATTCACCTAAGATCTAGCCAGTATGAGGAATGAATACCGGGTACTCAAACACATGGCACTAACTTTTTTAACAACGACTAGGCGTTCCTAGTATATAAGTGTGAAATCATTGAAATGCGAATCGTATTCAAAACGTATTAGCGTGAAACATTAACAAATTTCCAAGATAAAACAAAATCACCTAAGTTTTATTTCCCATTTAACACCCCTCCAAAATATAATGTGGGTGTAAAAATATAAAAAAGTTCGAGCTAACGGGTATCGAACCCCAACCCTCCGTGCGGTAGACTTAATGCTTACCAATAGGCCATGCAAGCCACGTAGATATTGTCCCGCTAGCTGCTACTAAACAAATGCTATCGATATTTTAAAAATCACATTTTTATTTATTGTAGGATTAAATCGCAATGGATCTAGCTGATTTTGTTAGCAGTTCTCAGTAAACTCGTACTGGATGTCTGTTTAAAATTTCAGCCTAATCTGTTCAGCGGTTCGGCTGATTTTCGACGTACAGACAGACAGACAGACAGAATCACAATGAGATCCGTTCGAGTTGAATGGAGACACTCGGTCGCTCCGCTCCCTCGTTTAACTAGGGACACGCCAAAGTCGTTGTTAAACGAGTGAGTGAACCAATTGTTGAGTACTCGAGAACATCCCCTTTCCTCCCCTTTACCTAAGGCTGGATCTAGCTCAGTATGGAGAATTATACCGGGTACTCAACACATGGCTTACTCACTCATAACGACTTTGCGTCTCCCTAGTTTAAATTGAACATTCAAAATGCGAATCGTGTTCAAAACGTATTAGCGTGGAACATTTACAAATTTCCAATATAAAACAAAATCACATAATTTTTATCTCCCATTTAACACCCTTCAAAAATAATATGTGGGTCTAAAAATATAAAAAAGTTCTCCCCAACGTGTATCGAACCCCAACCCTCCGTGCGGTAGACTACATGCTTACCACTAGGCCATGCAAGCCACGTAACTGGCGTCCCGCTAGCTGCTACTAAACAAATGCTTTCGATATTTAAAAAATCACATTTTTATTTATTGTGGGATTAAATCGCAATGGATCTAGCTGATTTTGTTAGCAGTTCTCAATAAACTCGTACCGGATGTCTGTTTAAAATTTCAGCCCAATCTGTTCAGCGGTTCGGCTGATTTTCGACGTACAGACAGACAGAATCACAGAATGAGACCCGTTCAAGTTGAATGGAGACACTCGGTCGCTCCGCTCCCTCGTTTAATTAATTTTTAATGTACTTTATTTGTAAGTGGCACCAATGCTTAGACAATAATAAAAAGTACTCATTGGAATGATGTGAAATACAACATTTTAATACTTTTCGGCAACGTGGCGTGTTTCTTTCTGCAGCTAGCCACGATTGTGGTTAGGTAGTCACGAGACAGTGAGGCCGTTGACGTGCTGTTATCACACGTTGCTAAATCTAGTAACAGTCGTAAACGAAACAGGCAATTCGTGTTTACTCTGCTCGCGTTCTTGCAAAGAGTTGGAAAGTGTATGACGAATATCCGTTTTACGGGCGCGACAAGAGAACACTTGTGACCAAGTTTATATAGGCCTCGGCTTATAACCCACGGTGAATCTGAAAATGTAGGGTTTTAAGGGGAAAGATCACATTCGTCATCGCCGGAAGAAAGAACTGCAGATTGTCAACGTATAGAACATATTTTGAATGTCGTACGAATAAGTCTTTAACCCGCTTGTATAATATAATATGATTTGATATTTTTTTTATAGCTTTTACTGAACTTTGCCGTGACCCATGTATCATATTTTCTTCATCGTCGTCCTATTCGTTTTCTAGAATTAATTAAGACCGAGGAGACACCTTACAATGTCATCGAATCATTGAATTCAATAACAACATGAAAATGCTGAATGAAAAGCATGAAAAGAAAATGCTGTGTCGACTAGGTTGTCCACGGAGTGTGCATTTCATTTTAGATAATGTACCGCCGTTTCCTCACTTTGTGTTATTGAATACTGTTCCTTCGCTGTGAAAGAATACCGGCCAACTATGTTAAACTTCATGATTTTGCTTGCCTCGGGCAAATCTTCTATTTTACATACAGTTTTTGGGCTGACAAAATTAAACAGGTGACGACTTAATGACAGCTCATTTCTTGTGATCCACAAGGAACTTAATGAAGATATAAAATATCCACAATTTTTCTTCCTCCAAGTATCAGCAAAATGGTAGCATGCAGAGGTTATGGGAGCAGAATGCTTTTGAGTATTCTGGTTTTTCTAATGATCATTGAAGCATTGGCATTCCAAAACCAAAGTGAGTGTTTGTCTAGACAGCAGGACATTCATTTGACGCTTCATTGCACCCAATTGCATGACCACTTACTGATTGTAGGTAGATGTAAAGTTTCGGGCTACTTGCTATGTGGTTCTAAAATATCGTGTAGACGAATGTTTCTTCTGTTCCGTGATTGCTCAAGAGGCCGACCTCGATCTAAGCCGCGTCGAGAGCCTACCACGGCGATCAGTGTTGTGGTGTTATTGATACTTGCGCTCAGTGGGGATATTGAACTCAACCCAGGACCCATGATGCCACGTTCAGCCTGTGTTATTTGTGAAAAGACAGGGAGGAAAAAACAACTATATTGTGTCATGTACTCTTTGTGAAGAAAAAGCTCATCGGACTTGTGCTAACATTCCTGGGGCTAAATATGGGCAAGTAAGTAAAGGTAGGGAATTTAAAGTTGAACTGCTGGGCATGTTCACTGCCGACTCTGTCAGATTTCTTTTTCAGTCACGACTCAAGTTTAAATACTAATGCTGACCTGTCGAGGAGAAGTGACGAAACATCTTGTTCGACAAATGATGATGGAACTAAATCTGGTTTAATGCAAGAATCTTGGAAAACGCTAAGAAATTGCCGGATACTCATCGTTTAATTCAAATTCATAATGCTGATATTGTATGCGTATGTGAAACGTGGCTAAATTCGAACATTCGTGACAATGAACAGTTCCAGATTCGAACTATGTTATCTTTCGCAATGACAGGCTAAATCGGACGGGTGGTGGTGTTTTAGTTGCCGGAATTGCATCCTGTTCGCGTAGCAAGCCTTGAAAACAAAGATGCAGAATGTTTATGGGTCGAAATATCTAAAACCGGAAACAAGTTTCTCTTTGCCTCTGTATACTGCTCTCCTTCTTCTTCTATTGATACTAACAACGCACTACTGAACTCTATAAATAGTTTAACAGAAGTAAGAGACAAATACACAGATGCTATAGTATGTGGTGATTTCATCTTGATGCAACATGGCTAAACATTCCTCGTGCACACAATGCTATACTGAAGATTTCTTGTCTTGATTTTATGACAATAGCCTTGTTTACATGGAGGACTGAGTACGGAGTTGAGTACGGCTTTTGGTCTCAGTACCACATGTAAACACATGAAATCAGGTACCGGACCGGTTGGGTTCGGTCCGACGAAATGGTGGGACCGAACCGAAATACCGTACTGAGTACTCACATGTAAACAGCTTCCTGAGAGGGAACCGAACTGAAAAACATGCAGCCTAATTGCAAATGTCAATAAATAAGTTTCAAAATGTATCTATTTTCACTTCTGTTCGTTGGGCTCCAACTTCAAATGTAGATCATCCACGCCTAGGCCTGGCCTTCAATCCTACCCGTATTTACGAAAATGACATGAAAGTAAGGTTATGTAACAGTGATGTTTTGAGCAATCGCCGTTAGATGGCGTCGATGCTGCACCGAATGTCAGTTCAGTTCTAGTTGGGTACTCGACATGTAAACGCTTCAAGGACATTGGAACCGTACTTAAATTTCAGTACAGTACTGGACCCAGTCCTCCATGTAAACAAGGCTATTACTCTCACAACTTGTAATTGAGCCTATCAGAGTTACGGCATCAACCAGTTCCACTCTTGATTTGCTGTTGAGCAACAACCCTGATTTGGTACAAAACATCACTGTCGTTGAAGGTAAGTGACCACTATGCGGTTACTGCTGATCGTCAAGTTCCATAAACGCAAGATTCTGAAAACCGAGATGTTTAATTACCAAAATGCAGACTGGGATTTGTTATCTGTGCTCTTTGCAGACAGGCTTCCATTGCAGTTTGATACAGAAGATATTAATTTTGCGTGGAATACCTGGACTACTGTTTTCTAGGAATGTGTACATGAGGCTATATCGAAGATCAAAATAAATGCAAAAAGGCGTTCTCCATAGATAAATAAAGTGCTTATTAAAGCTATCCGCAAAAGAGATACATTGTTTAGGAAGTGTCAGAACAATCCTTCAATAGCGCGCTGGGAACATTATAGGAAAGAAAGAAGTTCAGGCAATAAGGCGGTACGCGCTGCTCACGCTGAGTATTTGTGGTCTATAGGTTATGATTTTAAAAAGTTCTGGTTATATATTCACAGTAGGCCTGGTAGTTCTGCTCGGGACCATTTTGTTGTAAATGTAAACACTGTTCAAGATACTTTGGAAATATCAAACGCATTTGTTGATCAATTCAAAGATAGCTACACATACCAAGACAAGATCAACATAACTCCTCCTGATTACGATTTACCCACCATGAACAATTCAGCTAACACATTAGAGGATACCTTCTTCCCAGTCAATGAAGTCTACAGAGCTCAAGAAAATTCGACCAAACGCCGCCGCAGGTCCTGATATAATATTCCAGCTCGAATTCTCAATAAATGTGCTTCAGAGTTGGCTCCTTCAGTCAGTGGAATATTTAATTTGTCTATGGCATTGGGTTGTTTGCCAGATGCATGGAAAGAAGCTAATGTTGTGCCAGTTTTTGAAAAAAGGAGACAAAGTCATAAGTCAACATGGCAAATTATAGACCAATTTCTCTTACTTCAGTAGTGTGCAAATTGATGGAGCGACTTGTATCTAATAGTGTGCGTAACCACTTTGAAGTATATGATTGGATGAGTGAAGCGAAGATTTCAATTTAACTGAACCCTCAAACAATTTAGCTCCAATGTTTTGTTTGTTTGTTTTTCTGTCTGTTTGTTTGCGCTCTACCGGGCGAACGCGGCATATGCGATCTTGATGAAAATTGGAGGGGACCTTCGAAATCTCTGAACTTAGACCTGCCACGTTTTTGGGTAAAAATTTCTCATGAATATCGTACTTTTACGATTTTTCTGATTTTTAATGAGATATTTTCGTGATAGTTTGGCCGATTCTACCAAACGGGTGGGGCTAAAACGTTCATATTTCCCATGGACGTTAAGGTAATGGTGATGTATTGCCTTTTAAAAGAAAAAGTTGAAAAAGTTATCCAGAATCTATAGAAATAAAGGTTTTAATATGAATTTTTTGAGGTGTATAATAACAATTTATTAGTAACAATAGAAACTTGACAACAATCACCTAAATGCGTACAAAAAGCAAATCTTCGGGCTTCCAGATATTTTACATTCTATTAATTGGTATTATCGTAGCAATTAATACTACTTTATAACAAATATCTTAATTAAACAAAAATGATTTTGCAATGGGACTTGAAAAAGTAAAGGGATCCCACGCATACTAAAAAAACTTAAAAATGCTCATCCATCAACGCGACTAAAAGAAGCGTTCGCGAAGCGGCCTAGTCTTATAAACTCGAATCAACATGGTTTTCTACCTATACGCTCTTGTGAAACGTGTATTTTACTTGCTGTGGCTATTGTAGCATATAAATATGATTATGGCCTTGTTGACAACTACGATGAGTTTCATATCAATCAATAGCGTCCAATTTATCGCCACACGTTAAGATACGAGCAGAATAACACCGCCAGTTTTACGACATTCTTGTTGTAAAAGATCAAGCGAACTTAAAACAGAGTATTAACTGTGTTTTTGTCGAGAACTCTATTGACGTTCCTACCATGTGATGATTTATATTGTTAACTTGACAGGCCAAGAAGTTATCGCTTTTAATTAACACTGTGGCAAAAATTCTCGTTGTACTTGGTAAATTTACTACCCTCTGTAGCTTGAAGCACCCGCAATCTCCTATCTGAACATTTTAGAGGAGAGAAAAGTGTTTAAGACTTTGACACCCCACACATTAATAAGAAATATATTTCGAACGGAGTACATATTGTGGATAGTTGAATTAATTTAAATTCTAAAACAAGACGTGCACTTCTTAATATTTTTTGTTGCGCACTGATCGAGTCAATTAAATAACTGAAAAAGGCGAGAATTGCATCTAAAAGTTTTCTGAAACTTAACTCGCCGTGTTTTTTAGGATATTTTCTCGTACCGCATCGAGATTGACGATTTTAACATCACAGTGTCGAAAGAGTATCAGCGTTTCCCACATAAATATTTAAAACCTAAAAACTTTGGTTCTCTTTTAACATTTAACAAATTACTAAAGAACATATTGCGCCTAGATTGGATAAAATGTAATTTGCATTGTTCTCATTACATGATAAACAATTGATTGGCAATCCTATTATAAAATTTGACAAAATGCCAATCAATATTTCAATTTCTTGATTTGGTTTGTCAAAAACACTCTCGTAACTGGAATTTATTACAATCCAGAACTTAAAATATTCAACTAAACTCTAACCACTAATTCATTTTATGCGAATTAATAACAAATTCATAAAACACATTTGTGTATGGCGTATTTTGAGTGGTCAATATCACAATAAGATACGTCCTATACAGGTACTCCAACTTATGGACACAGTCTGCGACGTAGGTTGAAAACAACATAAGTTAGTTCATTGGTTGTCATGTGCGTTTCAGTTATAATTTATTTGACCAACCGACATGAGGAACATTCGCTGTGATATATTTTCAGATCACGCATTCATATGGTTTCAAATTTATTAATTTATTTTACAAAATTAAATCCTTTCAGAATTGCTGGCTAAATTTTGTTGAACGTAAGATAGATTTGTCCACAGTGGATGATTGAAGTGTTCGGGTAGAATAATATGTATGAACATCTGAGTTGGATAAAACTTACACAGACGGCTCTCGTATTTTATAGAGACCGTGAGCCGCTCACTATGACTACTCAAATTAATGATGCAAACCTTTTGATCATGATTTTTGTACAAAGTTCTAAATAAATAACAAGACAAAGTTTTGCTTCTGTCATTCTAAGCTTTTATCAAACACACAATCAGAAGCTCTATTACGGAAGCTCGTCTACCCTGTTAGCACAATGAGCTTTTGTTGTGAGAACATTTGTGATACTTTATACTACAGTGGATTTCTTTACACTTTGTACTCACATTATATCAAGGAACATCATATAGTTTGAATTTTGTGAGACGCTTAAGAAAGATACGTTCGTTCCGTAAGTATTTTCACTCGGAAGTATTTTCAAAATTTCAACATGGCTCATTAATAGTGCTTTGAAAGTGTTAGGGTTAAGTTAAACAGACTTTATTAAAAGTTAAAAGTTCGACGCCGCTTTTGAGAAGTAGATTTCAAACAGAGTTGTTGCAGACTATTATTTGGATGACTAGGAAAAGCTAGTTATTCGAAAGGTCTGTGTCCACCAGCCTTGGAAACGTTTGTACTTTGTTTCACAATTAGGATAACGAGTAAATGTATAACTCAATTTATTTATCGGGAAACACTTCCGTAGGTGTAATTGGTTATATTGAAATCAATCCAGAAACTAAACAGTCCATCTTGAGACGGTTAACCAAATAACTACTGGATTGTTGGCGCATTATAGATCTGAAGAGATTGGATCAGCTGTCTTTGAACTAGCCAACTGAACATTATTTTAAATGTCATATGTATCAGAGAGGGTTTATTTCTCAATTTCATAACGCACCAACAACCCAGAAATTATCAAGCGAGCGTTTCCATTTGACTCTGCCGGAAAAAATAGTATCTGCTTTTTTTTTGTTTGTTTGTTTGTTTGTATTTCTTGCCATAACGTTCGAACGGAGGCTCGGATCTAGTTGAAATTTGGACCATCCGCAAGCTTCGTTCTCGATTGAATGCCATTAGTTTTGTGGCAAAATCCTTCAAAAAGTTAAAAAGTTACATTAAAGTTAATCGAAAGTTTTTTTTTCAAACTAAACGGCGACAAAATCTGAGGTGGCCAAATCATTTAGAATGTCAGTCTGGTCACGAATATGTTAATTTTATTTTGATCCGATAAGTAGTGTAGATGTAAATTACATTATAACATAAGTACCGTTACCATGGCAACGGAAAGTCGCGCAGCTTTTTTGGCTCATGATAGCGGTCGAACGGAGGTTCGGATCGAGTTGAAATTTGGACCATCCGCAAGCTTCGATCTGGATTGAATGCCATTAGTTTTGTGGCAAAATCGTTCAAAAAGTTATAAAGCTACATTAAAGTTAATCGAAAGTTTTTTTAAAAAACTAAACGGCGACAAAATCTGAGGTTGCCAAATCATTTAGAATGTCCGTCCGGTCACGAATATGTTAATTTTATATTGATCCGATAAGTAGTGTAGATGGAAATTACATTTTAACAAATGTAACGTTAACTTGGCAACGAAAAGTCGCACGAAGCTAGAGCTTTTTTGGCTCATGATAGCGGTTGCACAAAGATTAAGATCAGGTTGAAATTTGGACCATCAACAAATTGTATAGCACGTGCTTGCTTATTAACGCATCCAACTGAGCGTTTTCCTAGTTAAATTAACCGTCTGAGAAGCTTAGACGTAAAGCATCCTTCTGGCAATCAGGAGACCGGGGTTTGATACCCGGCTGAGATATATTTTTTTTAATTTTCTGTATTGATTTTCATATGAGTAATTGTATATTTATCTAAACATGAACACTCATAAACATTGATTATGACTACTGTTAAATACCTCGTCTTGCAGCAATGATTATTATTGTTTTTAATGAAGTATGAAGAACAATTTTTTGACATTTCACAGACATTGAATTACTTAACAAGTTGATGTAAAAGTTCTTAACAACAACATGAAGTATTACGTTTAATTTAAGTGTGTGTTCCCCGAAAACCTTTTACGAGAATGTGCACTCATTCATCATATGCTACACCCTAATTACTGGAAATCTATTAACTAGGCCCTACACGCGAGTTTTGTATGAGCTTAGCCAAAAAGCCAATTATTAGCTGGGTTATTGCAAATGTTACATACAGAGCACATTTATGTATAAATCATCAACATCTGGTCGTAACTTTTATATCTAAATAAATATATCGACCAGGTGGGTACTGGGTGGGAGATAAAATGCGTAGCCCCCATAATTGCGGCCACTGGGCTAGGGGGGGGGGGGGTTGGCGGTGTTGGTATGTTCTGATCATCAGCCAGTGAAAATATTATTAAAGTTGTAATTGAATACTAGCAAAGTATTCTTCAGAGTTCAGGCTTAATGTTCTAGGCTTATTCTTTGCTTTGCAGCCGAGTGTAGATATCAATCGATTGGTTCTAATTAACAACGAAATATTAACTGTTCAGCTTCAATAGTCAGAAACCTTAGCGTTAGCTTTAGCGAGTCTTAGTGTTATATTTTCTTAACATAATTTGAGTCATGTTTCTGTGATGGTTATTGGTGAAGCTATCAATCATTTGATGAAATATTATAGCAGGGGATCAAAGACTCATGATTGATTAGTGTTAAGTCCCAAGGGTAGACTATGCCCTTCAATTCTTGGCGAACCCAATAAAATAGTCAAAGCTATTCAAGTAGGCCTATTAGCTGCTGGAACCAAAGTTCAATAAAACTAAACGCGATTTGAATGTAGATCTCACAATAGTCAGGCAGATGTAAGGTTGACTGACAATGAGTGTTTGAAACCACTAGCAGTGTCTTCTTCTTCTTCTTCTTCTTCTTCTTCTTCTTCTTCTTCTTCTTCTTCTTCTTCTTCTTCTTCTTCTTCTTCTTCTTCTTCTTCTTCTTCTTCTTCTTCTTCTTCTTCTTCTTCTTCTTCTTCTTCTTCTTCTTCTTCTTCTTCTTCTTCTTCTCTTCTTCTTCTTCTTCTTCTTCTTCTTCTTCTTATAAGACTGTTGCGCTGCGCATCTGTTATTCTATTTACAAAGTTGTCGCCCCTAAGATTCGATCGAGAAAAGTCGGATCCACCGTACACTGATAAGCTTACATGTTTGAACATTTTATTTTAGAAAACTTTGTTTACAAATAGTATAATATCAGCGTCAAATTGTTCACGTTAACTTCGCCAGTGTTACAATGCTACAAGTTATAGAGGGAAGCTCGTACCAATATGAATGCACGAAGTTTGTCTGATGGTCTTTTTGTTATCAACACAATTTATGTGGATTAATTTATGGTACATTGGACGTATTTCAAACATTTATCACAATCCATTCATTTGTTCTTTTGTTGAATGCAGAGTTTTGATCTATTTCCATCAGGAAGTATGGTTGCTGGCTCTACAAACAAAGACCTGGCATTGCTTCTCTCAACTGTTGCGTTTCATGGTTATTTATGTAGGCTAAAACATTGTTTGCCACTGACAGTCTTCTACATTGTCAAACGTCAGAGGCATTTAAATTAATCTTTGTTATAATTTTGCTAAATATATTAATACGATTAGTGTAATCCCTCGCGCTTGGAAGATGCAATTAAACCGTTATTTGATACAGAATGCTACTTTTACTAAAAACTTCACTTAAAATTTTCATAATTATTATTGATGTCGTCAATCTACATACATGCAGAATAATTAAAACACTTGTTCTAAAAATAAAAACAGATTTGAGCGTTCGGTTAACGTACACTATTTCTTTGACGAGTGATACCCATCATTATAAAATGTTTATTTATTTTATTGTTCCATTCAATTTGCATAATATGTGGAAAGTTAAGGTGGTATAAGTCATTAATCGAAATAAATACTTAAAATTACTAGACTCAAACCATCTCTGAATGTCGCATGTCGATCGTAGGTTTGATACCAGCTTCATTCAACCCTGACTGAAAGATATGTTTTCCAGGGTTGTCTTCAGTCAATAAGGCATGCTCTTAAATAGCCCTTACAATTACCCTACAACCTGGACCCAGTAAGTCACGTAGAAAGGGGCATGAGTTTCACCCTGGGCAGGTTCCCTCGTGTGGAAAATAAGTAATTACATACGCTTTATTCATAATTATCATAAGATATATGCACACCTGACAGTGGTGAACACAAGTAATTATGCTTTGCAGATACATATTTTCTATCAACTGATTGGTTCAGTAAATTTTGCAGAATTCAGATAAATAACATCGCTAGAAATACGAACCATTTATCTTTCATTTGGCTTCCATACTGCATTGAAATAAATCAAATACCCACTGCATATTCCAATTTATTATATATCTTGATCAAACAAAATAGAAATATGCACATGACTTTAGACTAGAGTTTTACAACACGTTTCATTAATTTAAACTACAAATTTGTCCGATAACATCCGATGAATATAACAAAACAACTATCACGATTGGAATAGCTTTTGTGGGGAGGAGACGGGTTGCGTTTGCGCCGTTGTAGACATGGCTTTATTACATTCTCACTCACTCACACACATACATAGTGTCAACAACACGTTTAACTTCGAAACTTTGACTTATTACGTTAAACTCCGGATTTTCTTTAATATAAGAACGTAGCACATTAAGCACTGCATGGTTATTGTGTACTTCAAAACCCAGCTGATAACACAACGACCAAATGTAAATAATACTAGGAAGCTTCGCAAACGCTTTTTCAGGCGCGTTGTTGGATGAGCGTAATTTTTTTAAACAACAAAAGCGTAAAATTGCAATTTTCATGAGAAATTATTTTTCGATTGCACTCAAATTTCACACCAATATGTTAATTCATAAAACTAAGGTTCTGTTAAAAAATCATTACAATCGGATAAAGCAAGTAGGTGTTATAAGTCGAAGATTTTTTTTTATGAAAAAAGCGTAAAATTGCGATTTTCACGAGAAATTATATTTCGATTGCGTTCAAATTTCACCCCAATGTATGAATTCATAAAATTAAGGTTATGTGAAAAAATCATTACAATCGGATAATGCATGTAGGTGTTATAAGTCGAAGAAATGTTTTAAAAATCGAAAAAATCGTAAAATTGCGATTTTCATAATAAAACATTTTTTGATTGCGCTCAAATTTCACACGAATATATTAATTCATAAAATTAAGGTTCTGTGAAAAAATCATTACAATCGAATAAAAAATGTAATTGTTATAAGTCTATGAAATTTTTTTTTAAATCAAGTAAAATCGTAAAATGGCGATTTTAATGAGAAATAATTTTTCGATTACGCTAAAAAAACGTGGCAGTTTTAAGCTCAGAGATTTCGAAGGCCTCCATAAAATTCATCGTATTTGGAGTATCGGTTTAGCCGGAATCGTGTTAATTAACACACAATAACATTTTAAAAAAAACATTCTGGATTTTTTTCTCCAGTGTAGTGAAATGGAATCTTCGCTTCGCTCGCTACGCTCATCCAACAAAACGATTGGTGTGTGGGTTCCCAAAATCTATGGTTGCGTGTTCTTTTCGACAGGAGTAGGTTACGTGCCGGTAACGGGTTACCCCTACTTCCTTCTTCATCATCATCATCATCATCATCATCATCATCATCATCATCATCATCACGCTTAGTTGTTATTCATCAATACTGGTGGTCACTCTTTAAAATGTGCATGTGACCAATTAATAAATAAATATTTGGGGGCCGACACAAAAGCCAATAAAAGGTATCTTAATTTCGGCTAACAAAAAATATATTTTGCGATAGTGGATGGATCTGTCCAGATTTTAATACTTTATTGGTGGAGGTGCCGGTCCAAACTTAATATTACTCGTGTGCTCGGATACCAGCTCGCGTGACTGCTTGGTGGAGGTGCCGGTGCGGTCCAGATTTCACCATTGATATTTAACTACAGTGTAGGCTAGATTAGCAGTCGGTGGTCCACTTCCGTGACAATTAGAAGCCATCTTGAAATCCCAGTTTGCATGTTAATTAAATGGGAGCGATTTGTAGACCGAATATTTTTAAAGATGGCCGCCAGTTTGACAGCTGAGCATACTAGCCTTTAACATCAAATGATTACTAAATTCCCTTATGCAATAACTTCATATTGTTTCTGTTTGTTCAATCCCATGCTGCACAAGCTAAAACCATATCAAACAATCCAGTAAAACACTTTATTGCTTTAAAAAACCATAAATTAAAACGCCAAATCGCCATCTTGAACTGGATTTTCGACGCTTCAATTTGCTACGCTCGCGCCTGTGCGGAAGTATTGGACACTGATAACACTGATAATCTAGCCTACAATAGAGGTTTAATATCAATGGATTTCACACAGTTCCATGACATTAGGATTGAAATTCAATAGCAATTTGAATTTTTTGGGGAAAAGTCGTTTCTTTTTATTAAGCTCACTTTTGTTTTTTCGTTATTGCGATATTTAAATCAAATATCAAATTAAAAGTTATTAGTTGACAAAGTTCGATTTTCAATACGTTTATTGTTTAACGTGAGACCTTGTCGCAGTTGGCAGTGCATTTTCATTTATCACCTATAATATACAAAATGCTATTGAATGAAAATCAGGTCAATAGAGAATGAATTGGGAGAAAATTATTATGTTATATTCTTCACAATCAAAATTCATTATCCATTTTAGCATGCAGTTACTTAAACGTCAGTTTCTTTCCAACCCTACCTGAACCAACTCGAGAACCCGAAGCAGTTTAGTACCCGAACCCTACTCGATTGTTACAATCTACCCGCACAGTCCTATAAAAATACGCAAAAAACAGTTTATAATCGTTGATAGATTGTTTCATAAGGCGAGTGGACAACATCAACAAACCAATTTTAAATTATAAATGTTTGTGATTATGACCAACTATCATAAGGAAATCAAAGAGTCGATCTTTCTCGATTTATAGAGGGTGGAGGAGGGTTAGAATAGAAGTGTTTCTTTGCATGAATGAATGAATGCATATACCCAAAGCTTATTATAGACTTGATTGTCAATGGTGGGTGTCGAACTCATGACATACTTCTAACGGTTTTACTTTTACTACCGGCATTTCTTCCGCTGAAGATGGGTTTGTATAGTGGTGACCATTGAATACTTTAAGGATTCTCAACTTCTAACATTTCATTTAAAACACACGAACATTGTTCAAATGACTATTCTCTATACGCGTTTCCAAGCAAAGGGGTTGCTACCTGGTGGCGAAAAATGCAACTGTTCGATCAGTGATAGCTGGAGGAGCGCGCTATGTGCTTACCTGAAGAACAAATGTCATTCCGTGTTTGTCACTTATAAATATGTACAATCACAGGTACATTGTCGTTGCTCTCCCAAAATGTTGTTAATTGATGATAATCAAAAGCATGGGGGTGCACCAAAATGATAAAATCGCTCTCCAATATGCGGGATTCGAGACCATGTCCACCAGAATAATATTACTATATTCAGACCTGCGCCCCATGCCCCCATGATACACCTAGGATGGCATTTGTATCCATATTACAATTCTCTAATTGTTATATCATAATAAATCATTGGTATTTATAGGCTATATACTAAATATAGGCTATAACAGGGTACGATAAATACTAAATCAAATTCAAACCGTCAAGAATGTTCACAACTCAAAGTAAACACACACATACAGTATCGCTCGCTTCTTATGGAACTTTTAATTGAGATATACTTCTTTAGTTTGATTATGATAATTTGATATAAATAAAGTCATAATAATAATAATAATAATAATAATAATAATAATAATAATAATAATAATAATAATAACAAAACAATAACAAAAATAATTGGATGAGCGTAGCGAGCGTAGCGAGCGAAGCGAAGATTCCATTCTACTACACTGGAGAAAAAAATCCGGAATGTTTTTTTTTTTTCTTTTTTCTTTTTTTCTTTTTGTATTTTTTCCTGTTTGTCCGCACGATTCTGGCTAAACCGATACTCCAATTGGGATAAAATGTTTTGGAGGCCTTCGAAATTTCTGAACTTAGAACTGCCACGTTTTTGAGCGCAATTTTAAAATTATTTCTCATGAAAATCGCAATTTTACGATTTTTTTCGATTTTTTTAAATGTCATTTACTTATAAAATCTACATGCTTTATCCGATTGCAATGATTTTTGCACAGAACCTTTATTTTATGAATTAAGATATTTTTGTGAAATTTGAACGCAATTGAAAAAAATATTTATCATAAAAATCGAAATTTTACGGGTTTTTTCTTTTTTTAAACAATTCTTTGACTTATAACACCTACATGCTTTATCCGATTGTAATGATTTTTTCGCAGAACCTTAATTTTATGAATTTATATATTAGTGTTAAATTTGAGCGCAATCGAGAAATTATTTCTTATAAAAATCGCAATTTTACGATTTTTTAAAACAATTACGATTAATAAATTAAAAAATTAAAGTTAATTTTTAATTTAATTTAAATTTTTAAAAAATTCAACGTAATAAGGATTTGTCCACAGAACAACAGAAAATGCGCATAACACATGGCAGCGCAATGCACCAATTACGCTCATCCAACAACGCGGCGGGACTTAAGCGTTTTCCTAGTAATAATAATTGTATTAGGGCTTATGCACAAGTAGTACGGGGTCTATCCAAGTTGACCTAGGACAAATTGCAACAGAAGCGAATTTGGTATCATTGGATTCAGAAAAAAAAACTTAATAACCCATAAAGAAACCCCTAAAATCCCCATAGGGTGGGTGGGCCTAATCATCCCTTAAATGAAAATGTAATAAAATTGAATTAAAAAAAAATGCTTTTTTGAAACCTAGTATCCATAGTATGTAATCAAAGTTTTTTAATGGTCTTTCGAATAAAAAATATTTCAATTGTTTAAAATTAATTTTGTGGCCAGCAGAGGTCAATGAAGGTCAAATTTTGTATTTTTTCAATATAATTTGGTAAACGTTTTTCTATTGGCACAATAATGTTTGATGATTGTCTCATTGTTGTAAATAATTAGTAAATAGGCCACACTTGATACGGTATAAGTCAATCATGGCAGAAAAAGGTTATTATTACAATCTGTAGGGTCACGAACCTACGAGTATGTAGTCAAAAATATGTTTACTTACGTTTAGGCGCACTCAAATCATGTTACGTAATAATGTCATTCGCCGATAGAGGTTTCTCACGTACTACGCATCGAGACTATATTTTGGGACGTACCTGGATCAAAACCCTCACTTTAAAATCCTTACTGAAGATTTTATTCATGGATTTCCTTAAATATATTCGGTAAAATCTCGGATTAAGCCCCATAATATAGCCCTTGGATTTGTTATTTCCACCAAATTTCCACCCCATAAGTAGTAGGCATTGAGGTTGTCTACGGGAAGATTTTATTTCGCAAAACCTATTACCTAGGTGCCCGCTATAAGGTACTATACACTCAGGTACCTCGTAAAAAAAACACGTTTTTTGAGTTTTCAGGCTGTTTCCCAGCCGCCATGAAACGTGAAATGAACTTTGAATACATCATAATCAGAGCTATTTAGATACCTAACAACCCACGCTAATTTTCGTTGGGATGCGATCATTCCTTCTGAGTTAAAAATGGGATGAAAAATGATCAAAATCGCTTTTTTAACTCCTCTGAATTAGGCACCTGGGAGATGAGTTAAAAAAGCGATTTTGATAATTTTTCATCCCATTTTTAACTCAGAAGGAATGATCGCATCCCAACGAAAATTAGCGTGGATTGTTAGGTATCTAAATAGCTCTGATTATGATGTATTTAAAGTTCATTTCACGTTTAATGGCGGCTGGGAAACAGCCTGAAAACTCAAAAAACGTGATTTTTTTACGAGGTACCTGAGTGTATAGTACCTTATAGCGGGCACCTAGGTAATAGGTTTTGCGAAATAAAATCTTCCCGTAGACAACCTCAATGCCTACTACTTATGGGGTGGAAATTTGGTGGAAATAACAAATCCAAGGGCTATATTATGGGGCTTAATCCGAGATTTTACCGAATATATTTAAGGAAATCCATGAATAAAATCTTCAGTAAGGATTTTAAAGTGAGGGTTTTGATCCAGGTACGTCCCAAAATATAGTCTCGATGCGTAGTACGTGAGAAACCTCTATCGGCGAATGACATTATTACGTAACATGATTTGAGTGCGCCTAAACGTAAGTAAACATAATTTTGACTACATACTCGTAGGTTCGTGACCCTACAGATTGTAATAATAACCTTTCTCTGCCATGATTGACTTATACCGTATCAAGTGTGGCCTATTTACTAATTATTTACAACAATGAGACAATCATCAAACATTATTGCGCCAAAGAAAAACGTTTACAAATTTATTGAAAAAATCAAATTTTACCTTCATTGACCTCTGCTGGCCACAAAATTAATTTTAAACAATTGAAATATTTTTTTTTCAAAAGACCATTAAAAAAGATTTGATTACAAACCATGGATACTAGGTTTCAAAAAAGCATTTTTTTTAAATTCAATTTTATTACATTTTCATTTAGGGGATGATTCGACCCACCCACCCACCCTTTAGGGATTTTAGGGGTTTCTTTATAGGTTATTTAGTTTTGTTTTCTGAATCCAATGATACCAAATTCGCTTCTGTTGCAATTTGTCCTAGGTTCGGCCTCAAATTTGCGTATAGACCCCGGACTAAAGTCCCAACTCCTTTTCTACCTTATATAATTAATGTAGGCCTACATATACCGTTTACCGTCATTGTTCATTTATTACATACTGTAGTATTTTACATAATATCATAATAAATACGAATTATATTATTACAATAGAATAAGTATAATGATATGACCTACAAGATTTTAAAGCTGTCTGCAGAATGACGCGTCATGCCATTATTGACATACAAAACAATAATAAAAATAGGCTATCAGCTAGCCTACTTTTAATAAAATGTATATTTAAAAAAAAACAGTAGTCCTAAGTGTATAGTAGATAAATATAAATAGGCCTACTCCGATTGCGTTTACATTGTAAAACGATGTAGAAAACGTGCAAAACAAGTGTAGGGCTATAATTTGCTAGAAGCTCTTTTGATTTTTAGATATCAAGTAAATTATTGAAATTATTAGTATTGGTGGGCAACATTTTCTTGGCAAAATATCAGCGATCTTCATCATTCAACATTATTTGATACACTTGTTTCTGTATTTAATAGTTAAACAGTGTGGTTTGTTCTTTTCAAGCTAATATCATCAAATAATTTCAATTATTTGTTGTAATTTAAAATGCTATTTATTTCCCGTTTTTAATAAAGCCGATCCCCAAAATTTACGAATTTTACTTAAAAAATACGCGGACGATATGACATAATCAACAATGTTTTCACAAATGATCAGAAATGTAACAAAAATCAAGTTGAACCTAACTGAATATACAGCGCCCGCCGTAAGCAGCTCGCCTCTATCACCGATCGGTCCGACATGTTGCGTTTTAGTGCTGCCATCTATCTTTGCTTGGAAACGCGTATAGAAATTATTGAATATTAATTATTGTTTTAGAGTACAACATAATTTTATGATACGCAGGCCTACTGAGTTTGTGGGGATTAATGCTATTGTGCCATATGTGACGTCCACATAAATTAAGAATCCTACATCTTCCACATTCTTTCTCCGTGGCATCTATGGTGGCGTAGACCATTGAATCTGGTGTGACGCTTAGCACAACCATTTTAGATGGTAATTATACACGAATCCAGTTATTTGTTCAGCCATTAGGCGATCAGATAATTCCGGTTGCATTGCAAGTAACTTCTGTCAAATATCATGTTTACGTGTATTGAGAAACTTGTGATGCCCGCCACGAATCAAGTGTTGCTTAGTTAAAAAGTGAATGCTCCGGCCAACTTTTCTTACAATGTTATTAGTCTATTTAACAATCGCTTAATAGCCAAATTCTTATACTTTCCGTATTACTTCTTGACCTATTATTTCCACCCAAATAATATCAAACTTTCGGGGGTTGTTAAGGACGGATATGTGCATGACTCTCTGTAACAATTCTACATTTTATATAAATGTCCCCTTCAATTATTAACCCAAAATTAAAATTACCACAAAACTACGTTTCTGTACCTGAATTTCCAATACTGTCTACTCTTATCTTCTCATAGCAGTAATGTGGTTTGGGTGAAGTTTCGAAGCTGGTTTGAATCCCATATAAGATGTGGACTTTTGTATAGTTTTGTCATCGTCATGAATCTTAATTTCGATCAACTTTTACATCATATTTGAATCTCTAGCAATAAACTCAGTCACTTTATATAATTCCTCATCCCTATCGATCAAATGTTTGCTCTTAGTCCCGATATAAGTTGTTTTGATACGAGATTATAAGCCTCATTTAACAACAGCAATTTCTTCCAAGCAACGTGATTTGCCGTTCACCACGTGACTACTGTCAACATTATGTTAAGCTTTAATTAAATCTTGAAAGTGTGGACTTAGTTTCAGCAGAACCGAACGGTTTAACGTCGTTGTACTTTCCGCACCAGATCCCACCAAATCTGGTGGTTAAATTTACTGCGTGGGCCCAGCTGGTGCCAACATACCAATGAAAACAACGCGACGTTCAACACTGATACACAATATGGGGAACAACACAGTTATTCTTACGATTCCATTTTTATTTATGATTATAGGAGGCGCGCCTGATAATCCTTGCATTTGTAACATGCAGACGCCTAGCTGTGGCAAAGCATTTGCGTCTGTACATCATGGCACATTTTGTATTATGCTTGTTTCGTGATCTAGTGATTACTTATTTATTAGGACCTTATTTTTGGTCTCTGCAACCAAAGCTGTTGCCTCAATAGACAGAATAATAGTAAATTTACACCAAATTTGAGTTTAAATAAAATGATTAAATGAATTAAGAACAATTAAACACAACCTACTAATTATGCAAATGGTTTATGAAATTACGAATGGTCCATCGCAATATACATTGTATACTTATCGTATATTAAACACTTTAATACAAAACCTCCTTTGAACGATTCACTTCTATACGTGGAAGGAATCTTCATGAATGTTATTTCCTATTAATTTGACGGAAACTATTCTTAAGTTTTTCCAAGTCAAAACATGAATCCTGGGATAGAATACCCCTTGCACATTTACTTCAATCCATTTTAATATGCAACCTATCTTCGGAGAGCAGGAGGCCCTACCAAGTTGGGGCAAAATGTCCCTGTACCTATATAGTTTCCCTTCAATCAATTATTTATTGATTTAGATACTAAAGGGTCTGTGTTTTCCATTTTTTAATCAAGGAAACTTCACTTTTTAAACAATATTACAAATCAAGGTAAATTAAATTGTCATAGCTGTAAAACGTTAGTTTCAAGAATGTTTCCATATTTTTTCCATAATAGAAAAAAACATAATTTTCACATTATTCGTTTAAAAATCGTTGCATTAAATACAGAAATCTCTGAATCTTCATTGATATAATGTTAAAAACGAAATTAATAATTAAAACCTACTAAATCCCCAACATTCTAGCTTGTTATCATAGGTATAGCCTAAGCGTGTTCGTTCTCACATGGAAGAGGGCCGGGCCCTGGTCACGCATTCAACCTGACGCTAGTCTTCTCTGCTAATTAACAGCCCGCTCGCAGATATTCTAGATACGCGGTATCTTCGTTGCTATCTTTAATTTCAATAGAAGCCGATACATGGCCACGTAACGGCCGTAAGTATGTGTACTGTCGGGAGGGATGAGAATTGATAGGGTGGGGGGAGGGGCAGAGCTTTGAAATTAAGCCCGAGTAGTAAATCTCGAGCCACGCAAGTGAAATAAATTGCGGTGTATGAGCAAAGAATAGAACAACGAAATGTTGAGTGTCCAAAAAGTAAATACTAGATGAAGTATGGATATGGTAATCAGTTTTAAAGAAATTATCTCCCGAGAACTTATTCGTCTTAATTGAGAGTCATGGTTTATGTTTTCCCGAAAGTCGTTTCGTAGTGTCGGAAAGGAAAGATAAAGTAAGGTCGCTGATGCGACCTTGGCTAGCAGTTCTGCCTCGAGAAAAAATCAATTTTATTTGCATTATTGTTGATTAGTTTGCAGTTTAGGGTTGCTCATGCGTGGCTGAGTCGAAAGATTTGTATAGGGAACGTTACACGTAATTTGAGACTTATTTTTGTTTACTAATTGTCTGAAGAATCTTAGGTCTAGCTCTGCAAAGAAGAGCGAACGTCCAGGTATCAATGGCATTTGTTTCGTAGCAGTTAGCGGGACGAAGTTGACGTGGCCTGCATGGCCTAGTGGTAACCATTTAGCCTACCGCACGGATGGATGGGGTTCGATACCCGTCAGTTCTAACTTTTTTATATTTTTACACCCACATATTATTTTTGAAGGGTGTTAAATGGGAAATAAAAATTAGATGATTTTGTTTTATCTTCGAAATTTGTTAATGTTTCACGCTAATACGTTTTGAATACGATTCGCATTTTGAATGTTCAATTTAAATAATTATTGTGACAAGCAGAGTGAGTTCCTGTAAGGTGATGATGTGAAAGGTTTTAGAAGTTAAAACACTTGGCTAACTCACTCGTTTAACAACGACTTTGGCGTTTCCCTAGTTAAACGAGGGAGCGGAGCGACCGAGTGTCTCCATTCAACTCGAACGGCTCTCATTCTGTGATTCTGTCTGTCTGTCTGTCTGTCTGTACGTCGAAAATCAGCCGAACCGCTGAACAGATTGGGCTGAAATTTTAAACAGACATCCGGTACAAGTTTACTGAGAACTGCTAACAAAATCAGCTAGATCCATTGCGATTTAATCCTACAATAAATAAAAATGTGTTTTTTAAAATATCGATAGCATTTGTTTAGTAGCAGCTAGCGGGACGAGATCTACGTGGCTTGCATGGCCTATTGGTAAGCATTTTGTCTACCGCACGGAGGGTTGGGGTTCGATACCCGTTAGCTCGAACTTTTTTTATATTTTTACACCCACATTATATTTTGGAGGGGTGTTAAATGGGAAATAAAACTTAGGTGATTTTGTTTTATCTTGGAAATTTGTTAATGTTTCACGCTAATACGTTTTGAATACGATTCGCATTTCAAATGTTCAATTTATTAAACGAGGGAGCGGAGCGACCGAGTGTCTCCATTCAACTCAAACGGCCCTCATTCTGTGATTCTGTCTGTCTGTACGTCGAAAATCAGCCGAACCGCTGAACCGATTGCGCTGAAATTTTAAACAGACATCCGGTACGAGTTTACTGAGAACTGTTAACAAAATCAGCTAGATCCATTGCGATTTAAGCCTACAATAAATAAAAATGTGATTTTAAAAAATATCGATAGCATTTGTTAAGTAGCAGCTAGCGGGACGGGATTTGTGTGGCTGACATGGCATGGTGGTGAGCTTCTAGCCTACTGCACGGAGGGTTGGGGTTCGATACCCGTTAGTTAGGACTTTTTTTATATTTTAACATACACATATTATTTTTGAGGGGTGTTAAATGGGAAATAAAAATTAGGTGATTTTGTTTTATCTTGAAAATTTGTTAATGTTTCACGCTAATACGTTTCAAACACGATTCGCATTTTGAATGTTCAATTTAAATCACTAGGGAAACGCAAATGTCGTTGTTAAACGAGTGAGTAAGCCAAGTGTTGAGTACCCGGGAAAATCCCATTTCCTCCCATATACCCAAGGCTGAATCTAGTCCAGTATGGGGAATGATTCCGGGTACTATACACATGGCTCACTCACTCGTTTAACAACGACTTTGGCGTTTCCCTAGTATAACTAGGGAAACACCAGTGAGCCATGTGTTGAGTACCCGGTATCATTCCTCATACTGGGCTAGATCCTTAGGTATAGGCGAGGAAAGGGGATGTTCCCGGGTACTCAACACTTGGCTCACTCACTCACTCGTTTATCAACGACTTTGGCGATGCCCTAGTTAATAAACGAGGGAGCGGAGCGACTGAGTGTTTCCATTCAACTCAAACGGCCCTCATTCTGTGATTCTGTGTGTCTTTCTGTCTGTCTGTCTGTCTGTCTGTACGTCGAAAATCAGCCGAACCGCTGAACAGATTGCGCTGAAATTTTAAACAGACATCCGGTACGAGTTTACTAAGAACTGTAACAAAATCAGCTAGATCCATTGCGATTTAATCCTACATAAAAAAAAATGTGATTTTAAAAATATCGATGGCATTTGTTAAGTAGCAGTTAGCGGACAAGGTTGACGTGGCTGCATGCCTAGTGGTAACCATTTAGCCTACCACACGGATGGATGGGGTTCGATACCCGTCAGTTCTAACTTTTTTACATTTTACACCCACATATTATTTTGAGGTGTTAAATGGAAATAAAAATTAGGTGATTTGTTTTATCTTGGAAATTTGTAATGTTTCACGCTTATACGTTTAAATACGATTCGCATTTGAATGTTCATTAAATAATTATGTGGCAAGCAGAGTGAGTTCCTGTAAGTGACCAGACGGTCCGGTTTAGAAGTCAAAACACTGGCTAACTCACTCGTTTAACAAGACTTGGCGTTCCCTAGTAAACGAGGGAGCGAGCGACTGAGTGTTTCATTCAACTCAACGGCCCTCATTCTGTGATCTGGTGTCTTCTTCTTTGTCTGTCTGTCTGTACGTCGAATCAGCCGAACCGCTGAACAGATTGCGCTGAATTTTAACAGACATCGGTAGAGTTTACTGGAACTGTTAACAAATCAGCTAGATCCATGCGATTTAGCCTACAATAATAAAAAGGTGATTTAAAAAATATCGATAGCATTTGTTTAGTACAGCTAGCGGGACGAGATTCTGGCTGGCATGGCTTAGTGGTAAGCATTAGCTACTGCACGGAGGGTGGGGTTCGATGCCCATTAGTTACATTTGTTTATATTTTACACCCACAGAAAAAGTAGGTGTTAAATGGGAAATAAAAATTAGGTGATTTTGTTTTACTTTGGAAATTTGTTAATGTTTCACGCTAATACGTTTCGAACACGATTCGCATTTTGAATGTTCAATTTAAATAACATGGGAAATGCCAAAGTCGTTGTTAAACGAGTGAGTGAGCCAAGTGTTGAGTACCCGGGAACATCCCATTTCCTCCCATATACCCAAGGCTGGATCTAGCCCAGTATGGGGAATGTTACCGGGTACTATACACATGGCGCTCACTCACCCAGTTTTATAAAGTTGTCCTTCTTTGTAAATCAATTTTTATAACTGTATAGGATAGACTTTAAATAAAAATAAATAAATAAAATAAATTCTCTCATTCACCAGTCCATGTTTTCGTTCCTAGCACGCCTATCTACTACGGCCAACCAGACATGGGCAGTCGTGCCAATGTTTATTGTCTCGTTCTCGTACCTACCTAACCATCGGGACGTGGAAATTGGACCGCCAATAAAATAATGTGTGGATTGTTTTAGTTAGAGAGCACGCTTAGCGTTTCCCCTCCCCCCCCCCCCTCCTTCTAAAGCTGAACATCGTGCAACGTGGCCGCGGGCGAAGACATTATAGAAATTATAACTCTTTAGGATGGTGTAGAATAGTTTTCCGAACGAAGCTTAAATCTTGGTTGATGGAAGCGTAAATAAAGTAAACGAGTCTCATATTAACAGCAAATCTTCACCAAATTATTGATAACGACAAGTCGCGCTAGCGCGCGGCTTGAAGCCGCTACGCGGAGGGCGTGGAAAACCTTGTATTCGGAATACCTCGTAGTTGGAAAACCTCGTTGATGTGACAAAATCGCGAATCGGTCCGCGTACGGCCTCGATACGGTTGTTTGCGGGCAAAATTTGTCGTTTATCCAAAGTCCTGGGACAAATTTGTTTTCCGGGACACTTTCGGTACGCCGCCGGACGCTGTCCGCCGCCTCTAAGTACGGTGCAAAAGGATTTTCGAAATCTGATAATTTTTAAGTCTTTTGTGTAAAATGTGTGAGAAATGTTTTCCTGGGACAATTTTTTGTTCGAGACTCTGGTGGACTGTAATCGCCGTCCCCAGCGTGTTAAAAAAATTGACCCACCTTAACAATTTTTCGAAATTATTCGGGACGTCAAATTTTTCGGGACGCTTTTCCGGTACAAACAATTTTTGCCTTGACCGTCCGGTTCTATAGAGCCCTAGATGGACCCGATCGGCCGAAAAATGCCGACCTATTAAAAGAAACAATGTTTTTAGAATTTTCCAAAAATGACCACCATTTTAAAAGAAAATTATTCAGTATTAGGGCCGTAACCTCTGATGCGACCCCCTTACGCCATTGGAACCGCCCCAAAAATGACATGGCCTGAAGATATTGATGAAATGTCCTAATTTCCATTTCCAAAACACCATCCACTTAGCCCCCCACCCCCTTCCAAACAGTGTAATTGAAACCTCGCGGTTTCACTCGCGCGGTTCCGTAGAGTCAGAGATGGACCCAATCGGACAATAATAGCGCCCTTTGTAAAAATCCGGGACAAAAGATTTTACGGTACGTCTAAATCTTCGCCTCGTCCGCGCAGATCCGCAAAGCCCTAGATGGACAGGATCAGACATACTGCACATTCTTCACAAATCCTGGACAAAAGTTTTTCCGTGACACTTTTCCGGTAGGTCAAAATATGCACCTCGTCCGCCCAGTTCCGTAGAGCCCCAGATGTACCGGATCGGACTGTGATTGTAGAAGATATAAAAAAATGTTTATCCCCAAAATGACCAACCACTATTTTTGAGAAATTCAAAAAAGTTTTTGGCCACGTTAAAATGAAGGTGTTTTGGGGACTGCGGCCCCCATGACGTAATCGGAAGGAAAAATATAAAATAATAAATTTTAAAAATGCCCCAAAAAGGGTGACTGAATGCCCGGATCACTGTTTTGACTTGAAAAATTACCCCTCTAATAAACCACTGCTGCGCTTGACCTACAGTTCTATAGAGCCCGTGATGGACCCGATCGGACGAAAATTGCCAGAGCTATAAAAGAATCAATATTTTTTGGATGTTCCAAAAATGACCAACCATATTTGGATGAGCGAAGCGAAGATTCCATTTCACTACACTGGAAAAAAAATCCGATTAGTTTTTCTTTTCTTTTCTTTTTTCTTTTTTTTGTATTTTTGTCTGTCTGTTAGCACGATTCCGGCTAAACCGATAGTCCAATTGCGATGAAATTTTCTGGAGACCTTCGAAATCTTTGAACTTAGAACTGCCACGTTTTTGAGCGCATTTGAAAAATTATTTCTTATAAAAATCGCAATTTTACGATATTTTTCGATTTAAAAAAAAAAAAATCGACTTATAACACCTACATGATATATCCGAATGTAATGATTTTTTCACAGAACCTTAATATTATGAATCAATATATTCGTGTGAAATTTGAGTGCAATCGAAGAATTATTTCTTATGAAAATCGCAATTTTACGATTTTTTTTCGATTTTTAAAATTTCCTCGACTTATAACACCTACATGCTTCATCCGATTGTAATGATTTTTTTAACATAACCTTAATTTTATGAATTAATATATTCGTGTGAAATTAGAGCGCAATCAAAAAATTATTTCTCATGATAATGACAATTTTACGATTTTTTATTTTTGTTTTTGAAATTTCTTCGACTTATAACATCTACATGCTATATCCGATGGTAATATTTTTTTCACAGAACCTTAATTTTATGAATTAATATATTCGCTTGAAATTTTAGCGTAATCGAATAATTATTTATTATGAAAATCGCAATTTTAAGCTTTTTTTCGTTATTAAACAATAACGCTCATCCAACAACGCGCCTGAAAAAGCGTTTGCGAAGCTTCCTTAGAAGAAGAAACGAAACTAAATTGGTATTAGAGCCGTAACCACTGATGCAGCCATCTGACGCCATTGGAATCGCCCCAAAAATGAAATGGCTACCGTGCTTTTTGTGACCTTGAATGCAAAATTTAACTTTCCAAAAGTGTTCCGGACCGAACTCGAAGGCTTCGCCCTAACCCGGGTTCAAACCCAGGTTCTCAAACCAATTTTATTTAAATTCCTTCATACTTCCGGTACATTAATTAAGGAGCCTTGGTCGTTCCAAATCGAACCGAGGAAAATCAAAATTTTATGCTTTTAATGTTGCCCTGCAAAATGGCCAAGATTTTCAAAATTGTGATTTTTTTCCGCGCAATCGTAAGAAGATATCTGGACAATTTTGTTTTTAACTCGTTCGCTTTTTCATTGGTTTTCGGAATTGGCAAACCTCGGGGCTCTACCGCGCATCAAAAAATTTAAAAAAATTTGAGAATGGAAAATCCAAACAATGTCCAAAAATAAGAAAACGGTACTGGATGGTACTACGCGAGTACTGGTACTACGGTCTGGAACCCCCGCTTTAACTCCGCACGAGCACTTCTCACACAACGTTAGTGAATTTGAAAATTAAGGATTTTTGAGATTTTTTTATTTAAACAGCAAATTTATCTTTTTTCGAAATTACGCGCATTTCAAAATGTTCATCGTCGCCCCGGCCAAAGTATTGGAACGGTCCTAAAACCCTTAACGGTGCTTGTACCCTGAAAGATTCCGAACGCGCCGGTACCGTCGTCGTTCGGGTGCAAAGCCTACTTTGGGCGCGGCAACCGTGAGATAAACAATTATGATTTTTTTATGCCAAAACGGACACGCATGGCAATTTTGGTCGGTCCATAACGAGTATACAAATACTACAAAATGGGTCATGTTTGGTATCACGATTCCCGTAAAGAACCGATCTAGGTCCTTGAATCATCTGTGAATTTGAGTAAAAATGTGTTTCATGCTTTTTACGATTTTAAATGAAAACTCAAACTGTAAAAAAGTGTTCCGAATCGTATTCGAAGGCATCTACTGATCCGGGCTTAGAACCAAGGTTCTCAAACTAATTTTACTAAAATTCCTTAGTCATTCCTCTACATTTATGTGCTTTGGTTTGCCCAAATCGAACCAAGGGCAGCCGAGATTTAAAGTTTTTAAATTGCACTGCAAAATTTCCAAAATTTTCCGATTATGGGAATTTTTTTTCGCATTCTGAAAAAGATGTGGGGACAATTTTTTTTGAATTGTTACCCAATTCATTGGCTTTCGTAATTGGCAAACTTTGGGGCTCAAACGTAAACCCAAAAATTTCCAAAAATTTGAAACCGGAAAATCCAAATAATGTCCCATATCAAGAGAGTGAAACTTTTTTCCGAAAATGTTTTTCCCCAGGCCGCTGGTTTTTGGTCATGTTAACACGTTAAAACAACAAACGACGATTCGGGAATGCTCCAAGTAATAAATCCGTTTTTTATAAAATTTTCTCGTTTCAAAATCCAAAATGTTTATCGCCGTCCCGGCCAAAGCATGATAATCGGCCCGGAACCCTTCGCGGTGCTTATACCCGTAATTATTTCGAGCGCGTAGGTACCGTCGACGTTCGGGTGCGTAGCATACTTTGGGCGCGGCAACCGTGTGTACAAAAACTGGCAAAAACGACGTTTTTCGCGATTTTTGGCTTTTTGACCCGGAAGTAAATTTTTGTCGGATCGCGGGTATTTTTTTTCGAAAATGCCGATCTTTTCCCGTGAAGAAGCGTCCAAAATGTACGCGTTTATGCCGCTCTTTGGGGGCGAAAACGTATTTCGTGGAAAAACTCGGTTTCCGCCCCATGTCCGTGAGTTGATATAATTTTCGCTTGATAGAAGCACAAATATAGTAAACGAGCCTTATATAAAGAACAAATCTTCATCAAATTATTGATAACAAAACTCAATTTTCGCTTGATGAAACGTAAATATAGTAAACGAGCCTCATATTTACTGATAACGAAACTCAATTTTCGCTTGATGGAAACGTAAATATAGTAAACGAGCCTCATATTTACTGATAACGAAACTCAATTTTCGCTTGATAGAAGCGTAAATATGGTAAACGAGTCTCATATTAAGGACAAATCTTCATCAAATTATTGATAACGAAACTCAATTTTCGCTTGATAGAAGCGTTAATCATCCCTCATAAAACGGCTCACTACACTCTACACTTTACTACATTACACAACACTACATTACACTACACTACACTACACTACACTACACTACACTACACTACACACACTACACTACACTACACTACACTACACTCTACTACACTTCACTACACTACACTACACTACACTACACTACACTACACTACACCTACACTCACACTACACTACACTACACTACACTACACTACACTACACTACACTAGCATCTATGCATAGCCACATGACACTGCTATACATTTCAATACATTAAACTCACTACACTACACAATACATACACTACAACTACACTTCTACTATTGGCTATTGCTTTCAATGACGGACTACACGTAATCTTTTACACAACACAGTTTAACAACATTTCTTTAATATACATACATTCGTAAACTTACAGGATTGAACATGCCCAATTTGGCTATAAGTGCCCTTAGCAATAGCACTGAAAAGGGTAGAGGCGTTAAGAACGTGAGCAGACATGTTACCGGACTACAATTTCATACACTGCTAACAATTTCGTATAAATAACATAATTACAGTAGACACATAGTGGTTACATCTCACTACATATGACTATCTAGAGGTCCGTTACGGTAGTAGGAAATACGAAATCGTTACCGTGGTATTAACACATGGCTACTGCATTACGTCATGATGTTACAACGACTGCGTTTATCTCAACAGTAATAATTAAATAGTAGTAAGAAATTATTAACTCACAGGCAGTATTGAAAGTCTCTTTGTTGCTATGATGGCGTGAAACTAGCCAACGCGTAGGATCGCGAATTTGAAACAGCAAATCCGTTGACGACGAGTTATGAGAACTGTTGACAAAATCAGCTAGATCCATTGCGATTTAAACCTACAAGAAATAATACATTGAAAAATAAGCTTCCAATGTTAAGAAATTATTTTAACGACAATGGTTTAGATTTTGAAAAGATATTTTTTGTTTGTTATTTGCCTGGCCGTGAAATGCCGTGCCCACGGTGGATCGAATTTTGCACGCCCAAGGTATCCCCAGATTCCACTCGAAGATTGAGTAAACCTTGCAATATTTACACGTATTTCGTACTTGCTATGTTTTCCATAGAATTGTCACAGATGATATACTACACTGCGTTATATGCATTTTAAAACATGTTTAATAATTTTTTAAATACAATCTAGAAATAAAAAAATCTTTCCCGCCCAGGGGATTGAACCCACGTCCCCCACATTTCGGCTATAAGGGCGCTTTAGCCAACTAGACTTGGGAAACGCCAAAGTCGTTGTTAGACGAGTCTGCGAGTCATGTGTTGAGTACCCGGGAACAGTTGCAGGATGCTCACTTACAGGTGTAGGATGCTCAATTACAGGTGAAGGATGCTCACTTACAGGTGTAGGATGCTCACTTACAGGTGTAGGATGCTCACTTACAGGTGTAGGATGCTCACTAACAGGTGTAGGATGCTCACTAGCAGGTGTAGGATGCTCACTTACGGGTGTAGAATACTCAGTTACAGGGGTAGGATACACAGTTACAGGGGTAGGATACACAGTTTAAGGTGAAGGATACACAGTTCAAGGTGTAGGATACACAATACCAGGTGTTGGATACACAGTACGAGGTGTATGATACACAGTACGAAGTGTAGGATACACAGTTACAGGTGTTGGATACACAGTTGCGGGGGTAGGATACACAGTTGCGGGGGTAGGATACACGGTTGCAGGGGTAGGATACACAGTCTTAGGTGTAGGATACTCAGTTGCGGGGGTAGGATACACAGTTACAGGTGCCATAATGCGCCTCTCTAGCCTATGATAGGCAAGGAAGGCCGAAGGTAGGGGGAAGAAAAGTTATGTTACCGGGTACTCAACACATGACTCACTCACTCGTTTAACAACGACTTTGGCGATTCCCTAGTTTATTTACAAAAATAATAATTGAAGAAGTTATTCAAGATTAAAATATCGTGTCATAAATTCTACTAACAATTCACCTCTAATGTAACCTTCTGCTTCAGTTTTCGGTAGCGGGTATCAAACCAACATCCTACACAGTACAGCTTTTCCCGTAACACATGAGCTCAATGTATTCGTTAGTGTAATATTCAATCCTATTCTAGATGACTCCAAATTCCCATCATATTTTCTATAACATCTGCATGTGACAGTGCCTTCAATAAAACTTACTGTAATACACTTTTTCATGTGAAGTCAAAGCAAAACATTCGAACACTGTAATTCGAAACATGTTTTCTGGCTGTCTAGAGTCTAGACGTTACGCTTTGAGGCCATGGCTTTGATCGACATCATTCAAATTGTTGCAATACGAGAACTAATAGTAAAACCGCAAAAGTATACGACACAGTGAGCTGCTATGGACGAGAGTTTTGTTTAATTTATTTTTAATTCTTAATTTGTGAGAAATAATACATTTAACTAGTCATTTGGCTGTTTCGTTTTATTTTAAAAAGTTAAACTACTGACGTTTTAATACGACTGCGTATCGTCATCTGAGGTAGACTGAAATCCTCAAATTTGAGATTGTTGTTGTTGATTTTGTTTTCACTTCTTTGAACAGATTCACAAAGGAGGAGAATAAATACACAAATGAAAACACAAATTACTACTTTTCTAATGTGATTTCCATTAAGTTTACTATTTTTGGTGGAGGTGCCGGGTCTGTTATTTGGAATAAAATACTTTAAAAAAAAATCAGTTTGGATTAAATATCGAAGAAATTCTTCTATATTGTATCTTAGAAATGCAAATGTAAATATAGGTTAGTACATTTTAGATCAGAAATTTAATATTTATTTATATTAATAAATAACAAAGTACATTCGATAGAGACAGACTATGTTATAGATTCTTTGTAATTGCATAAAAACGCAATGTATTTTACGATTTTTTAAAACTTTCTTTAGATAATAATTTCAGACGTCGAATAATTATCAGTTTTTAAATTTAATCACAACTTTTCTGAACCAGAACGGGAAACACAAAGATTTAAAATATTATTAACATACTTCTAGATCAACACTTTATGCATTATTCTAATTGAAATGTTGTTTTGTATCGGTTTAGGATAATGTAAAGAGTCCACGGTTCATTAAATACTTGTCTTGAATTATACAAAATGTAATTACCGTTGATGATAGTCTTAAATCATAAACTAAATATATATTTAATTGGTGACAACATACATTATTATTTATCGCCATTAAATTCTATCCTTGTGACACCAAACGGAGTTAAATAATGACTTGTTTTTAAGAGAAATGCAGCTCCAAATACACACTGGATCATTTCCTGATGACGTTTTAATTATATGTATTGTCTCTGTAAGCATCAAGAACGCACACTTCCTAAGGTATTAATTAATTATATTGATTAAATATTGAATCATTTTCGCTATTTGCTGGAACCCGCTCTAATGTGCAGAAATCCAAACTTGTTTATTTGTTTCTGACACATTCAGCATTATTTTTTAAGTTTTAGTAATATCGCCATGATGACCAGACTGGCCCTAATAACTAGCTGTATAGTTAATAAACCACCAAGACTTGTTAACCGGAGAATGATAATAAAACTGATAAACTGAACAAAACACGGTTAAAAATTAATGCACAGCGGGTGAGTGCTGTGCATTAATTTTTAACCGTGTTTTGTTCAGTTTATCAGTTTTATTAGCTGTATAGTGTTATTATAAGTTGAAATCAAGCTTACATAGAGACTACGAATTTCTATTTTCTTCGTTTCACATTTAGTTTTAAGCATAACACTTTATACGTGTCGTACTGAACGAATTGAATCTAACAATACTCATGAATTACAACATTACATACACAACACACAACACACAACATGAACATTAGTCCTACTCCTACGAACGTCTTTGAAGTTGTTTTCCGAAGTTAAAACTTTAAGCAGTAGCAAACTAATACTAAATGTGTTATGTATTTTTACTTGTTCATTTTGTATTCAATTATTTAGTACTCATCATCTGTGAATATCGCATTAAAAATTTAAATTATGTTTTAATATAAAACATAATGAAGGTTTCTGGCTAATGGTGTATTTAAACAACATTCATGGTAATTTCAGACAAGTTCACACATTTTATTGTAAAATTACTTCAATTATTGATGAGATAACAGCGGAACAGAAAGCGTTATATCATTTTGGGTAGGATTGGAAAAATACGATTTAGTTTAATTGAATGTAGATGTTGTGAAAGGATTTACAAATTGAAACAACCTGTTGTATATTAATTATTCTCTTAATCTGACATATATTCTTACAAACCACCACTTAATGCGTTCTTGTCGTTGTTTAGCCGGGTTGTTGGCCTCATTGATCGAGTAATTAAATCCATGACTAATTCGGTGACCAGACTCACGTCAGTAGAATTATGTCTGATTACGCCCACAGTGCTGGCTCGTTAAACTGCACTTGGCTAATCAACCGGACAGGGAATTCATCTCCATATGTGCAGCATGTTCTTCATTAAAGAAAACTTGTACTGTTTTCGCAAGGGAATTGATAATGTGGAATTTACCCTTCTTCACAGTAACACAGCTTATATGATAGCGTGTAAAAACAAAGGATTTCCAACGGATATTTTATGGGATTTTACCAAGAATTTGTATTTTAACAAGTAAAAACATTAAAAATCTTTAGTTAGAATTGTCGATAAGCAAGGTTTCTTTTAAAACTTGCAAAATTATGCGTCAATTGTTACAATTCAGTACCGTTATTGTTGACAGCCCCAACAGTGCATTTCTATTGGATTGTCGACAGTACGATTTTTGAAATTAATGTTGATGATGCTTTAGTTTTGATGACAAATTTGAAGGGTTCGGTATATTATTGTATTTAAGAAATAAGTTAGTTAGTAGGTAAGGGTTGTAGTTTTTAACTACTTGTTAAAGAATTGGCCAAAATAACGTGCTTACTTCAATTGTAAAAATAGCTCAGTCGAATGCCAATACGTTACAACACTTCCACTGAATTATTGTAAGATGTATTCTTTGCAAGGCAGTATGACTTGCGTTTCTATTTTTAGTGTTGTTATTTTTTTTTATTCTTGCTATTATTTACTCCCTTCTAGATAGAAGAACGTAGTCCTTTAAAAAGTTAAAGTTAAAGTTTATTTGATTTTTAACGTATAAAGCGTGATCATTACCGTCAAGGTTGAAAAAGTTTTCACGGCTATAATGTGACAGAATAATATTTACTTTTTGTTTGCATACTGTTTTATATAACACAAACGTTCAGCTTGTTTTACTCCTGTTTATCTTGTATATTGTATGCTTTAACCTTCAAAATAGCATGGAGAACTGCCCGAAACATTTGATGCTATAGTAAAAAGAACACGGATAAAAGCTTAAATATAGTTTTGTCATACATATAATATTAACTGAATCAGTCGCGCTGTGGCTGCACCCGATTAGTAAGTTGTTAGTGTTTTGTTAACACGTTCTGTCAATGCATAAATAATATTTCCTGAAACCATCTGTAATTTGTGTCTAGGAATGTAAATAATAAAAATATGTGTTTACTATGAGATTTTGTTCGGGTGACGCTAGTTTCGTGTTTATTTGAATCTGAATGAGTAGGCCTAGTGTATGTGCGTGCATGCAGCAGAGTCGCTGTTCCTTATTCGTGAAACCTCTTGTTAAAGGAACATTCAAATAAGTCGTTTTCAAATCTAGGTATCTCAGTCCTTAGTGACAGCACAAAATCTCATCCGCTGAATTATTGTCTTGTCAACCGTCGATGCGATATTATCGCTAGGAAGTAGGAGGATTGAAGACGGCAGATAGCGGTAAATGACAGCAAGATGTCACTCAATGTAGCAAGGACCCAGTTTGAGAAACAGCTTTGAAGAGAGTATTCAATACATCGTGATAAAAGCTTAAAATGTGTTACATATTTAGATGTTCCCTTGAAATCAAAATCCTGAACTGAATGATAGGTTACATAATGTGGTCTTAAAATGAACTAGAATAGAAAACAAAAACCTTGTCAGTTCCCTTATGTTATTCACGTTTATAAGAGGTTTAAAGGTAGATGGAAGAAGATTTTAACAGCTGTTTTATAAAGATGAATCCAAACGATTTTTTTTTATTGAGACAGGATTATAAATTTGCACCGGTATCGAATCAGCGACCTTCCAGGGGTGAAGGGTGCAATGCATGCCACTATTCAGGTGTATAAATAGGTATTTTGGAGTTTGGACTGCTGTGAAGGGACTCAATCCCTTGCATTCGCATTAACGACCGAGGAAAACCTAGGATAAAACCTTCGATCAGGATTCCCAGTCTCGACGGGACTCGAACCTTCCGAATCCTGAGGCTGGCGAGGAGGCGCTCAGCTTTTGGATTTTCCGTGTAAACGGTTAACAACATCGGTGTCATATTTCACACGAACGTTAATAAAGAATCAATCTATGAGATCCAGTACGCGTATTTTAAGGTTTTAACGAGTTACGTTTCTTATTTGAATTTATGAATATTGAATTTTTGCATTTGAATTGTTAACAATTTGTCAGGTTTAATATGTTATAATTTAAATTTCAAAAGCAGTTCTCAAGCATTATAATGTCGAGTCCAGAAGTAGTTTCTCGTGCTTCGTTCCACTTTGCGCTGTCGAACACAGCTGCATTCTGATTGGTACGCTGGTTTCATTCGATAGCCTGGATCCGTCGACGTCTAGGGGTCCATATTCACATATTCATACGTATCGTTCCATGAAAACGTTTATTTAATACGTCAGGAAACCCCGTTGACTTTTGTCTCCAAACAATGTTTTCCCCGTTCACAGGACAAACTTACTCGATAATTCGTTCACTATCAGTGCAATAAGAACTTGGAACGCTCTACCATCAAACATCAGGGACACCCATATCAATAGTTACAATATCTTTAGGAGTAAAATTCATGAACTTTGTTTCAAAAAATGCCATGGGAAAACTGACAAATAACAACATGCATAATATGTTTAAACTCACAATAATAAGCTTTTTCTTGATTTTAACTTCTGTAGACAATTCACTTAATAATTATGGTATGAATGAGAGTATAAATGTGTAATATGTATAGTTTATGCACTTTAAAAATGTAAATTAATGTTATTTTATCAAATATTTTATTGTAAATTCAAAATTGTTATTAACAAATTAGAAATCTGAAAGTGTATTTAAATTAAAGGTTGGATGGAAGAAAAGGTTTAGCTGGCCTTAATCCCGCCTGGAAAATAAAGACGATTATCTATCTATCTATCTTTATGTTTTTTCTAATGTTCTTATTCAGAAGATGTAGTTTAAGTTTGAGGCAATAGTTTATGCACGCTCTATCAACGACTGATAAACTATACTGAGATGGATTTAAATCCATCAATATATTCCGTAAGTATACAAGCCGTTCTACCAACGTTAATTGTATAAACTTGTTCCGATGTAGCTTTGTTGATCTTGGGGGACATGTACATTTAGCGGAGCTTCGTTAATACGAACACCGAGAAATGTTCGATTGTAAAAAAGAAAACGTGTCAACAAATCACGGTCGCCAACTACTGAACCTGAACTCCAGTGGACGAGTCCGATTGTAAATACTCACTTCCAGTAGCGTGAACGTCGATTGGTTTATATGCTTGGGTATATACAGCTTCGTTTGTGTTGTAAAGTTGAAGTGAACTAATTACTGCAGGGAATAATCTGTTCTAAGTCTAAAATAAACTTCAATTAAGATTTTAACTAGATGTTTTTCCATACATTTTACAGTGTTATCGTAAAGTCGTAACTTGTGAGATAAAAGGTCTAAGCTGTAAGTCTAAACTTACTAACTGGAAGTTATAAGTTCTGAGATCTTCTTATAAGAAGCGTGTTTTGTTTTGTTTATAGTTCTCAAAAACAAGTTTTTCATTATACATTTTAGATAACCAAGCTCAATTTTACTTTGCGAGATGATATATTATTGGAAATCTGAAACTTACTTCGGGTACTTTGAAGTAAACCCTTTCAAAATAAATGTTGTACACTTATATCACAAAGTTGGTTCAAATCATATTTTGCGTCACTTGGAATAAATATATCAAACAACAGCAACTACACAACTCTTAACTTTTACATAATTATTACGATAAAAACGTCTTTGAGTCAAGCGTGGAATTAATTTTAATTGGAGGGGAAGGCGAATAAGAAAATCGTTGGAAAGAATAGCACATAAACTCGCCCAATGTAAACACGAGTGAAGTAAATTCCGAAGGTTTCCTTCTTTGCCTTAAAATATGATGTAACACACGTTTTATTTTAATTGGTAGTGACACAGCATTAATAATTGGAATTTATATTTAACAAAAATTAATATTCATAATTAGTTGTTTTAATAGTTCTAGTGTTACAAGAGTTAACAACGTGTCGAAAATTGACAATTTCCATTTCCAGATAAAAAAAAAAAAAAATGTAATTATTAAAAATGTTTCAAAGCTAACAAAGCCAATATCCAAGGTAGAAATTATTTTAACTAAACAATGTGTATCCACTAAACGGTTTTAAATAATACTTTTAAAGTGCACATGACCCAAAATTAAAATAAAATGAGAATAGTTTTCATGAATGAATGATTCAAGACGCTATACTATTAGAGATGCCCAGCTCTGTGCTTACATGACATTTATTTAATCGCTGTGAGTATTATGTTAATACAATTAGTCGTGCTATAAATTATCTTAAATATTTTGTGGGGTGTATGGAATTAGCTACTAAACCTTTTACTACTATTTTATACATTTAAGTTCTTTTAAGCTGACTGCGTTTTATAGTGTAGGTTTTATCTTCAAAATGTATTGAAGTTTAATTAAGGATTACCTCCTGCTACTAATTAAACTTATAGTGAATTAATAGAGATTCAAACTTTTTATCTCGGTTTAACGTTATAAACATCCCCACATAATTACAATAACCCCGTTGCCTGTTCTGATAATTGAGTACAAATTGTCGAATTGAAACTGGTGTGATCAATAATTAAATCATATCCTAATAACCCCGCTTGTATAATTGCGTATTGAATGCCCTAACACGTTTATACTATTTTTTGAAAATTTTATTAAATTTCGTGCGAGATGGGGTAGCGTATTTGGCGTGAAGTTGAACCCCTGTCGGAAGAGGGTTCATTCTCCTGGCCTGCGATGCTTGCATGAGTGGACCGGGGGTACGCGCTGCAATTAGTACGCCCAAATTAGGAACCAACTAATGAGGTAAGTAAGAGTGAGGGGAGTGAACGGTCTGGAGGGGTCTACGAGATCCTGACTTAACGCAGGTAGCAAGAAATGTATTGATGTGGAGCCAAATGGAATCAACATGTTGGCTAGACAGAGTCGTTTTGCGTGGCTCAGATTTGTTTATACAGATTTCTAAAATTCATTTTGCCGAGAGTACAATTTTTTAAGTATCGCCTGACATAAAATACACAAATAAATAGTTGTTATTGACACGGGAATGTCATTTAATGCTAGGATAGCACGTTATGTATTTTCATGATATCATTTTTGTATACAAATCTGAATTATTGTGAACCGTAAATTGTATATTCGATTTACACATTATTGAAAAAAATATCTTTACTTTTTGTATAAATCAATCTTTTTTCCTGAACGCTTTTAGATATTTGTGATCGTTTCGTTTGAATCTTTTTCATCAGTCATTCAAAAGCTTTACTCGTTTGGCTCGTTGGTCTTGAAAATCTGTATCCTACTTGGAAGATGCAGAAACTTTTGAGTTGAGATTCTGGCTCTTACGTGAGTGGGATTTAACGACTTCAAGGCAGTTTCCTGATGCAAAACGTGGTTCTCAATCCACCGTTGCGACGGGGCAGAAATAAGTTTGAAATCTCCCCCCCCCCCCCCCCCCCCCCCTGAAAACCAAAACTTGTAATTAAACCAAAATACAAACAACAAACACAACCAACTAGGGTTATCATACTAGAAAACCTATGTTTTTTGGAAAATAAATAAATACTGGCCACTGGCCCTTGCAAACGCATATCCCAAGCATGTAGTAAAAAAATAGAAATTCGATCCTTCTTGAAATAATTCGGTTATTCTAATAAACACAGAAAATGATCCGAGGATGAAAATAAATTTTAATAATGCTTCTTTAACTCTCGCCCCTTAAGGTTTAATTTCAGTGAGCAATTTGACCCTTTGACTTTGTGCATGTCGTGTTAGGGGGGGGGGGGGCTGATGGGGTTGCACGGTGTGTATTTAAACGTTGGTTTATTGAATGTATCAAACGCTACAGGATTGCATAGGGTTTATTAACATTCTGTAATAAATAGTAAGTCTACACAATAGAGAGATATTACATCAACCCATTGGTCCCATTTCAGAGTTTACACAATTATAGAACTCTAAGGGACGCTGATGTATTATTTTAGAAGAGAATTATAAATTATAATACATTGTCTGCTTATAAGCATGTTTCCGGATAAAACGGGAAATAAGGCGGGAAAGTTAAGGGGGTAAGAGATGCACCTTAAACATACATATTAATTGTTGTGTAACATTCTTCTGAAAACATTTTTGAATTGATTTATATCAACTTGAATACAATTTAAAATTGTGTATTAATATTAAATTACTAATTACTACATTGTGTTAAAAGTGGAAATGTATTTGTGAACTAACATCATACTCATAATCATCATACACATACACAAACATTAATAATTTAATAAATGTCGTTCGACGGTTTAAATATGCCAGAGATTGTTTGTCATTAGCGCATTCGAACTTGACGATAAGAGTCGATTTCGCTAAAGACGATAATTTTTACAGAAATCAACAATCTTCTTGTCCTCGATAGTTCATTTGGTCGAGCATCGGTTTGAAACCCGGAGGTTCTGAGTTTAAACTTTTGCGACAATTGCTATTATTCACTTATTTATAACTTGTTTATCATTTTCTTCATAGGTTTACATTCTCACAGTTTTCTATGATTATATCTTTGCTCGTTCAATGTCATGTATAACCATGAACATCAAGTGACGATATTAAATATTGTGCTTTTCTACACATGTGCAAATTTAACCACTGTGCGTATTCGTTTGACAGAATTTATATTAAAAAGTATTAAATGGGCACTGATAACTCTACTGTTGAGTGCCCTTAAACAACAATAACTGCAACTAACTGACAAAAAGGTATTAACTTTTTATTTTCACTTTAAATATTATGATTACGTCATCAAGAAAACCAACGCACTGCGACTTATTTAACTTTTCTATTCTTGTTCAACTATCTGTTGATGTAGTAACTTCACTCCTTGTTTTAAGTTCCTCCGTACCCTTGTTTGTGATATTATATATTTGTATTTGTGCTCGAAGATCAGGGAAGAAAATCAAGCAGGTACAGTAACTTTATACCTTCCAAAGTCTAAATGAGTCTCCCATTAGTTACTTCGTGAGTCGACGCACGATTCAGTGAAATACAGTGAGTTTGTGATAAACGCTTCGTGAAGTACCTTAGCTCAGACAATGACTTCTAGCTGTTTGCAAGACAATGAATATTTCATTCCAAATAAATTCCTCTACATTCCATTAAACGCAAGTTCTATTGCTGTGAGTGAGTTGAATGGACGCCGGTTCCAAGCCAGTACACCCAACATCGGGGTCAATTAAAACGTGAACCTGACCAGAAACCTGTTAAATCTTTCCTAGACCAGAAGATACCAACCCTCCAACCCCAAACTCTCGGCCCATCCAGCAACATTCAAAACAGCACACTTTAGAAAACCAATACTGCGCTATAGGATGAGAATAGTTTACGATTTAACCGATAACCAATTTAAATTAGCCCATTCCTACGTCATAGACTTTGCTCTGTTTCAAGTATATGTTATATTATTGCATGCTTCCTGAGTAAATAGAGTAATGTATGGCGCCAAAATCAGCTTATGTGTACCGCCACAGCCGGCTTAACTCAAGGGTGCTTATTTTTCCTTGTAACTCTTAATTTGCATACATATGAGACGTTAAGCAATATCCAATCCAACAATGTTACCCAATATGTCGGCTTATTGTTGTATAAGCAAATAGACTAATTGTTTGATAAATACATAAAAATAACAAGGTAAAATGAGAAAGAACCAGAGAGGGGTAAATAAATGTTTTTGTCATGTTCCTGATCATTCCTCAGGGGGTGTATTTATAATTTTTATACCAGGAAGCTTCGCAAACGTTTTTTTAGTCGCGTTGATAGATGAGCTTTTTTTAAGTTTTTAGTTTGCGTGGGACCACTTTTCCTTTGCAAGTGCTTTTTGAATGCATTGTAGATGGTTGTTGTCAAGTTTCTATTGTTACTTTTTAATTGTTATTATAAACCTCAAAAAATCATATTAAAACCTTTATTCTATAGATTCTGGCTAACTTTTTCAACTAAACAATACAGTTCTAGGTTCAGAGATTTCGAAGGTCCCCTCCAATTTTCATCAAGATCGGATATGCCGTTTGCCCGGTAGAGAGCGAACAAACAAACCAAAATACTAACAAAAAACAAACAAACAAAAAAACACCGTAGCTAAATTTTTTGGGGGTCAATGAAATTGAAGTCTTCGCTTCTCTCATCCAACAATACAGAATAACTTTTTTGTCGTATGTTGGTAAAACAAGTGATCCTAATGTGTTTTGTCGGTATAGTAATTGAAATGAAATCAAGTTTCGTGGTTTCTATTGTTTGGATAGAAACTCAAATATTTGTTTTGTTTATATGCCTAATAATATTTGATTGGGGTTGGGCATTTTCAGGGAATTGTCCTAACCTGTAAACGTTTAGAGCCTACTTTCTAACGCAGTGAAAGTTAACATTCTTATGATCGCATTTGAACGAATTAATTTAATCTGACTAACTTGTACTAACCGTTATGTTTAGATTTCAAATTGTTTGGGCGATTAAAAGATACCGTAAGTTGTAAAACGATATGCTCGGCAATGTCTACAACTTTTTTTTTTTTGCTAAAAAGTCTTATGGATTAGAAAACTAAGATTAGCTGAACGTCTTTTTACCTCCAAATACCTTCTTTGTATAAATTCATGTTCATTAACGTATTACACATTTTAATATCTTAGTCTGTGTCAGTCATTTTTTTATTTTTATGATGTATTTTCTTTCTATTATTGATAATTGTTAATTAATTTTGACTATATTCTTTTGATATCATATAATTGTCATTGTCATTAAGTCATCGATTTCATTGAGTCTTAGGAGTCATTGAGCATTTCTTAATAACATTACTGACTGCATTTAATGCAGTTCTTTTGAAACTGTCTCACCTAAAATATTAATCAGTCTGGTAATTTGGCGTTCAAAGCGAACTCGCTTTTCATGTTTCAAATATTGTACAAGTTCTCTTTTAAATCTTTCATTTCGCATGTTGAAAACCCATAACGAAAAGAGAACTGGAGACAGATAGAGAAAGAGAAAAGAGAAAACACTTTCATCAGGTTTGATAACACTTAACAACTGGAATATAATTGGTTTTCTTTTTATTTATTTTCCTCCATGCATTTCTTAAGAAACACTTATAAAAAATATTGCCATTCATGTAGATATCTCCCCAGCACCACCCACATTGCAACCAATCTATATTTATAAAACAGTTTTTTAAATAAATAAATAAATAAATAAATAAATAAATAAATAAATAAATTGTATTTAGAGTCTACCCACTCAGTTATTGGATGAGCGAAGCGAAGATTCCATTTCACTACACTGGAGAAAAAAATCCGGAATGTTTTTTTTTTTTTTTTTTTTTCTTTCTTTCTTTCTTTCTTTCTTTCTTTCTTTCTTTCTGTATTTTTGTCTGTCTGTTAACACGATTCCGGCTAAACCGATACTCCGATTGCGATGAGATTTTATGGAGGCCTTCGAAATCTCTGAACTAAGAGCTGCCACGTTTTTGAGCGCAATCGAAAAATTATTTCTTATGAAAATCGCAATTTTACGATTTTTTTCGATTTTTAAAAACATTCTTCTACTTATAACTCCTACATGCTTTATCCGATTGTAATGATTTTTTTAAAGAACCTTAACTTTATGAATTGATATATTCATGTGAAATTTGTGCGCAATCGAATAATTATTTCTTATGAAAATTTCAATATTACGATTTTTTCCTGTTTTAAAAATTACGATTAATTAAAAAAATTAAAAATTAAAGTTAATTTTGTATTTAATTTAATTTAATTTAAAAAAAATCAACTTAGTAATGATTTTTTCACAGAACAACAGAAAATCCGCATAACACATGGCAGCTCAATGCACCAATTACGCTCATCCAACAACGCGGCGGGACTTAAGCGTTTTCCTAGTATAACTGATTTTCAGTGGGGGACAGTAAATCTTTAATAAAGTAAACTTATTGTGTACATTTAATGAGCATTTTAATGAGCAAAGAAAAATAATTTCCATTAATGTCTGTTAATTTAAGACATTTTTGTAATTTATCTAAACCTGATAATAGTCTTTCTGTCGTAACATGTACTTATTTTATTAACCAAAATGTTTAGACACTTCATTTTTAATGAGCAATGAGGCAATGAGGTTTAATGAGGTTTAATGAGCATAAGAAAAATAATTTCCATTGATGTCTGTTAATTTAAGACATTTTTGTAATTTATCTAAACCTGATTATAGTCTTTCTGTCGTAACATGTACTTATTTTATTAACCAAAATGTTTAGACACTTTATTTTTAAACTCGATGTTGTATATTTACCTTCTTTTGATTTGTGTCTAAAAACTGATTTTGTTCGTCCTTTACATTTCACACATTCAAAAATCTTATGTTATATCCGAAAAAAACTAATATGTACCGATCAAAGATCAAACAATAGCTGGAAGACGTTGGTCAAAGCATTTCAATGAAAACTAAATAGATTGGTATTCAATGTTTTATTAATGATAACTTATGTTTCATAATTTTGCATTCAACGTAGTAAAATGTTTGTAAAACACAAAGTATGTTGAATTAGTGGTTAAATAAGTATCTATGGACGGAAAAAGGTTGTAAGGGTCTTGTTGACCTCTTTTCTGGACTCTCAAGTTTTACGTAGGTTCTAAAGTAAAACGAGGTTATAAATACTGTATACAGCAAAACATTGATAGATACAAATTTGATGTCAGTTAAAACCCCAAATGCAGATTTGCTTACTTATCATTGCTAATTGACTCAGACTGGGCTAGAAACCAATTTTTACGAGTATAAGTTTGTAAGCAATCTTTTTCACGTGCTCTACAACTTTATTTTTGTGGAGCAGGTTGAGTGCATACGCAGGGTTATTTCACACATAAAGGAATTCAAGACTTGTTCAAGAATACTCGTTCGATTTAATTATTAGCAAGACAAGTTGTGATACAATTACGTTACGTTTTACAAACGTTGACAGGGAGAGAATGGAATTGTTTCTAGGCGAGCAAAAGAAGCGCTGCCTGCCCTCTAGCGGGTAACAAGGGAAAAATGCGTGAAGCGCCTATCCTAGTGTTCAGGTCGGCCGGCAGAGTGCGTCGCCGTTTCATGTCGTCTGAAAGAGCGCCAATTTCAACACTTCCCCTCGAGATGAGAACGGAGATTCTGCAGTCCCAGCATCCGAAGGCATTTCGCGTGCTTCGGTCCAGACAGTCCCTTTGTTAGTACGTCAGCTGCCATGTCCTCGGTCGACCTGTACTCGACCTTCACAAGTCCATTTTCCAACACTTCTCTGATGAAGTGGTGGCGCACATCTATGTGCTTCGTTCTTCGATGGTAAATGGGGTTTTCTGATAACTTTCGTGCCCCATTGTTGTCGCTGAATATTTTTACTTCGGCTAATTTCTCAAAACCGAGTTCTACGAGGAATCGCTGAAGGTATATGGCTTCCTTAGCGGCTTCGGTGAGAGCCATATACTCAGCCTCAGTCGACGATAGGGCCACTGTTCTCTGCTTTCTTGATTCCCAGGAAATCGGACAACCGCTCAGGATAAAAGCATACCCTGTATAGGATCTCCTGTCGTTCGAACAGTTCCCCCAATCTGCGTCCCCGAAACCAACCAAACTTCCAGCTGATTTCTCGAATCGTAGACCAATATCCGCCGTTCCCTTCAAGTACCGCAGAACCCGTTTCGCCGCGATCCAGTGAGTTCTGTCGTAGCAAGAATTGTATTGGCTTAGATAGCTGACCGCGTGGGCTATGTCAGGTCTAGAGCAAACAGCCAAATACATCAGTGCCCCTATTAGTTCTCTGTACGGCAGTTTCTCTTCGCCTGGTTCGGACTTCTCTTCGTTCCTCTTCAGCTTCGTGCCAGGGTCCAACGGCGTAGATACGGGCTTTGACTCCGACATTTCGTAACGTTCTAGGATGTCGTTTACATATCCTCGCTGGTTCATGGATATTCCTTTAACGTCTCTGACGAATTCTATTCCAAGACAGTATTTCACTTCTCCAAGATTTTTGACTTCGAATACCTTCGACAGATGATCAAAAACTTCGGCAATGACTTTCTCGTTTCGGGATGCGACTAACATGTCATCCACGTATACCATAACGATCAGGATGTTTTCTCCTTGCCCGGAGAAAAATGTGCAAGGGTCGGCAGCAGATTGTTTCAATCCAAATTTCGTTAGTTGTTCGCTCAATGCTGCATGCCAGCGACGTCCGGCCTGACGCAGACCGTAAAGCGCCTTATTTAAGAGACATACCTTGTTTCCATCCCTTAGTTCGTGGAGCATTTCCGTTGCTTTCTTTCTAGTTTCGCTGTTCTTCGATTCCGTGTGAGATATTTCCTCTAGTGTTTCTTCAGTGAGCTTGGGCACCTCCATGTATATCTTCTCTTCGAGCACGCCATTCAGGTACGCAGTCGTGACATCGAACTGATTTACTTTCATCCCATGCTGTGCAGCTAGAGCCATCATCATACGTACGGAACTGATACGCGCCACCGGCGCAAAAGTCTCGTCAAAATCCACACCTGGACGCTGTGCGAAGCCCCTAGCGACTATCCTAGCTTTTCTTCGGTCGATGTTCCCATCCTTATCGTATTTGTTTCTCAGGACTACTCGACTGCCAATTACCTTGCGATCCGATGGACGTTCCACCAGCTTCCACCTATCTTTCTTGATAATCGATTTCAGCTCGGATGCTATGGCTTGACGCCACTCATCCCTGTTCGGATCATCTATTGCCTCTTGGAATGGAACTTCGGCTACACCGGCAAATTCCAAATCTTCTTCCGCGTAACAGGCCGGTTGGTAGATCTTCTTGGGTCTTCCCCTGAGACCGGTCATGAGTCTTCCGGGTCGGCCACGGCCTCTTCTTGGTTCATTCTCAGCCGCGTCTTCTTCCGGCGCGTTTTCTTCATTCGACTCGTTCTCTTCGATCGGAAACTCAACGACCTTCCGAACTGGGGAGTTGGTTTCCTCCGGTATAAAATCCTCGTACACTTTGTCGGATGGGAATGTTACTGCCTTAGTAAATTCCACGTCTCATGTTATGTCGATTTTTTTATCTTCCGGTACCCATACTCTGTATGCTTTCGACTCCTTCGAATAACTGACAAATACACCTTTCTTTGAGCGTGGCTCGAACTTGCTCCGAGCTGGTTCCCGGACCAAAGTGAAGACTTCGCAGCTGAATTCACGTAAGTTACTTACGTCCGGTGCTTCTCCAGTCCACTTCTCGAAAGGAGTTTTGCCACTTATGCTTCTAGAAGGACACCTGTTTCTGATGTAATTTGCCGTGTTAATTGCTTCGCCCCAAAACGACGGTGGCAGTCTGGATTGTATCAGTAGGCACCTCGCCATTTCCACGAGCGTACGGTTTTTCCTTTCCGCGACTCCGTTCTGTTCCGGTGTATGCGTAACCGTTAACCTACGTCCGATGCCGTTCGTCTTTAAGTAGTCTTCAAAAGCGATACTTCGGTATTCTGTGCCATTGTCTGATTGAAGATACATTATTTTCTTACTAGTTTGTGTCTCGACGAAAGCTTTGAATTCCTTGAATGCATCCAGAGCCTCACTTTTCTGCTTGAGCATTTTCACTTCGCACCAGCGAGAGCAATCGTCGATGAACGTGACAAAATATCTTGCCTTTCCATTCGATTCAACGCGCATCGGACCACAAATATCGGAGTAGATTATTTCCAGCAATTCTGTGTTCCTCTCCGAGTTTTTGGGAAAAGGCGCTCTGGTCATTTTTCCACGGATGCACGTTTCACAATCGAACGTCTCTCTCGGTTCGATTACATCGATACCCAGCACGGTTCCGTTGCGTTCGCCTTCCAGGAGATCTTTGATGTTTAGATGTCCCATTCTTCGATGCCAACTCTCCACAGTAGCGCGTTTTGATTCGGTAGTTATGTTACATCGCTGCTCACTCTCTTGCATACAGTAGAGCCCGTTCACTCTATCAGCTGATAATACTGTCCTACCCGTTCCATCGACGATCTTGGCCGATTCCTTTCCAAATGTTACCTTGAATCCACAGTCAGTGATTTTACCGACTGACAGCAAGTTCATTCGTAAGTCAGGAACGTGCAGCGTGTCTTTCAGACTTACATTCTTCTGCTGTCCGTCGACTTCAGCTGTTATCGCCACGATTCCCTTGGCCGTAGTCTCTGTCGATGTGTTGCTGGCGAGATTTTATTTTCTGGGTCTATTTTCAGCAATTTTAACGAACCTGTCCCTGTCATTGCATAGGTGCGACGTGCAGCCACTATCTAAGCACCATTCCTCACCACGATTCGCGGTCGTTGATCTCAATGCTTCCTCGCATAAATTTTCTGAAGAAACGTACAAGCTTAAATTCTCAGCTTTCTTTGCGATTTCGGCATGTTTCTTCTCATTTACACATTCCTTGGCCTTGTGAACTACCTGATGACAGCGGTGACATTTATATTTAAATGGTTCGTTGGATTTCTGTTCGTTTTTATCACCTTTATTTTTGTTGGAGCTACCGTACCGTTTCACATTTCGTTTAGGAACGAACATCGCGTTATTGTCCGAGATACGTGTGTCATTTTTCCGCGCATCATTTTCTTCCACGATTTTTACGCGCAATACTTCCGGTGTTGGTAACTCGTCCCGAGATTCTATCGCACACCGAAAATTCTCGAAACTAGGCGGCAAGCTATACAGGAGCATTATGGTCAATAAATCCGGATTAATGTTTATTTCCATCTCATTCAGTTTGTCGATCGTATCGAAGAACTTCCGAAGATGTTCGCGCACGTCTACGTCGTTAATTGTTTCAACAGTGTGGCCTTGCGAGCAGGCCCTCTTGATTGGTATATCGACTGCAGTTTAACCCAAACTTCGTTCGATGTTACACATCCTTTTATTTGTTTTAGCTCTGAAGGGCTAATTGACAAGATAAGGTCCGACTTAGCCTTCCTATCTTTATTTTCCCACTCCTTCATAGCTATAACCGATGCTGCGGCGGCGTTTCCAGTTCCGATTGTAGGTTTTCTGTCTTCCCCACTCACGTACGCCCAAGCATCGTTTTTAACCAGTAAGGCTTCCATCTGTATTTTCCACGTATCGTAATTATCCTTGTCTAATAGTTCAATTCTGGCCGAGCTAGATGACGCCATCATATTCCGTCGGTCCAGAACCTTCGCGTCGCGTAGGCTAGGCCTAGGCCTAAATCTGAATACGAGATTCCTCAAGCACTTACCTTTTGTTTATCAATTAACCCAACGTTTATTCCGTTAATCTGGGCCCCATAACCTGTGGAGCAGGTTGAGTGGATACGCAGGGTTATTTCACACATAAAGGAATTCAAGACTTGTTCAAGAATACTCGTTAGATTTAATTATTAGCAAGACAAGTTGTGATACAATTACGTTACGTTTTACAAACGTTGACAGGAGAGAGAACGGAATTGTTTCTAGGCGAGCAAAAGAAGCGCTGCCTGCCCTCTAGCGGGTAACAAGGGAAAAATGCGTGGAGCGCCTATCCTAGAGTTCAGGTCGGCCGGCAGAGTGCGTCGCCGTTTCATGTCGTCTGAAAGAGCGCCAATTTCAACAATTTTATGAGTAATTTTATCTTTTAAGACTCATCTCGGGAATTATTTTCTGCTACTAAAATGAAAGGAAAATATTATACTCATTTTCCGAACTAAAGTCTGATGCGAATTATTAGTAACCACTATTTAACTAAATGGTAATGAATTGGATGATTTATAATTTAATTAATTAATTAAATTAATATATTTTTCACGTATCATTTACTTCATAAATAAGCTTTAATTTGATACCCAAGTCGACTATGTTGTGTTTATTTTGCACATAAAATTTAGATTTATGTGATTACTTGTCATTAATTGAATAACTTGATTAATTGGAAAGTTACAAGAACCCGGTTTGGGGCCACCATTTTTCTCTATTTTTGTCCTTGGATTGTTTTTATTTGATACACCAGTTGACTGTGGTTTGTGAAATTCCGATATTTAATTAAGATTTAACTAATTATTGAATAATAATAATATATATATACATATAATAATAAGTTGAAGGAATTTCGTTTGGCGCCATCATATTTTGGACTAATTGGCATAATGTTATTAAAATGGAAAGATTTCATGACAATCGGCTGAGTTTTAGGTGGTACATAATTATACATAAGCCAAAATATGTCAAAATTTACCAAAATGTAATTAATTAGATGATTAATCAAATAATTTTAAATATTTTTTCTGATATTTATTCATGATAAAATAAGTTTTTATTTGATATCAATGTTGAATATGTAGTCTCTTTCTTAAATATATTTTTTAATTAATTTGATAATTAATTTAATGAATTTATTCAAGGAATTCAACTTGGTGCCATCGGTTTTTGGATTCCCTGTGTTCATATTAGTAAATTCACTAATTTACAATTCTTAACAATTTGCACGATTGGCACTCCTTAATAGAGAAGAAGGAATGTGCAATAGCAGTGGCGTAACTACCGCCCCCGCCGCCCCCGCAATCGTGGGGCGGCCCGGGGGTGTGAGGGGCCCCTCCATTCAGTGTTTTGGCTTTAGTCAGATTTTGTCGCCACGTATTGATCTAAACAAATATAATGGATATCTTATCATAAAGGATATCTGTAGCAGCAATAGCTCTTTTAATTTCTTAGTACCGAATGCAAGCACTTGTTTTTTGACTGGGGATCATAATCCAGCCATAAACTAAAATACTAAGAAAGACAGTTACTTATGCCCACGGTAACTTAGATGGCAGCATAATAAGTGCTTGTAGGTGGCCTGTTCAGGTGTTGCGTTGGAGTTCCAGAATGGTAAAATATTTTATTGGATTTGCTACCACAATGCATATTGAGTAAAATAATGATAAATTTCATAATGTAAACTAATTTGCTTAATGTTTGACTACTTATTACTTTTTCTGGTATAACGGTGCAGTGATGCAATCATGAGCAATCCATCACAGAAAATATGATTCTTTTGTGGGGGGTCCATTAGGGTTCAGAAATATTTACCCATGAGTGAGAATCTCTATATGATCATTGAACATGAAAACCCTTTCGTAGATAAAAACCATTGTGAGTTTTATCTCTTAACATGACATAAAATCACATTTCTCAAGTTCCGCCTATTCAACCTCTCATCCTGTATGTTTTATAAACGTGTAGCAGCAGCACCCACTGCACATACTTTATATGAATTGAAAAATCCACCCCACATGGTTGGGTTTTGTGTGCGGTCGCATCTAGTTTCCTTCAAGTAAATGAGAGAGAGTCGGCTATAAAAATCATTTATCGACTGCCGCCCACCTCTCCAAAACACATTTGGCGCCGTGATCGCTACCTTGCTACCTGTCCCGGACAAACCCGTGCTCCATGATGAAGTATCCGACAAAGAAAGAGAGGGACAAAGACAGAGGACAAAAGAGCCCGGACTGAAGAAAGAAGGGGTGACGACGCGTTAGGGGGAGGCGACGCGCGAGACTGGGATAATCCAATATTATCGTAGGGATATTAACTACAGGCAGGTGGTGTAAAATGTGAACATTTCGTCGAATGTGCCGAAGCAAAGGGTTGGTTGTATTTTTGATTCTAATAATTGAAGAGAGTGTTAATGTTTAAATAGCTATTCGTGATTGATGGGGTACACAGGTGACCGGACGTATGTATAGTACTAATATTAATGGCAGGAAGCCGAGTATACGCCCAATATCATGTAGCCTGTCGATAGCAGGTCTCTATTTCAAACAAGTATTACCACTAGGAATTTAAAAAGAATATCTTCAGTTTTTTCTTCTTCTCATGAAAGACATATCTTCTTGGATGGGGGTGAAGACTGGAGTATGAGGTGGGGGAGAATATTGAGGGAATAAAATGTGTAATGCGGTATTTGGATGCCGGCTAATGTTGCTATGGTTGCGACAGGAAGAATGTATTGCGGTAAGCTAGAGAACGGAAACGACAAAAACCAAGACAAAGACAGAACTTTGGGCGATGCAAGCAAGACACCAGGAAATATCGACTAAAAGAACGGAAAAGAATCATACAGCGAAAAACAACGTTAAAATATAGAAATCTTGAGGACAAAGTTTATGTCGTAATAATAATGGTGTGAAAAGAAACCCTATAAATGTTGTGCTTCAACCTCAGAACCATGTGAGGCCATGCTCATGATGCTGTCTTAAATCTGCTCCTATCTTTCCGATCACAACTTATGTCCATTCCTTCTTTGTAAACACATATAAAAACTTTGAGTATTAACCTGCACTAACTGTCACTTGCCAGACGTATTCTTATGGCGACTGCAACGAGAAGAACACCTCTTACCCATTAGAGATCCTCTATAAAAAAAAGCTTATTGGCCCGGAACAATAATAAAACGTAAATTAAAAACTTATACCTTCCTCACCCATCATCAGGTTGATGCCAACTGGATCCTTCACCGGACTGCTTCCTTATCTCGGCCATGTGTCGACTTCTACGATCGACCTACCGACGTCTTTCTCAATGGTCTAGTTCCTAATGGCGTTTAGTTCAAAACTTACCTGACGTAAAGGTTCCTTCACACATGCCATTACTACTGCCTCTTTTACCTTTTTTTTTCACATATTTCCTTCTTTTTTTTTTGATGATAGACCGATAATTTTATCTGACACATTTTCTTTCTCTTGGTAAACCTGCTCAGATAGGGCGCAATGCATGCCCCTCTTCAGGTGTCTTTGGACAGTTATTGTGAAGATAATATCCGTGAGCTGCTTATGCGGACTCAATCCCTTGTATTCACATTGAAGACTAAAGAGAACCTCGTAAAAATCATTCAGTCGGGGTTGTTGACGACGGGATGCGAACCCGAGCCCTACCGAATAAGAATTCCGCGCTTTACGCTTGAACCACCATTTCAGTTTGACACAAAATTGTATACGTATTACAAATGACTACAGAACAATACAAAAACCCCAACGCACACGGTTTTAACTTTGTTTTTTAAGTCATTTTAAATTTCTGTATCTGTCTCCGATTAATAAGTCCTGTTTTTGTACATATTTTTTTAATGAAAAATAAATTATTTGATTAAGCATGGTGAAGAGTTTATTGAAAGTATAAAACATTTCTGAGGGTTTGGTTTCAACTCCCACTCGGTGCGCCTAAGGTGAAACAAAAAAGACCTTGCACTCTTGCGGTTCAGTTCGCCTACAGCTTAGTGAATGATCATAGCCGTTAAACGTGTTGTGACGTTGGCTATACAAAGAAAGCATCGCATGCATACCCTTTTCTCGGTGGTGCTGTGTTTTAAGCATTACGATGATGAAACTACCAAAACTAGAAGTATGCGCTTTCATTTTAGCAAAATCTCTCTATTTTGTATGTATGCGATTGAGATATTAAAAATATCTACAAACGGAAATACAATATCCGATGGAAAATACTCGCGTTTATAGTCTACGAATAAAAGTTACACTTCCCTAGCTTCAACGCGCAAGCCACATATGATCATCTGTCATCGTTTCCCGAGTTGGATGTCTAGTTACAAGGGGTGAGATTGGGTCTAAATAACCTTGTATCCAAGAAATCTCAAGGGCCTGATCAAATTCCTATTAAGAAAATCGATACGAGCCTAGAAACTCACTAAGCTACTCAACGCAATACGTTACGTCGTAATCACCGTGCGGAGGTTTTCCCACCAAAAGAAAACTAATAGCCACTTCACTGTACGCTATGTCAAGTCAATACAGTTTTATCTCAAAGCGTGCTCAACAAAATAGAGATCAAAATTACTAAATCAACACATAGTTGAAGAAGAATATATGTATAAAATGATTCGCCGTCCAGTGATCTTTTTGGTGGAGGTGCCGGGCGAGGCTACCACTTAAAAATTGTTCTCGCATTCAAAATGGCGGAGGTGCCAGTGCCAGGTCATGCTTTTTTTTAAACTTTCTGGGGGGCTAGTCACTTCCCCCTTACTGGGTTATGTCAAAAAAACTGACGGTATCTACGTCAACAATATCTTATTTATTTCATCGCATTGAAAATATTGTAAATATACTTATTAAGTATATCAAGCTGAGTATGTTTACCTAAGACAGCTATCACACATGCAAATTGCATATCGTGTTCAACTGTTCATTTACGGGAAGATATCGGTACTATTTTTCATAAAAATCGCAATAGCAGAAGTATGCATAAACCTGAAAATAAATACGAAATTGTTTTAACTACTCAGTAGACTAAAACTGATGTTCTTACTCAGTGACTCACGTTTTATAAATATTTTATAACACGCATTTTGGTGTCTGGAATATCCCTAATATCGCTCCCCCCCACTCTCTCCCCGAGTACAGCGGACGAGGGAGCTGTTGTCTTACTCCCAGGGGATGCGCCTCTACCAGGCCACACTTGACCCATCTTGTCAAGATTGTTTACAGATATCACGAGCCAAACATGTGGATCGAAACAACGCAATTCCAATATACCACAATAGCGTGCACATTTCTGCTTGTGTGACGCTTTAGTTGATAGACTAAATAATGTTAAGATGCAATCTTATCATTATCCTATAAGTCTGAGGAGAGCACTGGTAAAACATTTCAGTCAGAGTTGCTGGCGGATGACATTGTACCGTCAATCTCCAGGCTTTGAGTATCGCGCGTCTTGGTAACGATTTACTAATAACAGTAGCGGTAGCAGACAAGAATATTTTATACTTTACAAAAGAACGGTAAATTCCAACTAAGTTTTCGTAATGTGCAATACCTTAACGATGAGATACATGGTAAATATTGTGCGTGTATCTAGATAACTCGTGTGAAATTGTGAAGAGTCAGTTTTAAACTTACCGGTTAATATGCTTTGTTGAATCCTTGGCCCACTGCTTTTCATGTTTCGGAATGTATCCATTATATTCAAGTACAAACCAACCACTTGAAGTTTTGAAGTTTGTCTTGACAATAAGTTGGAGTAGACCTTTTCAGTTCTCTGATCTCTCATGGCCCTATAATGGTGAACTTTATTTGAAAGTTGACTTTGAAAGTTTCCTGTTCTTTCTTAAAGTTATACAATGTGTTAACGTTCTTTTGAATCACTTGACATTAAAATGTTTGTTTATTCAAATGTATTTTAATTTTTAATGAACTTTTGAAGTTGTAAACTATTGCTGAATGGGAATCAAATTTCTGGCTAGTTTAAGTCCCTATGTACTTGTTCTTAAATATTGTATAAGAGACAAAAACTTTCTCCACACATTTCTTATTCATAAGAGTGTACAATTTTTATTGCTTTTAATTAACTTGTTCGGGTTTCCGTTAGCTGACGCACAATGTGGATGTTGGATTACTTTAACCGATGGAAATAGCTTATGCCTTACCTTCGAGACTACTTTGGGAGATCGCCCGTCTGTTCCTACCAACACAAATCCTAACTGAAGGTTTTTCTTAGGGTTGCCCTCGGGTAAAGAGTAAATTTTGGATTTATTCTTGTAAAACAGTCCTTGGTCATCCTCACATACACTACAGCTAGTCATCTGACGACTGAAATGTTTTTTGTGCGCAAGTCTTGTAATAAGAATGCATTTATTTGGCTTATTATGAATATGTATTAACCGTTTTTAATTTCTTGTTTTTCAATCGCAATATTAATATCTAAGTCTTATAGAAAAGTTATAAAGGAAACCTACAATAAAGTGTACAAAATGATCCAATAAATTGCATTAAGTTTGCGGAAATCTTGACACAGTATCTTCCGCAAAGGCCACAAGCTTGGCCGCAAACCGCAACAAAATTATCTACGAAATTTTGCTTTTTAGAAGACAATATTTTTTTGTGTAATTTCTTTTTACGTGCGTTGTGACTTTTTGGTCACTTTTAATCCTAATCTAAAACGGCAATACTGCAATAATATCATAGTTAATATTTAACATTTCCAATTTGAAGTGTTAGTACAAATACTCTGGTAATTGGATGAGCGTAGCGAGCGTAGCGAGCGAAGCGAAGATTCCATTTCACTACACTGGAAAAAAAAATCCGGAATGTTTTTTTTTTTCTTTTTTTTTGTATTTTTGTCTGTTTGTTAGCACGATTCCGGCTAAACCGATACTCCGATTGCGATGAAATTTTATTGAGACCTTCGAAATCTCTGAACTTAGAACTGCCACGTTTTTGAGCACAATCGAAAAAAAAATTCCCATAAAAATCGCAATTTTACGATTTTTTTCGATTTTTAAAAAAATTTCTTCGATTTATAATACCTACACGCTTTGTTTGATTGTAATGATTTTTTCACAGAACCTTTATTTTATGAATTTATATATTCGTGGAAAATTTAAGCGCAATCAAATAATTATTTCTCATAAAAATCGCAATTTTACGGGGTTTTTCTTTTTAAAACAATTCTTTGACAAATAACACCTACATTCTTTATCCGATTGTAATGATTTTTTCACAGAACCTTAATTTTATGAATTCATATATTCGTGTAAAATTTGAGCACAATCGAATAATTATTTCTTATGGAAATCGAAATTTTACGATTGTTTTCTTTTTTTAAATTACGATTAATTAAAAAAATTAAAAATTAAAGTTTATTTTTTATTTATTTTAAATAATTTAAAAAAAATCATCAACTTAGTAATGATTTTTTCACAGAACAGAAAATTCACATAACACATGGCAGCTCAATGCACCAATTACGCTCATCCAACAACGCGGCGGGACTTAAGCGTTTTCCTAGTCAGTACAATATTTCAGATTTAATTCATTCCATGCTACCTAAACATTCCCGAGTAACGAACGGCGCTCAGTGGGTGTAACGAGTGAATCTAGTTTCGAGTGTGACTGTACGTTGATGAATTGGAGTTCACCCATGGAGTGATCGAGTTACCATATATGACTGCCATTAACATGAAGCAAACCTGTCATCTTAGGTGATTGATGCGTTACTTGGCAGCTAGAACTTAATGTGTCAGGATTGAAATAATATATTATAACATTTACTTAAAAGAGAAATTGCTGTCCCATGCGGTTTAGTGAAGAGTGAGAAAAATAAAAGAAAATTACTAGGAAAACGCTTAAGTCCCGCCGCGTTGTTGGATGAGCGTATATGGTGCATTGAGATGCCATGTGTTAACGCGGATTTTCTGTTGTTCTGTGAAAAAATCATTACTTAATTCGAAGATTTTTTTTAAATTAAATTAAATTAAATAAAAAATTAACTAAATTTTTATAATTAAATAAAAAATAAAATAAAAAATTAACTTAAAAGTTTTTTTTAATTTTACAATCGTAATTTTTTAAAAGAAAAATCGTAAAATTGCAATTTGTATAAGAAATAATTTGATTGCGCTCAAATTTACACGAATATATTAATTCACGAAATTAAGGTTCTGTGAAAAAATAATTACAATCGGATAAAGCATGTAGGTGTTATAAGTCGAAGAAATTTTTCTTAAAAATCGAAAAAAATCTAAAATTGCGTTTTTTATGAGAAAAAATTTCCCGATTGCGCTCAAAAACGTGGCAGTTCTAAGTTCAGAGATTTCGAAGGTCTCCATAAAATTTCATCGCAATCGGAGTACCGGTTTAGCCGGAATCGTGTTAACAAACACACAAAAAAAAAAAGAAAGAAAAAAAAAAAAAAAAACATTCCGGATTTTTTTCTCCAGTGTAGTGAAATGGAATCTTCGCTTCGCTCATCCAATTAATCAAGTTATAAATTTCACTTCCTATTTTGCAATATTAATAATTTATGTATTCTAGTTTTAGTTTAATACCTTTTGGTATTCTCAATTTGAGAAAGTACAAGTTGGATGTTCGTTGTTTAAGGGATGAAGTTTAGGATAAATGAACGTTGGACACATAGGGCCTAACTAGATCTCCAAAGTTTGCTATAGCATTGTAAATAATTATACACATTATATGTAAATAACACGACTATATAACAGGAAAGACATATTTTTATTTTAGGCATTTCTCAAATATATGCTCGCAATTTTAAAACAAACACTCGTTCAACATTTTACATAAATACTATATTGATATGGAAGGAACATAATATCTCATTTCAACTATTTAATGATACGGTTGATATCAGTGGTTATTTAACTCCAGTTGGGAAAGTTGAAGTTTTGAGTTCCAAGGAATGTGGGCTGACAATCTGAAATGACACCGAGTTACAGTTTGTTATGAGGGGATATGTGTGCAACGGCTGAAGAAACATCGAGACATTAAAACAGGTAGATTTCACAACGAAGTCTTAAACCCTTCCACAGATAAATTACAAATAAATTACACTTATAACACTTATGAAGTATTAATACATAATATGTCACAATTCCCTTAGATCACAGAGTTATCAACCAATCCTCCACGATGGTATGATCTGTTCTCAGCTTTGAAAAAAGTCGTCACCACTAAACCGTCTTAGCAATTTATTTCTTGGCAACCAATAGGGGGAGAGGTCTACTCCATAGTCTCCCTGCGCACTCGTCAGCGGAGGCGCGTCACCCGACAGTGGCCCGCTGCTGGATGACGACGCGGACGCGGCGGTGACGGCGATCGAGGATTTCTTTAATATTGATTTGGGGTTGCTGTCCTCCGAACCAGAGGGGGTTAATGCGTTTCCTCCGTATAAAAGTGGGTCACCGTAGTGCGATGAGCTTCCGGTGGTTAGTGGAGCATTGCCATCTTGTTGGCGGATATTCTCACATGTTTCTTTCATTTTACACAATTGTTCCTGTAAACTTCGGTATTCTTCCAGGAACCTCTCTAGCTGGGCGGCGTGGTAGTCGTAGGTGTTGGCCGCTGATGAAGGGACGGTTGATGATGAGGAGGGGGATGAGGGGTAGACGTTCTCTCGCAGGAACTCATTGGTTCGGGAACCCATCCTCTCCGCATTCAGTGCGTTCAGTAACGGAGTCGCTGACGGCAGGTCGCGTACTGGAGAAGAAGGGAGGCTTGGATTCCTTCGAGATCTCATGCCTTCTCTCTCGACAAGGGAGGTTGCGGGGGATGCTAAATTAAGGGAGCTACTTGAACGTTGACTTATGTTAACATGTTTTGGGACTGTAGTCAGGGAGTAGTAGGGGGAGGGGTACGAGTCAATGGAAGACCTGCGGATAGACGACGTGCTTCCACTGCTGCCTTCACCGCCGCTGCTGCCATACCGACTGTCGGGTAACAACGGTGATTGACTATCCGACCCGCGATAATACCGCGAACTCCCTCGCACCCCGGGCCCTCTTTCCATGCCCGGCCTTCGACGTGGTAATGTACAAAAGGAACTATCCATATAACTACTACAAATCGGGGCAGACACACCATTTAAGTTGTAAGGGGAAATTTCTAAGAGATCTGGATAGTTTTTATCTTGATTTTCTGGCATCGCTGACGTGTATAAACTTCCCCCGTTATTTCCAACCATTTGTTTTCTCATGACGTGGTGTTGAACTGCCGGGACGTCATTCCGGATGCTGTTGCTTATCGTTGAGACGCCAACATTATCATAGTTCCACGTTTGGGGGATGTGCGTGTTGACGGTGGGGAATTGGGACTTGTCGCTGAAGGACGCTCCTTCAGACGGCTTCACGCTCCTGAAAATAAAAAAAACAAAAACCATCAAATGTAATATGCAAAAACTTAAGCAAAATCACGTTCCGTGTCAAAGTAAGGGAACGGGTAATGAAAAAGTTTTGTGATTGTACGTTCTCCTATTCATCTTTCGGTTACTTGTAAGATATGAAGTACATTTTGAGATTTAGAAACAATTCTTCGTTACACTTTCATGTGGAAAGTTGAAATATGTACTTTGGACAATGTTAAATACGGCAAAGATATATTGCAATCGCAAAGAAGAAGTGACAAAATTAATGAAAAAGTACTTCAAAGAGGATTAGTAGAACGGAAGATATGGTGAAGTTTGAAAAGGTGGTATCGTTTCGTTCAACCCATTGTGCGGCACGCAAGACAAATAAAAAACATAATAGAAGCGAAGTTGAAAGAGAAAAATATTAGAGGTATATACTAACAGTATAATTCAAACATCAAATAATCCGGGATATTAGGGAATGAATAGATATTTCGAAAATAACGAGAAACCGAGAGTGGTTTCAAAACAAAATTACAATTTAAAAATGTGACTGATCTTGACGATGATGCTAATAATAACGTTGAGTTTGTACAAAATCCGGAGTGAGACACTGACGATGGCCACAAAAGTAGCATATTACATTAAAATGTGTAGGCGCTTCTTTAAGTTTTGTGTCACTTTTCTCTTATTAAACTAGCTACATAAAACAATTGTTTAGCATTTTTCATTAGAAGTGCAATAACTCAACTCACCTATGGTCCAGGTAAGTGCTGGCTCTGGGTATGTGAAGATCTGTAGTTTCCGCAACCGTAGCGTTCATTCGTAAGTCATTAAGTTCTTTGTTTCTGTGTGTGTTCCCACCGTCGTTAGTAGCTCGTAGGTCCCCCCACATCTTCGCTTCTTTGCCAGCTACTACGGTCGTGGGAGTCGGCGTTTCCATTGCATCCTCATACCCTCCCTCTTCTTCATCATCATCCACGCAATCAATATCAGTGCTAGGTATACCTCGATATTTCCCAAGTCTCTTCTGTTTCATTGGTCCCACAACAGCCACTTCTCCGCATCTGGCCGGTGATAGGTTGTTGGCACCGGACACGGCGTTGTTCCTTCCATCATTGACCGTATGATTCATGACTGGCACAACCTTGTGGTTCATCTCGATCTTCTCATAGCTATCGTCTCGTCCCCTCGGCACGCTAGGAGCTTGCCACCGGCCGTTGCCTTGTCTCCTCCGCACACTACACATGCACAGCACCACGAGGCACGTAGCGAGCACAAACAATGCAGCGACAACAATGCTGGCGACGAGGACGCGGCCGGAGAACGTGCTCTCGGGAGGTCGCCGATGAATGGCCAAGGTGACAGCTGCCTCGGCTTTCCCGGCTTTGTTCTCCGCTGCACAGACGTAGACTCCGGCGTCTTGGATGTCAGCTGTCAGTATAGTCAAGTTGCTTGCGAACCCTGTCACATGGACGACGTAGAGCTTGCGTCCGTTGCTGTAAGGAACGCCGGAGAGGTTGGCGATGACTTTGTTCCGCCACAGCCACCGTACACTCGGCTGGGGGACGCCTCCTACCTGGCAAGACATCGTCACATTGCGACCCTCGACGCCGGTAGCTGACGCGTGAGCGGCGCTGATTTCAGGAACACACGCGAATTCGTCTAAATCCAAACGAGCCCACGACTTATCGGCTAACCTAGGAGGATACCGACAGACCGGTGGAACACTGTAGGGTATATTCTGACGCAACATCCACTCCCGCATTGGGCGTATACTACACGTGCAGTTCCACGGGTTGCCCACCAGCTCCAAACCATTCAGGTTTTGCATTGATGTAAATGTTTGCGATTTAACATCCAGTAAACGATTTCTATCAAGTTTTAACCACTCCAATGTTTGTTCGAGTCCCTTAAAGGCTCGTGCCTCTAGGGTGCCGATGCGACAATCAGACAGCTCCAGCCGAACTAGTTGTGGGATGTTAATGAACGCGTCATTGACGACTCGTTGAATCGGGTTTCCACTCAGCTTTAACTCGCGCAATGATGATATTGAGTCAAACACATGCGAAGGTATTGCCGGCAAATTGTTATAGCTCAAGTCCAATTCCACTAGGTTTTTTAGTTTTCGAAACGCATAACGACCCAATGTTTTGATCTTACATTTTGCGAAATACACTTTTTGCAAATTTAATAGATCAGCTTTAAAAAACGCATCGTTATCAACTCGGGTTATCGCGTTTTCCGACAAATCTAAAACTTGAGTGCCAGCATCAAGTTTACTAGGTATGGCAACTAAGCTCGCGTTGATGCACAAGACCGATTCTTTGCCACTTTTCCACTTGCACTCGCACAGACTGGGGCATTCAGCTGCCAGGCCCGACAAGGAGCACAAGGTGACGGCTGCTAGAAGCCAAGGGCCTGGTTTCCATCGCCACGGTCGGCGCACGGGGTGGAAGTGTTGAAGAGGGAGAGACGCCATCGTTGTCCGGGCAGCTCATGAGACGTCGACCATCGCTTCAAGAAGAGGATTCAGTGTCTTCGTCTTCAGCTTCCATTGTTGTCGAGAAGCTCTCTCTGAAGAGGTCAAAGATGGATTGCAGATGCCTAAAACAAAAGTAGAAATTATTATAGTCCATTTTTGGGGTATGAACTTTCAATGCATTTTATCATCCATCCTATGACAGTTATTGTAAAATTAAAATATACAAAAAACAATGATAGATCCTTAATTTTTCATTAAATAAATTCGTTTATTTCATCATTAATTTTAATTAAATAGTTTAAGTTACGCTTTCCTCCTTGAACATGTATTAGAGGGTGGTTACTACATCTCAGAATTATTAATTCATAAATTATTCCAGGCAAACGACAATAATTAGGAATCACGTTGCGAAAAAGCTATGTCAATGAAATGACAAATATTTAACCTAAACTATTTTGTCAGCTACGGGAGTAGACTTTAAAAAAACTTTTGACATTTCAACCCTAAACACGTTGGGTAAAAGTGTTTTTAAATCTGCTCGCCTCATGCGTGATTTAAGTGATCCTCTGATTGACGTTAGTTGATGGCGTTCTACGTGTCCACCTGAGCTATGCATTGTATCGTTAACAAGTGGCGCCAACTTATGTGCGGCCAAGTTTCTAACTCGGTTTATGAAATATACGGCTGCCCGCTTTAGCTGGATCGAAGATGGATTGACAGGCAACTTATTGGCTCGCGATATAGGGTGCAGTGTCACCTTTATCTGATATCTACATAACAGAAAAACCTTCTGTTTCAAGAATATTGTGATAAGTTGATTGAAGAATATACATCCAATTGAGTAAAAACTAATCTTTTTCAGCATTGAGTAAAAATAGATTTGTTGCATAATTAGTCTAATAACTTTATATAACGCTAATACTATGTTTGCAAAAATTAAAAGACAATTGTGAGGATTGTGATAAACGTGTTTTATTTACTTATTTTCATATTAAATTGAAATGTTAAATAAATGTACATAATCAAGTCATCATAGGTTTTTTCTCTATTTTAATGGCGGTTTGGTAGTTAATATGGAAGCAACGATTGCTTACATTCAAATACAGTCAAAGAATCGAAGTTTTAATGGCTACATGTACATTTTATAACAAAAATTAATAGTATTTTTATTTTCTATAAAGTCCGTTTCGTCGACTAGTTTTCTTTCATTAAATCTAAAAGCAATCCCATCGAATTACTCGTTATACGGAAAACTGTCTTGTACGGCTGTTAAAAGTTTTGTATGTCCATTTGAGTGGTGTTTTTCCCCACCTAGCGCTATCATCCAATTCCATTTGTCGAATCTATTTCACGGCTAGTTCTTTGATCACATCCAGAGAAACAGTTGAGGGGAGCGAGGCGACCCAGGCAAACGTGTCACACAAAAACACTACTTCCATTATGTCTTTTTATTTTCTTCACAAAACGAAGAAATCTAGGTAAGAAAAACGCGATGGAGGATGGGCGCAGAGTGTTTGAAGGGGAAGAAAGTGCAATTTCCTGGCGAGAAAGCATAGTCTCGAAGAAATAAAGTGGCCGGATGTCCGTCCAGATGACTATAAGAAAGAATTTACTTAGTTACCATGGGAGACACGTACTTTACAGCAAATAGCTGCCTTAGGTTTGCCGAAATGGTTGTCCATAGAAAAGACATTCGGCTGTTTTCTGTAGAAATTGCTAAATGTGTTTGGTATTCATTATATGTATCATTTGGCGCGTGTTGAATAGATATAACTCGACGGTTTTATTTAGTGGTGATTGAAATGTTCAAGCTAGATGTTATCAAGACAGACTTCTGTTTCTTTTATTTTGTTAAATACTTTATTTATTTACTTATCATTAAAAGTCATGTTAAGCATTAATACCATCTTACTTTTTTGATATTTATAAACAAATTACAATTTATGAGTGACTCACTTTATCTTAAATTGTCCCAAAATTCCTTGACAAAAACATTGCTCACTTAGTTTTGGCTGTGTTGGAAATAATCACTTCGATTTTATCCATCCGAAAATGTATCTAATCAAAATAGGAAAAATGTATTTTATGCTTTGAAAGAAACTTTATCGTAAACAATATATAAGGTGATAATTTATTAACATCCTGAATGAATAGAAGCAATTCTACCAGATAAAACGTAATCCTTTCTTAGATACTTTCTTTCCTTCTTGAATAATTTAGTTGTAGGTTAACACTTAAACCAAAACAATTTCAAAACGTGTCGATAAAAACTTTGTTAACATATTTCAACTTTCACTTTTACACGCCAATTTCACACTATTAGTAAAATATGGTGCCACTTTAAACTGAATATTGATTAATTTCCAAATTCAGTATAAATACTAACCACTCGCATTTCATCTAAATAATTTTAAATTGATAATTTTGTTTTAAATTCCGTGTTTGAAAAGCGCCTTTGACTTGTACAGGATCATCTACATTCTACAATATCACACAGTTACAATTTGAGATATTATACAGATTACATGCAGTTACTTCGAATAAACGAAACAGTAGTCTTGCATTGAGAAACTTGGGATACAGGGTAAGACAAGGTATTGGTTGTATAGGGAATACTAACAAAGTTAATAAAGTAAGTTCTGTTGGCTTCTAGGGATAAATTCGAGTCAACACAGTGTTGCATTTTATTCGCATGAGGGTAGGGTGAACGAAATTAAACTACGGGTACCGAAGCATCATTAACAACGGTGTGTCGAGCCGGGAGTTGAGGATTATAGAGCGCTCCAGGCACACGCCTTTGTGAAATATCGGCCCACTGTCTCGCACTTTATTTCTGTCTCTATTTGATGACCTTCGCGTCCTCCTAACGAGAGCAAAACGAAAACATAAAGATCTCTTGCATACTACATTAACGTCAAGAAATGTTGTGTTCATGTAGGGTTCAGTCCTCTTAATAACTCGGAACAGGCGAGGTAGAGAGAGAGAATGGTGTGTGTAGTTCGACCATAGAGATACCATTAGTACCAACAGTATGGTATCTCTATGAGTTCGACTTAGCTGGGAAACTATGGCATACGAAACCTCTGCTAGAACGCTGATCTTCATTTTATAGGTTTGTTGATCAATAGTAATATACCCTACTGATAGAATTCTTGCAAATTAGTGAAATTTAGTTGTTCGGTTTAGTAGAAAATTAGCGTTTAATAATTAAATAACAGTTTTATATTAGTTTAAACATTAAGTCACTCACTTTACCATATTTGAAATAAGTCACTTTCTGTATGATATTGTTTTAATTTTTAAACTACTTAAACAGCTTAGTAAGACTTTTACTTTTCTGGCGCAATTCAATCAAATAGAACATCACATTCCGTATAATGTCATGGTTTCCACAGGATCTCTTTTTTTATTTAATTTTAGTAAATCGTTTTTCTTAATTATGATGTTAATTTATGGTTGACTTTTTGCCACTCTTTTCGAGACAAATCCTTGAGTAAACATGCTTAAATCAAGTGAAAAGATCTCGAGGTGGTTGTAGCTAATCGTCTGATAACGACAAGCCACGATGATCAAGAGTTTGAACAAAACTTTCCCCTGGTTCACAAACGCCTAAATTATCTCATCTCATAGATAATCTAGAGATTATTAGTTTTAAATATCTTAGCTCTCGTTGCTCGTGATATAATTAAATATCTGATTAGTACCCATTACCTTTCCGTCAATTATTTTCATATTAGCAATCTAAACTTTATCTACAGCCTTGCATTTACTTTGAAACCCTTCAATGATATAACGAAAGGCTGTGAAGTAAAAGTGAAAGCGAACAGAATAAACGTCTAGAAAGTCAAATGAAAGCCGAGAAGACGGAGGTGTCCTTATAGCCTCGACGAAATAGGCGGGGAGAAATGTCAGATGATGAGACTTTGTTCAGTTTAGAGCTTACCTGCGCTCTCCCACGACGCCGTTGCCTCATTGTGTGGTTTAAGTAGGTATAATTCTCTCTAATATCATCTAAGGAAACCTTAATAAAAACCGCCAAGATCTGAGATAAATTAAATGAAGACTCCACGTCAAATGGTGGGGGTGCCGGGTTATTAAAAGACGGCTTTTGTATGCGTAAGGGATACGGTTATATCACACGGCGCGTGCTGTCCATGTGTTAATGTGCAGGCATATTCGTTCGTATATTGCATCCAAAGAGGTGTATTGATATAGGCAAGCTAAATATTCTAAATCATACAATTCGCGCGGAAATTATTTATCAATTCATAATTCATATACTGTTATTAATTGAGTTTCAACCAATAATATTCACGTGAATACTCAAGTTCTTCTTTCTATCTTAATCACCTTCCAAATACCGTAAGAAAAGTTTGTACATCAAAAGGATTCTTTTAAAGTTTTAAGTATTACATACATTATTGATCACTTTCAATGAATCGTGATTAGTTTATATAGTTGATTTTATATTTTCTCTGAATATATTAAATTGATGAGCACGCGTCACCAAATATAGGTGATTGTGTTTACGAAAAATACGAACGCTTGGTTGAGAATACTATATTAAAATGGCGTGATATTAAATAGCTTGGGTACGTTTATAAAGCCTCGTCGTCTAAAAGGGCCCAGATCAAATGAACTCAAGCCAGATGTAAATGAGAGTTTCGGGGTAACGAACAACGTTTGCCAGAGCTGGATCTTTTTAAATGCATGGAAATGAATTCCTTTATATTTCAACAATAAAGCGGCACAATGAACTTCTTATATGTTCACCTTCATTTACAACTCTATAAATGCCATGAAGAACGGCTTGCCGCCTTGGAAGTTAAGGACGTATAAAACGCATTCGGAAGAGAAAAGGTTCTCCAGTTCTAGAAGTTCTATAATAAAGATTTTGGTTCCACTTTTTAACGAGTCTTTCTGAAACTTGGAATATATTCTAAACAAGTTTATTGCTTCACTGAAAAAGGAAGATTTGGTGGATGTGTCGCATTTATCTACTTTCGTGTGTGTGCGTATGCGTATGCGCGTGCGTGTGCGTGTGCGCGTGCGTGTGCGTGTGCGTGTGCGTGTGCGTGTGCGTGTGGGTGTGGGTGTGGGTGCGTCATATTATTAACTCAATGATTTGCAAGTTAGAGTTGAAGGATTTTTATGAAATAATAATCATTGATCTTGCTGTATTGACCCGGCACCTCCACCAAAATGCACGGGCTATATTATAATAAATTGTACCGTGATGGTATATCAATTGTAATTCAGAATTATTTTAACACTTTGTTTGGAATTTATGTTTGGAATTTGGATGTTAATGAAGTGTTACTTTATCAAGTTTCACAGATTCCAGAATTGTTAGTTATTTATTGTTTATTTTATTCCGTAACGTTGGTGCGTGTGCGAGTTGTTATGTTATTCCAGACTGGATGTTACAATGACAATTCCATTAAATAGTAGACCCAATTAGTTGTTTGCTACGTCTTTGAAGTTTGAAGTATTGTTTATTTGTTTGTTAAGTGTCCAATGGAAAGCTTCCGCCCTACAAGTTGGTCACTTTGAACTTGGAGACTTTATTGCTTATCTTTTGCATTTAAGGCTCCCTCAATTTAAATAAAAGGTGTTTCTTTTGGGTAATTATTATCATTTTGGAATTTCAATGAAAATAAAAATCAAGCAGGGTTTTTAATTCCTTTATATTCTTAGTTCACAAAATGTATACTCTGATATTTGCATTTATTAAAATTAACAAAAATAAAATTCCTTAAATTCTATTCTACCGTCTTTCATGGTCTTTGACGTTTTATCTCGTTATTTCCAAACCGAATTAGAAATTTAAATGAGGCTTTGATGAAAACCAGGATAAGGGTTGAGTTTAGACCTGAAATCTTCGAGCCCCTGGATTGCCGCAACCAAACATGCTCGACTGGCATCGGGTCAAAATTAAAATGATGCTAGATCTGCAAGACAAAACCAGTGACGGAGGAAATTAGGATGGTTAGAGGCGACAGAGCTTACATTACCACGACACTGATGTGAATACACCGGTAGGGGGGTGTATGTTGGTGTGTTGAATTATGCTTTCGTTACCTCATTATTTTTAAGTGATATTAACCACTTAGTATCTCCAAGACGTTGAATATTGTAGTCAATTAAACTAAACCAATTAGTATAAACTTATCATTTTAATTTAAAAAAAAGTTGTTATTGTTGTAAAGTTGTTATTCACACATCAGCAGAATAAAATCTAAACTCCGTACAAATGTTTGGTAATGTTATTACATCATTAATATCTTCTTATTGTCTTAATTACAGTTTCACATACATAAATTATTATGAATTCAAAAACAATACAACAAAATCCACATTAATGATTATGTATCATAATTAATTTGATCTCCCTTCAAAACGACTGCATAACATTGAACAATGATTTATAATTACTATTTCCGAAAAGTCTCCAAATATAAATTGAAAGTATTTTTCGTAAAGATGTGCCCCAGCGGAGATCAAACCCGGGTCCTTTGGCTCTATCAAGAGACTTATTGGGCCCCAAAATACACCTTTTCTTAGGCCTTATTACTATAATATGTGTGTAATATAACTAAGAATTTACGACATCCAAGCTGACATACATTGGTATTTTATTAATTCACGATTTAAATACAGCTGTGCAGCCATTTTACATCAAATCTTATAATATATTTATTTTTTATTTTTATATATTTTATATTTCATTACTTACAAGTGCTGTTATGCTTTAAATGTAAAGTAACAAATAATGACACATACATATTCATCTAAACATGTTTTATAGGTCAGTTGTTAGAAACATGTGCCCGGGCAGCGTAGAGGTCCCGGGTTCAATTCCCGGTAGAGGCACTTTTTAATTTCCTGTATAAAATACCATCATAACAGTGTCATGGTCGCCGGCTATGAAACCAAGATTAAATAATAATATGTTTGAATATATTCTATCTTCCTCCAAGGTTCAAGAGTGAATTGATCTTTAACATATAGCTCGATAAAGCGAACATCCCACTCTCATAATTGGTTACAGTGGTGAAATAATAATTCATATGGTTTCTCATTAGATTTGTAGCGGCGAAGTCGCTCATCATGTATCGAAAGTCAGAGTTACTTCTGCGGAAGCTGTCAGGCTAGGCTGGCATGCAGCACAGGGCCTGATTGGGCGCGTGCGTGCGTGTCTGTGCGTGTGCGTGTACGCGTACGGAGGATTGATGAAGTGGGTCGGGGTGGGGGAGGGGGAGGTCTAGTGCATACTCAGGTCCATTCAGCTGACCGACAGGAAGACTAACACTGAATGTCTGTGTGCTCGTGTGTATGGGGCATGTGTGTGTTTGTCATGTCTGCTCGAGGGTTAAGTGCTATAGGCCGTTCCAGTTAAGGTTAAACCGGTTAAACTCTTTGCTATTTAATACTGTGGTTTATTAAATATGAGCTTACAGGTTTACGACTGTCAATAACTGTCTCAATACCATGTATAAATAAGTTCTTGTTAGTTGTGTGGCATGTAAGCCTTCTGTTGTCTCTAACAGCTAACTATCGAAGAGTGTGATTTAAAGTGGAACATGCTATCGGGAAGAAAGAGTAGATCCATTGACCTAAGTGGGGATCCTAGTTTCAAATGTACGTACGTGTACGTGTGCGTGTAGTTACACCACTAATAAGAAAGTATTAATTTTAGTTCTGTTAAAAAAAAACAGTTTTGGTGGAGGCGCCGGGTCTTTCTCTCCTTTTTTACAATCTTAAACATCACAGGCATGTTGTACCATGCGTGTGCGTGTTGTTACACCACTGATCAGAAAGTGTTCATTTTAGTTCTGTTTTAAAAACCGTCTCAGTTTTGGTGGAGGTGCCGAGTCTCTTTTTCTTTTTTTCACAATCTTGATTATTATCTATGCAGAAAAACAACAAATCCACTTAAAAGTCACAGGCATGCCGTACCATGCGTGTGCGTGTTGTTACACCACTGATCAGAAAGTAGTAATTTTAGTTCTGTTTAAAAAATCAAGTTTCCGTTTTGGTGGAGGTGTTGCTGATAAGAAAGTAGTCATTTTAGTTCTGTTCAAAAAAAAGCAAGTTTCGGTTTTGGTGGAGGTGTTGCTGATAAGAAAGTAGTCATTTTGGTTCTGTTAAAAAAAAGCAAGTTTCGGTTTTGGTGGAGGTGCCGGGCCTCTCTCTCCTTTTTTCACAATCTTGATTATTATCTATTTATTAAAACAACATATCTACTTTAACGTCACAGGCATGTACCATGCGTGTACGTGTGAGGGGGTGCGGGTTGTGGACTAGCGGATACCAAAGTCCAGTCAGCTGACCCAGGGGAGGGCGCGTGACATTGGATGCCGGACGGTGAATAAACAAAGACATTAGCCAGTGGGATGACCGCTTGAGGCGGCCCCGGGAGGCCTAGGAGAGACGATGTGAAATGGAGCAGTTACTAATGGGCCGAGAGAAACCAGCTCTGCGTGTAACACATAGCAAACCATGAAAATATCGTAAGAAACCTTACGTAGGTGAAACGGTAGATGAGAAAGAAAATGGAGACAGAGTGATAAGGATGCGGGGAAAATAAATGGGGATAAAGGAGATAAAAGATGAAACGGGTCATCGGGGTATTCTGTTGAGACTTCTCTCTGTCAACTCTACGGTAAGACGAACGCGGCAAAAAGTTACGGGAATATGAACGATTTCAAAAACATATGTATCTTTTTTTGTCTTTGAGCTCCAAATTAATTTTCGCCAAGACCGGAAAACTCACCATATGTTGCGGAAATGAGTAAAAAGTTTTGAAACGACATCGTTCGAAGTTTCTTTTTCGTGTTGGTTCGTGTTGAGGGTCGAGATTTGACCTGTTTTGGTAGAGTTAGTAAGATCGAGGGAAGGCCCGGCATGCACGACGCATGCAGCATGCCCTGGAGATCACTAGCACGACCCTGCCTCGGGGCTCACTTTCATCCAGTATTGCTCAAAACAAATATTGAGTCATTCTCTGGAATAACAATACGCTCCTATTCGCTTATAATAATTGAAATCGTGGCCTAGCGGTGAGGTATCTAGATGGAAACGCACGTATGCCTATATACCTAAGCCTGACATCAAATATTACATAAATTAAAACTTATATTGATTGAATCTTTATAAATTAATTAAGTAATTCGCCATCGGCCATTGACTGATTATTAACCAACGGCAACGGATTTTATTTAATTAAAAAAAAATTACCTTCTTATGGAAAAGTTAACAGGAATAACGTAATATCAGAAACAAATTAGTTGCATTGGAGGAACGTGCAATGCGCTTTTTTATACTGTTTGAATACATTCAGGGAAAAGATTATAAACTATGTAAGAATACCAAATTAATAAAATAAAATTCAATCTTATGTACGCACCTTTTGTTGAGTTTAAGGCTAATATTTCAATAAGAGAATGCGAACATAGGCCTACGATAGTGACAGTTCTCTTAATATCTCTAACGTGTAGAAAATGTTAATTTTTTCGTTTCCTAACATCACGTCCATATAAATATCTCAAATTGTTCATTGTTTTATGCAAATATACATAATGCAATGAGCGCAATTGTCGAAAAGATGTGTCCCTACCGGGGATCGAATCATTCCTTCGGCTCTTCGTACCGATGCTCTTCGAAGTAAGCTTCACCCTCTTATTGCTATGTAAATAGTTATTGCATTCTCCTTACGCTTACAAACAGGATCTCGATTGAAAACCCGAATATAAATATTATATTGCAATTCAGAAATTAAATCCAATTTGTTCAATTAATAAATAAATTAAATTAAATTTAATTGCTTTATTTCCTATGCGATCCTATGGACCAGTATCCATAGTTGTCATAATCCACCTTAACTCAAAAATAATCTGCCGTAGGTTCGCCCAGCGTTGCCAAATTAGTTCGTTGCAGCTTAAACCCGTACTAATAGGATCAATGGAGTACAGACGATCTCGGTTTACCCGTATAACTCCATCTCTGACATGGCCTTGCATCTTACTACGTCAATAATGAGACAAATTAACTCTCAATTTAAAATTAGATTGATTAAGATAGGAGCATAATTCTTTAGAGATGAACGGTGTCTTGTTTTTTAAGATTGCATTGCCTTCTAGTGGATGCAATTTGCTCCTGATGAAATTAACAGTTTTCACGTAATTTAAGTTTTTAATTGAAAGATTTAGTTGCATCCTGGTCTTGTAAAGATTGAGGTGATTCAAGTGTATTATATAGTTTTCCGATCTCATAAATATATTTAACCTACTCTTTGCTACAAATACATCATGTTCCGACTTCTTTGAATATGTAATTGATAGTATTTTACCACTGGAACCCAGTTGTTTCACTCGCGGTGTTAGTGTTGTTGTCGTGCATATTTTAAGGTGCTCATGTAGTTTGTGCAGTTACTATAGGCAGCTGTAGTTGTTTCCACGTAATCAGTGTTGTAACGCTGGTTTGATCTTGCAATAAACTAATGAAGCGCACTTAACACGTTACAACCACTTGTAAAGGTGAAAGTTTACTAATAATGCCCAACAATAAACACATGTATCAAACCCGCTTCATTATTACGTAATATTAATTCATTATCTTCCCCCAGAATGTGTTGTCCAGAAAGTCTTTATGGAAATTTCTTCCTCTCTTTTAATTTTTCGTCAATGATTAAAAATTTCCCTTTTAAAATATACATTCTTTTTCGTGGTGGTAATTTATCTTCTATTCTCATGTTGATCATAAAACATTTTTACTAAACGCTTTTTATATCACCTCCAAGTCGTTTGCCATACCAAATTGAAGCAAATTAGAACCGTATCATTTTTCCTTCGTGTTGGCGTAAACTTAAAGGTTGAGTGTTTTCTTGTTTTCAAATTGGTATTTTAATCAAAATGTTGCTTTGCTTGTGACTTGAAAAAACCCATCAAAGTATGTCTTCCTGAAAACGAGCTTTGAATGTTATGTTAGACATTAAGAATTATAATTGAATACCCTTTTGTTTTCCATTGGTCAACGTATTAAATTCTTTAAAAAGCGATCAATATTTATTCGCAAACAAGTTGGCCTGAAGTTATTACGCAAGGTCATTTAATATTTATTACAATCCAGAAGTTGAAAAATCAAACTCGACCGTTCAAGTTGGAATTTTGTAATTGCTCTTCTTCCACTGGAGCTAATGCTCCCCCCAAAACGAATGTTAATTTATTTTATTTTGAAATTGAGAAATACAACCAACTTTGGACTGTATTAAATATTATCAACTCCACCTACAGGATTGTTACTAAACTAATTAAATCGAGAGATGCTAGATCAGTTTATTACTTTATTATAACTATGTAGGAAAAACTTAAAAAAAGTAAAGAAATACAGAGAATATGGAGTGATGGGTTTTTCATCGTTTTCCCGCGGGCGCTCACACTTGAAGAAAACACGATGCCGTTGGGTTTTCCGGTTGTTTTTTTGCCAGTGGAGTAAGTAATTATTTCGAAATAGCATGCAGCGTGGGAGAGCAAAGCTGCTAGTTTCCCGTGCCAATCACGGCGCTTACAAATAACCTTATCATTTCTGTTTGCCAATTTAAATTTAAAAAAATAAGAAACGGATTCCTTTAACACCGTTCACTTGCTGATACAAATTTAACTAAAATTATGTTGACATTACCATTTATACTTAATTGTTATTCCATATAATTTCTACGTTTTTAGCTAATGTTGAGTGTATTTTTCAATTACGAAGAAATTCTTTCTCTCATGATCGTATTTTTTTTGTGGTAACACTGCTACTGACAACGTTTTGACTTATTAATGCATTTGCATTTTAGGGAAAGAAGTCCCCTTTGTGGTTCATTTTTCTGTCGGTCTGTGTGTATTTTCTGTGTACCTACTTGGCACCGCCACGAAGATGTTTCATTGCACGATAAGATTGGTTTTTCTTCGTCGAAATCTGTTGATTAAGTCGCTTCGCTTCCTTCTTTGAGTACTTCCGCACCCATTGTGCTAACATTTGTGTATTGAACAGACGCAAAATGTTAGGTTAAGATGAATTGAGGCATGTTTCGAGCAAATTACGAACAATTAAGTTGGTTCATGCTAGAAGTGTTGGGCCTGCCAATGTTACTAATTTTCTACATCAGACAATCTTGTACTAATTTAATGTAACTCATAAATGGCGTGCGTTTGCGTGGAATTCTGAAAAATACTAATTTGAAGTTATTTTTAGGGTAATTAACTAGCTATTTTATCGCATGGTTTCGTATGATTTATTTTTTGTTCGTTTCCATTTCGCACCTGAATTAAAACCACGCATTACTTTGACTGACTTGTTCAACGAATTTGTTACAGATAATTTAAAATTACACTCTTCCTGTTTTTGTTGCTATAATCATGTGCAATTATCCACAATAATATTAAAGCAATCCGCCAATTGTATTGTTTCTTGTAAGATAACAGTGTGGCTCGTTGGTCTTGTGGTTAGCCTACCTGCTTCCAATGTAGAAGGTCCAGGGTTCGATTCGCGCCAAAGTCAGAAGATTTTAACTTCTGATTTGGACTTTAGTCCATCAGTGCTTGTCTTAGGAGTTTGTAAACGGTGACTTTGGAGCCGTCCTAGCAACGAAGCACATAATAAATTCAGAGTTGTTCTGAATCGGCCTTGTTGATTCTGACGTTGATTGCTATATTTTTCGGGTGTTCGCACTGTATACCACTGATTGCTATATTTCCTATTAAAAATATCGATCTTTGGTTGGTTTTCGCTCACTCGTCGATTGCGTCGGGGTCTACAGGGTTGGCTTGGTCGCTTTGATTTACTGTCCCCCACTGAAAATCAGTTTTATAACTGAGTGGGTAGACTCTAAATACAATTTATTTAATACACATTATGGCAATTTGTTACTTATTTATAACTTTGTTATCTTGCACAGCAGTATTATTTGTATCGAGTTTACCCCTATGTGACGTTTTAGGATAGGTAGACAAGAAAACAAATCTAACCAACGGAGGGAGTTCAAGCGAGACTGATTATGTAGGTCACCAGGTCGATCCCGTTACCGTCAATCCATACTGAAACCTTGTTTCCAATATTTTATTCATTCAATAAGGCGAAAGCTGGTATTTTGTCGAAATGCCCTTGGATGGTCTCTCACACTTACTCTTACGTGCGTTCCTCAGGGCAGTTACCTAAAAAGTTGAATTAGCACGATTCCTTCAGAAAATGTAAAGTTTATTCAATTTAATCGTCTGAACATAAATGTGTTATTGCACAAACAAAAACAAGCCCTAGATATAATACAACACTATTACACCATTCAGTCATTGTGCTGTATGTTACAAAGAGAACGATACGCGTCAGCAGAAACACCAGTCAAGTTATATCAGGTCCTAATTATTTGTTGTTTTTAATTCTAGACTGACCCTACGAGTTAACTGAGTGGAGCCCACACTTTGAAGAACATTATGGTGATGATCCTCACAGCTATGACAAACAAACAACCGAACAAAGTAAGTGGAACGTTAAGTATTTTTTGAGTATGCATGAATTGATAATCAATTCAACTTGGTGCTGTGCCTGTTATCACTTTTAAAACGGTGTATTGAAAAAAAAACGTGCATCGTTACTATTGTTTAAATTCAGCATTTAATGATTGTAAATCGTTATTAAAAGAAAAATAATATAATCACAACACACTCTTTAATGAATACTAATTCAAACATTATTATAACGGTAGAACATATAGTTGACCTTATATTTTAATTGTGGGTCGTCCCCAAACATGTTTCCATTATCCAGTTCAAAATAAATCTGAACCAAGTGTTGACTGGTAAATAACCATTTTGGTGATGATTTGTTCTTTGTTTAAGGCTATTCCAGAGCACTCTTACATATTTTGAAAGTCAAAGAAAAAGGTCTAAAATTTGTTGAATGAAAGAGGGTGTACTTGAATAAAAAAGGAAAATCCTTTTTTTACATTAAAGGCAAATTTTGGGTCAATAATAAAAGTAAAGTTCTTGGTTCAATACTTAATTTTGAGCTATGATTTTTTTATTGTTTAAAGACACCTTTGTCTCCACCTCTGTGTATAAGGGACAATAATTTGCTGAAATAACGTTTGATACGTACGATCCAGTTCAAAACTAATATTTGTACCATGTGACCGACCATTGAACATTATTTCAGAATATTATTTCCCCTTTTACACGTAGCGGAGACAAAAGTGTGTTTAAACAATAAAAAAAACTCGTAGCTCAGAATACAGTATTGCACCTAGAACTTTACTTTTCTTATTGACCCGTCTTCACCAAAAAAACCTTTTTTTCAAGTTTCTCTTTCATTCAACCAACTTTCAGCCATTTTCTTTTGACTTTCAAAATATCGGTAAGAGTACTCTGGAATAGCCTTTAGTACATCACTCAGGAAACTCTTTTCTAGATTAGTTTCCAAATTAACAAAAACGCATTTAATAAATAAAATAAATCCCAAAATTAAATGTTGTACTAAAAAATATAAGTATACGTTTATTTGAAACAAAAAGGCGTATAGCTATTAAAATCCGCACTAGTGTGGGAGTTGTTATTATCGTACTAATAAGGTCATCCTTAGTATCACCAGCTTATTTTATGGACATGTAACCAATCCTCACTTTTATCTATAGCATGATCGAAAAATTATATTTAGATCACATTCACAGTTTCGTGTTTAAATCTTAGTCACCTTACCAACAAGTGCAACTCTCTTTAGTGATCGTACACATACCTATCCTACAAACAACCGCAGAGAATAAAAACTACGCTAGAAAATAAACTAGGAAAACACCAAAGTCGTTGCTAGAGAGTGAGCGAGTGTGTTGAGTACCCGGGAACATTTGCATTCAAATTGAATTGTATAAAGGTATAGGTATAAATAAATGTTAAGGATTTGAATTTAGTTGGTATAATTGGGCGTCAACTGTAAAGTCATAATGCGCTACTCGAGCATATGATGGACTAGGGAGTAAAGGGAATGTTACTGTGTACTCAACTCATGGATCACTCACTCGTCTAACAACAACTTTGGCGTTTTCCTAGTAAAGTTGGTTAGGTGGAAGAGCGAACAGATACTCTTTCAAATGTAGCCATTATAAACCATCCTTATGAATTTCAACAATGAGAAGAAAACCTTCAATTCATTAATTTGAATTGGTAAAAGTGAACTTAGAAAAAACATAAGAGCGCGTGTCCAGCTAGACTGGTGGAAGAATCTGCGTTAAGACTAGAACTGAAGTGATAATAGTTGCATAAGAGACGCACTCTTGCATTACAGCTCCAGCAATATGTGCTCAAGTATGGACCGGCGGTACGAGGGACGATATTGCAAGGTTTATACTCAATCTTTCAGCGGAATGTGAATTGTGGAACCTTTAGCGTGAAAGACTCGATACACTGCATGCATTCACCGCTTGACAAACATGATTCGATAAAAAGTATTATTTCAAGAACAAATCCATTGTCGTTAAATTAGATCCTACACATTTGCAGCCTATTTTTCAATTTATTATTTATTTATTGTAGGTTTAAATCGCAATGGATGTTGCTGATTTTGTTAACAGTTCTCTGTGAACTCGTACCGGATGTATGTTTAAAATTTCAGCGTAATAGGTTCAGCGATTCGGCTCATTTTCGGCGTACACACACGCACATACACACACACACACAGAATTATAGAAGTGCCGTTTGACTTGAATTGTAAGACTCAGTCGTATGCTCCCTCGCTTAATAAACTTGAAAGTACAATGTGGTCTATCCATCAACACAGTCATTATTATAATGACGTTTTATTAATCTGTCTTCGTAGTTTCTGTTTACTGGCTGCAAGCTCACGGCACGGGTCAATACGCCGTATAGGCTAATGGTAATATAATGAGGGGTTTGAAACAGCTGATCTGAGGTGGTCAAGTTTATCGCTGAGAGTTTGACGTCTCACGATACAGAAAGGCTAGACGACGAAGCCACAGTTTACTAAACTAGAATAACACTGTTCCGATCGACCCGGCACCATTGAGCCGTGAGCCATCTAACACGGACGTAAGCCGTTTGAAACATTAAAATAAATAATATTATCTCATCGGTGACGCGTATTATGGAGGTTTAGGATCTATTCCCGCCACCGATAATGTGGACTTAAATTTTTCTGGCGTTTACTTCAGTCATTTAGGCGAATTTTGAGATTGAATCCATTTAAAAATCGACCTTCTACATTTCCTTTATAAATGCCCTTATCGTTGTAGTCACCTGAAGAGGGTCAGACCGGGTGATGCTGATTCTTACTCCACAGTGGGAGTAATTTTTGTATTGGAAATGTTTTGAATATGATGGATAAAGTTGGCTCATGATTGAGGAACGACCATTATTTATTTATAGGCTTCACTCTTGATGTATAATTAAGTAAAATAATATTAAATAACAGTGAAATAAACCATTATTGAAGGAAAACTCTTTTTAATACATGGATTAAATATCGTGTATAAAAGAAGTGAAAAATCAACCCCTTGGTTTAAAGTATGGAAAGTTTCGTGTTTCTTGCTTTTTGTCTTATTCTAACTTTGTTATGAAACGATTTTTTCCAGTGATGTTTATGTAGCCGTGATACAAACGCTCATGGTTTTTCTCTGGATTCATCTGAAGCGGTACAAAACGCTTTCTAAAAATCTGTTCCTTGAAAAAGAAGGAACTCAAATCCTTTATCGTTTTCTTTTCCTCCAACAACTATTGAATAACGCTAGTCCTGAACTCAGTGTGATTTTCAATGCCTACTCACTTCTCCTCGGCTTTTGATTTATTTCATAACCCTGGCAACTCCGCGGCGACACAAAAGCGACGTTGTATTTGTTTACAGGAGAAACAAATGAAGGTAGACTGCTCACCCATAAGGAAGGAAGAAACATGTCATGAGATAATAAACACACCCTGCGGGTTGCTATGGCTACAGTCTACACACCGTGCTTGAAATGCACTTGGGTGTTATCACCATTGCAAAGGATTTACTATTCTGAAGAGAATTAACCACAGCCGTGTGATGTGCCGAGGACAAAACAGAATGATGCGATTTACATGAGAAACTGCTCGCGTCTCACTGACATTCAATTTCACACCACAGACTTGATGGGAATGTCGCCTCGTATTACGTTGCTCTAAATTATACCAAATATTCTGGAAGTAGGACAATGTATGAACCCTTTCAAGTCTAATCGATTTGTTTATTATTTATAAGGCGAGGTGAATCTGTGTCCTATACTAGGTACATTGAAAGACTTATGAGTGGACAACATATAGACATTTTTAAAAGTTTCATATTTTTTATATATTTTATTTTCTTGCTTTGGGGTTGTTGGGTGGGGGAGGGGGGGCGTGGTAGTTAAGTGTGTAGAAACACCCATGTCAGGCCTCTCCAGACTTATCACCGATGAATGTGAATACTTTATTTAACGAAACGTGCTACATTTTTTGTTTATGCGTTCTTATTTATATTGAAGAAGATGCCATGTTTTATTATGGATTATTAAGGAACACAAATTGTTTTACAGAAAGTCGCAAACTAACTATCTAATCAAATAGAAAACAATCGACCAGAGAAATTAAATAAAGAGGTGGTCGGAAATGTGAATTACTCTCAGAACACCACTTTCAGTTCAATACGTAACTGGTTGTTCAAAAGGTTATGGATTGTTGATACTCATTTTCGTTAACCATTGATTTACTGCGACTAGAAACAAGATTCGCCACGGAAAAAAAAACTATTTTGTGTCCAACCCTTCATTTTCTTTTATGCGCGGTTCTAAATAATAATCAATACCAATCTATTGAAAACTGACATCGTATTGAATTAATAGAAAACAACGTCAATAAAGTATTAACAACGACGTGGTAAAGAAGCACTGTTTTTATAGTATCTCAATATGAGCGTATTCCTCTTCCGCTTCCACCGCCTTGAATGACTTATGCAGAAAGTTCTTGTAAACTCTCTTCCTCGTCCGCCAACTGCGAATAAAAAAGTTACTGGGGAATAACATGAAAGTACCTGCTTGAAAATTACCTTCTAGGGGGTGTATTTGAGGTAGAATATTATAAACAAGCAAATTTATTATCTTAATCGTCCATTAAGTTAACCCTTTTTCTTTTTGGTTAGAGATACAGACGCCTCAAAATATTCTACAAACTTAAGAGAAAGTAATTGATGGCAAAACGTGTACGGTACAAGAAATACGAGTGATACATTCCACGTTGAATTATTTAAGAATTTCAACGCGTTGGTCTGTTTATCGAAGCTCGAGCCATTTTGATGATAAGTACGTAAAGTTTACAAAGTGTCAAAAGTTTTAGTAAATAAATAAATACCATAAATAAATAACGCACGCTTTACGTATTCCACGTGTCTTTGTAATGCATACTCAAGCTGGAGACAAAGGTGTTTTTCGAATGTAAAACTAATCGCGAGGCATTTTATGAAACGTCAGTTAATCCATGTTAGTTCAATATCAATGTTATCAAATATCGAATACGGTCTTATTGGATGAGCGAAGCGAAGATTCCATTTCACTACACTGAAGAAAAAAATCCGGAATGTTTTTTTTGTATTATTGTGTTTGTTAGCACGATTCCGGCTAAACCGATACTCCAATTGCTATGAAATTTTATGGAGGCCTTCGAAATCTCTGAACCAAGAACTGCCACGTTTTTGAACGCAATCAAAAAATTATTTCTCATTAAAATCGCAATTTTACGATTTTTTACGATTTTTTAAAAATTTCTTCAGCTTATAACACCTAGATGCTTTATCCGATTTTAATGATTTTTTCACAGAACCTTAATTTTATGAATTAAGGTATTCGTAGGAAATTTGAGCGCAATCGAAAAACTATTTCTCATGAAAATCGAAATTTTACGTTTTTTTTAAAAACAATTCTTTGACTTATAGCCCCTACATGCTTATCCTATTGTAATGATTTTTTCACAGAACCTTAAAATTATGAATTAATATATTCGTGTAAAATTTGTGCGCAATCGAATAATTCTTTCTTATGAAAATTTCAGTATTACGTTTTTTTCCTTTTTTAAAATAACGACTTATTAAAAAAGATTAAAATTTAAGTTAATTTTTTATTTAATTTAATATAATTTTTAAAAAATCTTCAACTTAGTAATGATTTTTTCACAGAACAACAGAAAATCCGCATAACACATGGCAGCTCAATGCACCAATTACGCTCATCCAACAACGCGGCGTGACTTAAGCGTTTTCCTAGTAAGGTCCCACAAAACTATCACTTTCAATCGTCTTCAAACATTTAATAGATTCAGGAGCTCATTCAAGGAACTTGCTTTATCATTCATTCAGAACCTATATACCACTTTTAAATAATGCTGTTCTGGTAATGCTATTGCTATTGAATGAAGACATTGCTGAAATCTTGTTTGTTTAACCCCTTTGTCCACCTATTCCAAAAAGCTGTCAATTGATCTTGTTTTCGAACTTACAAGTAATGTTTTAATAATTTTTATTTGTTTGTTGTTTATTGGATAAGCGTAGCGAGCGAAGCGAAAATTCCATTCTACTCCACTGGAGAAAAAAATCCAGAATGTCTTTTTTTCTTTTTTTCTTTTTTTCTTGTATTTTTGTCTGTTTGTTAGCGCGATTCCGGCTAAACCAATACTCCGATTGCAATGATATTTTCTAGAGACCTTCGAAATCTCTGAACTTAGAACTGCCACGTTTTTGAGCATAATCGGAAAATTATTACTCATGAAAATCGCAATTTTAAGATTTTTTTCTATTTAAAAGAAAATTCTTCGACTTATAACACCTACATGATATATCCGAATGTAATGATTTTTTCGAAGAACCTTAATTTTATGAATTAATATATTCGTGTGAAATTTTAGCGCAATCGAAAAATTATTTCTTATAAAAATCGCAAGTGTACGATTTTGTTTCGATTTTTTAAATTTTCTCGACTGATAACACCTACATGCTTTATCCGATTGTAATGATTTTTTTACAGAACCTTAATTTTATGAATTAATATATTCGTGTGAAATTAGAGCGCCATCAAAAAATTGTTTCTCATGATAATGGCAATTTTACGATTTTTTTTATTTTTAAAATTTCTTCGAATTTTTTCACAGAACCTTAGTTTTATGAATTAATATATTTGCGTGAAATTTTAGCGAAATCGAATAATTATTTCTTATGAGAATCGCAATTTTACGCTTTTTTTGTTTTTAAACAATTACGCTCATCCAACAACGCGCCTGAAAAAGCGTTTTAAAGATTTGTTCTTAATATGAGCCTCGTTTACTATATTTGCGTTTCTATCAAGCGAAAATTGAGTTTCGTTATCAATAATTTGTTAAAGATTAGTTTATGAGGCTCGTTTACTATATTTACTTACGTTTCTATAAAGCGAGGATTGAGTTTCGTTATCAGTAATTGGATGAGCGTAGCGAGCGAAGCGAAGATTCCATTCTACTACGCTGGAGAAAAAATCCGGAATGTTTTTTTTTCTTTTTTTCTTTTTTTGTATTTTTTTTTGTCTGTTTGTTAGCATGATTCCGGCTAAACCAATACTCCGATTGCAATGAAATTTTCTGGAGACCTTTGAAATCTCTGAACTTAGAACTGCCACGTTTTTGAGCATAATCGAAAAATTATAACTCATAAAAATCGCAATTTTACGATTTTTTCGATTTTTAAAAAAATTCTTCGACTTATAACACCTACATGATATATCCGAATGTAATGATTTTTTCACAGAACCTTAATTTTATGAATTAATATATTCTTCTGAAATTTTAGCGCAATCGAAAAATTATTTCTTATGAAAATTGCAATTTTACGATTTTTTTTTCGATTTTTAAAATTTCCTCGACTTATAACACTTACATGCTTTATCCAATTGTAATGATTTTTTTACAGAACCCTCATTTTATGAAATATATATTCGTGTGAAATTAGAGCGCAATCAAAAAATTATTTCTCATGATAATGACAATTTTACGATTGTTTTTAAAATTTCTTCGAATTTTTTCACAGAACCTTTATGAATTAATATATCCGCGTAAATTTTAGCGTAATCGAATAATGATTTCTGATGAAAATCGCAATTTTACGATTTTTTTTCGATTTTTAATATTTCCTCGACACCTACATGCTTTATCCGATTGTAATGATTTTTTTACAGAACCTTAATTTTATGAATTAATATATTCGTGTGAAATTAGAGCGCAATCAAAAAATTATTTCTCATGATAATGGCAATTTTACGATTTTTTTTATTTTTTAAATTTCTTCGAATTTTTTCACAGAACCTTAATTTTATGAATTAATATATTCGCGTGAAATTTTAGCGTAATCGTAAAATTATTTCTTATGAAAATCGCATTTTACGCTTTTTTGTTTCAAACAATTACGCTCATCCAACAACGCGCCTGAAAAAGCGTTTGCGAAGCTTCCCAGTATATCATTGTATTTATTTCATATTTTTATTTAAGTCTGGACCGGCACCTCCACCAAGATATGCCGAAATGTTATACACTACACGAGTATGTCGAAACTATAGACCAGCTCCTCCACCATCTAAAATCTATAATTTCATTACCTTTTTTTAAATTTTATCTGAAATCGGGTACCATTTTTTTTTTATTTTATTTCCAATACCCGATGCGACTCAAAATTTCGGCCAACAAAACACAAATGTTAGGTATGCATGAAAAAGGTACACCGAACTTAATATCTCTCGCGTTAACCTGAGATTCTAATTTAGAAGGTGATTGTTTTGTTACTCGCCATGCACCGGCAAGCCTGACTGAAGATTTCGAAGTTTTTCGCGGTTAAACTATAAATGTTGCGATGAATTTTAAAAAAATAGTCCCTGGTCACACTTTTCAACGATTCTAGTCAATCACAGCAAGAACAAGTGTACCCGGATCATATTTCAAACGAAACCTTTCTAAGTATATATCTGGCTATAAGACTTCGAAAAAATGTATCCATTATGGTTTTCTAAAATAGGAATTAATGTGTACTTCAAAAATGTAGATGGGGGATGTAGATACAATGGGCTAAGTGTATTACGTTAGTAGTAATAAGGTAAATAAAGTTTGTATTAATATGCAAGAAAAATGTATATAGCCGATAAACTTTCTGTTTTAAATAAAATACATCGTTTCGGAAATTGACAGTCATGTCGAAACCAACTATGGACAATTAACAAGGCATGCATGCATGCACTTTATTAAAGAATAAGATTAAAAGCTGACGAATCTTGGTGATTTTAAAATAATTATATTATGTATTTAAAACATCCACAATCAAGATTTAATTCTTATAAAAAGTTATACATTGTTAAACCACCTTGATTCATCAACATTTAATTATTATCATTTACATTCCCTTCTTGAACCTTGTAGGTACCTAATTTGTTTGGGGTGTTTTTATATGATAATTTTTATTTTTCCTGCTACGTTGTTGTAGGCCTATATTAAAAGATAAAAGTTTCTTTAGCAATGTTGCTAATAAGGTCGAGAAGTGGTTTGCTTTGGAAGTTTACTGTTGACCACTAATTAAATGTTCTCAAAATATGATTTCCAGGCAAGCAGCAGTTGTTCTTATAGGCGCTGAACCATCTAAAGAGCAAACCTTACCGTTGTTAGATTTATTCCCTGAATTTGAGCCAGATTTAGAAAGGGGTAACGTGGATGTTAACCCCCTACCCCTCCCTCCCGTTCCAAGTGTTGTAGTGTCAAGAGCAGAGCTGATATTTCCATGCTTCACTCATACGTCTTCCCTTTAAGGGGTGTAATTTTAAACAAATACCAACAAAAAGCATGCGAAATAACTTATGTCACGGTGTTTTGAGCATAAACAGTGTGTATGTTTTTTTACAAATAAAACTTTATGTGTTTGGTGTTCGTTTTTACGATTCCTCGTGCGAGTTTACTATGCTTGTAGAGTAATAGAGGGATAAATTATCTGTAAAATTACTTAATTAGTTTTGGATATCAAGGGGATCTCATGACCACTACTAAGTCTTGCTTAACGACCCACACAAAATAGGCAGTCAACGCGCCAGGATATCACTATTAGACCCGACACGCTATTGAGCTATTTATAGGCCAATTCCATGAATTTAATGAATAGTGGGTGATTCGGAGTTATGATTATTACTGCTAAATGACACAGACTTTAGAATTAGCACATTTGACGCTAATTTTGAGCCATAAACGAAAACAATTAATTTTATATAAGTATAACAGTGATGGCTTGAATAACACTACGCAGATTTAACTTAGATTTATACGCACATAGAGAATACCAGTTTTAGATCTCCATTCTGTTGATTTAGATTTTGGATTTCCAAAATTTCCTATTTGAAATGTAAGCCTGTTGGGGTTTGGGTCAATCTTAAAACATAATTGAAGGGGGAATTCGTTGTGTAAATGTTTGGCGTTCTCTTGACCCTGTCTGTCTCGTGAGCTCAGGGTAATTCTGTCGTATATTCAAGGCCTAGGGGTCGAGTTGATTGGTAACTCGACTTGACTTGATGTTTACTTGGACTAAACTAACTCGAGGAGACATGGCAACCATCATTCACTTCCACAGACAATTTATTAGCCCTACTTTAAATTTAATTATTTCAAATTTACCAGTAAACAGATCAAAATGACTTATGGCTTGTTTAAACTTGGGCGTAGACTACTTTTTTGCTAACGAACTCTAAACTGGGTGTATTATGACGTTAGAAATATAAAAATAATATTTATTAGTAAATTTTTACGTTACAAATATAAAGCCCTTATTTGAAAGGGTTTCAACATATAAATACACCACACGCAATATGAACATAATTCTAACGTACGAAGTTGCCGTGTATGTATAACTGTCTGTCTGTCTGTCTGTCTGTCTGTCTGTCTGTCTGTCTGTCTGTCTGTCTGTTGACCCTAAGGGCTAAAACAACGGGGAAAGCCTCACTCTAAAGAACGATCTCTGTGGACCCGGCACCTCCACCAAAAGTTATCAAAGTTACGGTTTGTTTGTGAATCCTGTGAAAATCTGTTGATTAAGTAGCTTCGCTCCCTTTTTGGGTACTTCCGTACGCGTACATGTACCATTAAACAAAGATAAATAAACAACACTCTAGATAACTATAGTTCAGCGTTTTTATGAAGGGCTCTAATACCTTAATCTATGTTTTAATTCCGACCACGGGCTGACTGAAGCGTTTTGCCAAGGTTTTCCTAAGTCAAAACAACTTCTCACATGAGATTGATGTTTAATAAAATAGCACTTGCACATGAATACGTACGTCCATGTTAGTAGCCTGAAGAGAGGACAGGACATATCGTGTGTTAAAAATCATTATCATTCAAGCAATTATTAATTACCATAATTAAACAATTAGCGACATAATACAATTACATACTTTTTAGAATTGTTTCTGATATTTCAACTGTAAAAACATAATAGAGGTCGAGTAAGTCATCACTTTCTCAAGTTAATACTTCTAGTATACGTTAATCATTTTAATGAAAAATACAGTTAGTTAAAGAAAATAATGATTTACTTTCTTAGACAAACTTTGATTCAATTCGTCAGACTATCGATCTCCAACTTTAATATTCACATTTCTTTGAGACATACACAGAGTATAAATCAAATAAACTTCAAGTTTGGAGGGACTGCGCGTCCGTCTTCAGGTGACTAAATAAGGTGTTTTAGAGTTGGGGTAGGTGCGAAGGGTATGTCCAAGGGTCGTTAAAGATTATTCAATTCCTATCATTCACATTTAAGACTAGAGAAAACTCAGAAGACTTTCAGTTAGGATTCAGAGTCTGGCGATTAACGATTAAGCTTCATCAGTTCGGTCGTGTCGTGGACAAACTTGATATTGCCGTACTCCTCGACTTGGATACAAACCATGATCCAACTACGTACGCTGCTGACAGGTTTGCCGGGGACATTGCCGTTGAAAAACAAACGATAGAAACTGAAACCGCAGTAGACGTAGCCAGGGTTCAAGTTGATGGCTACGACATTTAAACCAGAACTTCATTGCAATCGTATGTCAATTGCTTGAAACTGATGTTCGATTCGAAAAGTTTGAACGTAAGTCAGCAATATATAAATACGTTTTCCAAAACAGTTTATGTGTTCAAATATAATTAATAAACTTAATGAGCAATTACATTTTGTTACTTATACAATTATGCCGAGAAAATAAAGTAGTTCAAATTGTCAGATGCTTTTCTCTCTTGCGTTGTTTACATTGGGATTGTTATTATTTTAAATACGATTAACAAAATTATCACAATACTAGAATCGCACAGATGCAAAACTAATAAATCAACGGCAAACTGGGTAACGAACATAACGTAGTGGCTGTTTTCTTAATAACTTATTACTAAATAAAAAGCCGCTGGCATGAATATATTTAGCCAGCTTTGCAAATTAATTGGATTTTCAATTCAGGCTTCACGGCAGGAGGATGGGGCGTAATTAATAGGATGCAGTGAGATTCTCATCTGAAGAAGAGAACAATTTTTCTGTAAGTTTATTGTTCTATTTGGCAGAAGAATTGGCGTACTGAAACATGTCACAATCTATTTATACATTTATTTTCAGCATACAAAACAAAAACCCATATGTCTGTCGCATGTGCTATCCTCACGGCAATTCATTTACTGTGCGAATGTGTGACTTTTTTGTGTCCGTTTAGCTTATAATCACCGATCACTATTCTCTAGTGCAAGTAAATATCCACATTTCAAAAGAAATAGTACGCTTATAAGTTTAGTTGCAATAATTTCTTAATCTGTCTTTCTATATTGATTTACATAAAATCAGTTACACCTACGGGAGTGTTTCCCGAATAATGAAATTGAGAAATATATTGATGAAGCTTATTGGATGAGCGTAGCGATCGAAGCGAAGATTCCATTTCACTACAATGGAGAAAAAAATCCGGAATGTTTTTTTTCTTTCTTTCTTTCTTTTTCCTGCATTTTTGAGTGTTTGTCAGCACGATTCCGGCTAAACCGATACTCCATTTACGATGAAATTTTATGGAGGCCTTTGAAATCTCTAAACTTAAAACTGCCACGTTTTTGAGCGCAATCAAAAAATTATTTCTCATGAAAATCGCAATTTTACGATTTTTTTCGATTTTTTGAAAATTTATTTTACTTATAACACCTACATGCTTTATCCGATTTTAATGATTTTTTCACAGAACCTTAATTTTATGAATTAAGATATCCGTGTGAAATTTGAGAGCAATCAAAAAATTATTTTTCATGAAAATATTTTTTTTTTTTTTTTTTTTTTTTTAAACAATATTTTGATTTACACCTACATGCTTTATCCTATTGTAATAATTTTTCACGGAACCTTAATTTTATGAATTTATATATTCGTGTGAAATTTGAGCGCAATCGAATAAATATTTCTTAAAAAAATCGCAATTTTTCAGTTTTTTTTTTTTTAATTAGTACGATTAATTAAAAAAAAATTAAGTTTATTTTTTATTTAATTTAATTTAATTTTTAAAAAATCTTGAACTTTGTTATAATTTTTTCACAAAACAACAGAAAATCCGCATAACACATGGCAGCTCAATGCACCAATTACGCTCATCCAACAACGCGGCGGGACTTAAGCGTTTTCCTAGTTATTGAATTATGTCCCAATGTTTAATATTTTTTAATACTATACGTTGCCTTGTGTTTTTTAAAACGCTTAAGTTTTAACTTCTGAAGGTGGTAGCAAGCAAACTCCGAATTTTGACCGAATTATAATCATTAAGTTAACAACCATATCAAATATTAATCTTTCCCCACATAAAATTACCATATTTTGTCAACAATAAGGTTGCAAAAAAGAAATAATATAAAAACGATGAAATATACTGTAAGAGCTTTATAGTAGAAACAATATGCTGGTCTGGGAGGCTACCTAAGGTTAAACCCTGAGTCAGATAAGAATAAATGGGATGTGTCTATGGTCAAGGGTGAGACAGATCTACCTGATACTTGACTTACTTCCACTGACGTAGCCAAGGTTTCCTAGACTTCTGTGCGAGAGGAAAGTGTTAGCTGTCTGAATCCATCTTTTGAGAAACGCCAAGTGATAAAATAATATTAATCCATGTTATACTTAAATTCATTCATTCATTCATTCTTGTCACATTAATATTAAGGGGATGTTAATATTAGAATGCAGCTTCCTATCGATTTTGTTGGATGAGTTTAGGAATTATATAAAAAGAGTTCAAAGTCGTAACAGAAAATAGAGAATTAGACTAAAGCTGGGTTTCTATTAATGTACCAAGTACAAAAGTGATCACAAGGTAGTTCAGTTGTCCAATTAATACTAAGGTGATGATAATTAATCGGAATGCAGCTTCCTAACGATTTTGTTGGGTGAGTTTAGGAATTATATAAAAAGAGTTCAAAGTCGTAACAGAAAAAAAAGAATAAGACTATAATTGGGTTTCAATTATTAAAGTACCAAGTACAATAGTGATCACAAGGTAGTTCAGTTGTCACACTATTATTAAGGGGAATGTAAATTAATCTGAATTCAGCTTCCTAGCGATTTTGTTGGATGTGTTTAGGAAATAAATTGAAAAGAGTCCAAAGTTGCAACAGAAAATAGAGAATTACACTACAGCTGGGTTTCTATTAATGTACCAAGTACAATATTGATCACAAGGTAGTTCAGTTGTCACATTATTATTAAGGGGATGTAAATTAATCAAAATGCAGCTTCCTTGCGATTTTGTTGGATGAGTTTAGGAATTATAGTGAAAGAATTCCAAATTCGCAACAGATAATAGAGAATTAGACTATAGCTGGGTTTATATTAATGAAACAAGTACAATATTAATCTCAAGGTAGTTCAATTGTCACATTTTAATGAAGGGGATGTTAGTTAATCAGAATGCAGCTTCCTAGCGATTTTGTTGGATGAGTTTAAGAATTATACTGGACAGAGTCCAAAGTCGCAACAAAGAAAAGAGAATATACTATAGCTGGGTTTCTATTAATGCACCAAGTACAATATTAATCTCAAGGTAGTTCAATTGTCACATTTAAAAAAAGGGGATGTTAGTTAATCAGAATGCAGCTTCCTAGCGATTTTGTTGGATGAGTTTAGGAATTATAGTGGAAGTATTCCAAATTCGCAACAGATAATAGAGAATTAGACTAAAGCTGGGTTTCTATTAATGCACCAAGTACAATATTAATCTCAAGGTAGTTTAATTGTCACATTTTAATGAAGGGGATGTTAGTTAATCAGAATGCAGCTTCCTAGCGATTTTGTTGGATGAGTTTAGGAATTATACTGGACGGAGTCCAAAGTCGCAACAAAGAAAAGAGAATATACTATAGCTGGGTTTCTATCAATGCACCAAGTACAATAGTGATCACAAGGTAGTTCAGTTGTCACATTAATATTAAGGGGATGTTAATTAATCAGAATGCAGCTTCCTAGCGATTTTTTTTTTATGAGTTTAGGAATTATAGTGGAAGGAGTCCAAAGTCGCAACAGAAAATAGAGAATTAGACTATAGCTGGGTTTCTATTAATGTGCTAAGTACAATAATGACTACAAGGTTGTTCAGTTGTCCCATTAATAATAAGGGGATGTTAATTAATCAGGTTGCAGCTCCCTAGCTATTTTGTTGCATGAGTTTAGGATTGATAGCTAGTATTCATTCATTCATTCACTCATTCATTCATTCATTTATTCATTCATTCATTCATTCATTCATTCATTCATTCATTTATTTATTCATTTATTTATTTATTTATTTATTGATTAATTAATTAATTAATTTGTTTATATATATTTTATTTTATCATATTACATTTATATGTATTCATTATTTATTTTGAGCATATACGTATTATTTTTTACAGTGTTATGATAAAACCAAAGTTTTTTTTCATAATTTATGCCTCAGTCACATATGTCCTATTCAAGACCAAAAATTCAAACTACAAAAAATATTATATCACGTGCTTGGCAGAACAGAAAAAAGTTGGAATGTGTTAAAAAAGATAATGTTTACACAGTTTTGAATAGCTATTATTCTCCGAAACGTATAAAAAGCCACTGGGTTTGGTAAGGGTTTCGTAGTTTTGTACACTCTTCACCGCACCCTTCTAGTAGTCGTCGTTCAGTTTTTCAAGCCTGTCTTTCACCTCAATTCAATACCGGTAATTAACGAGCTGTCAATCATCACTCACAATATGAGCAACAGAACATCCTGTTATTGATTACACTTAAAAAACCTTGTCATTAATTTTGATATGAAGATGGTAATCATCTAAAAAAAGTGTAGATACACATTCTGCATGTTTTTACTTTTTACTCTCTTTAAAAGTTAATGTTGAAATTTGAGTTTATCCCTCAAGCGTAGAATATCTCAAAATTTGGTTCTGCATATTATTTCTTACTTTGTCTTATGAAGACGAAAGACAAAAACATATCTAGTTACATTTTTGTACACACAATTAACAAATTAAAAGTTACTTTTTCAGTATTACACAGTAGTTGCTAGTTTTTATTGCCGTCTGAGGTTTTTTGTGTTGCGATGACATTCAAAATGAAATTTAAGATTTTTAATTTTATATCTTTTTTAAATGAAATGGTCCTCCCACAATGTGTTATACCCGGAACCAATTCTTGGTCGGAGCTTGATTTGTTGTGACGCTCTCTATACTCATCACTTTTCTCTCATTTGCCTGTGCGAGTGCCATGTATTACGTACGATAAATACCAAACTTCGACAGACCCGGCACCTCCACCAAATTTTATTTTTTATTGATTTAACCGTGAGCCATCTACTACGGACGTAAGCCAATTAAAAATATAAAATAAATAATATTAAGCAAGAACTAAGATGGATTCATAATTTATAAAATAAATTGATGATTTGAAACGTTGGTTATTTATGGCACAGTGTTTTGCCCCCTTATTCATTTAATGCCGTCACTGTACAATTCGTGTTTAAGATTTCTTTTAAAAGAGGGCGAACAATAAAATGGGTTAAGAAATTAGCAATTTGCATTTGATTAGCGTCTGACTCGAGTGATATGTTTACATAGGAAGTCTTTGGAAAGAGTGAGGTTGGCAATGTTTTGTCTCGCCATGGCTGAGAGGTTTGGAATTAGCTTCTGTCATCTTCCTTTATAACAGACTCACAATCCCCGACGGGCGTAATCATTCCAAAACCCGCTAGATCTAGAAAAACGTGCTTGCTTCTCTCATTCTATGTTTTCCGGCCGCAAGCCAACATATGGCATGCAAAAAATACGATATTACAGTCAGTAACACTCACATATTTCCTTCTTATATATTTTAGAATTTATTTAAACGATGACAATATAACCAGGACTTCATGCTACTTCAAAATTGGATCAATTCGTAAAGCCTCTTTGACGTCGACTTTTACATTTTGTCTTATAAGTAGCTTAAAACGGTTAGTGTGAATGTATTTAATGCGACCTTCTACAACGGATATGTGACGTACTGAAGTAATCCTACTATTTTGTAGATGTCTCATGTTTTGTCATATCGTAAATGGCATTTTTTTTAAACTGCTGGATTATATAGTTGATAAAACTATTCTTAAGCATTTGACAGTAGTAATTACTGTTGTAGAGTGAAACGAGAAGCGATGGCAGTATGCTATGCAGAGTAAATAGTTTTTCCATATTTAACTAGGTTTTAATGACGGATTAGTTTTCGTTTAGTACATTCTCCATCATTCGTTACCTCGACGGTAGCGTGCAAAACACTCTATACTCTTATCCTAGTCTACGAGCCAATTAATGCGATTCGCCTAATACGAAATCCTCTTATAACTAGGCAATCTAAATCTAAGCATCCAATCACTTGTCTCACAACCTGACATACCCATTTCCGGAGTAGCTCTTCTCAATTGCAAAAATATGTGTTTCAACTATTTCATCTTTTCACGCTTGACGAGTTTTCAAATTACACGGTATCAAATTAAAAACTAATTATCATGTCGTCGAAGTGTGACTGAGTAGGGTGCGGAGGTCGAGACACGTTCGTTAGGTTGGTCCTCGATCAAGCACAAGTGAGTCAGACTATTAGCACGTGCTCAATCACGGCCATGCACACACACTCAGGGCGAGAGTTCATACGAGGCGATAGCAAATAATGCCGAGATTGACATTTAATTTACATCACACCCGCACTTCACACCGGCTTGATATTACCTCTGGTTTGAGTAGGAGCGCCACATGTCCCTTTATAATGTGTCACACGTCGGTTTAATTAACTCCTCACTGATTGACGTTAATTTCAATATGCGTATACAAAATATTCATTATGGTTAGTTGGTAGATTCTTAGGTAAAGATACATGTGTAGGAGCTTGTGGAAGTCATTCGCGATTCTGCTTTCAAACATATTTCACCAACTCACACTCAGTGCTCAATCTTCAAAACTGATATTCGCACTCATCTCAAAAATTTGAAATTTTGTGTTTCGGTTCCAGTTAAGTGTACTGGGATTTTCTGGGCGCCGTGGCACTGGTGGTGCGGATATATCGTTGCATGCTATGCACCTTGTCGACTCCGTATCATTCATAGAATCTATATTTGTCATCGTAACATTTCCAGGGTAGGCTCATTCTCTTCAAAGAAAGCGGAGAATGTTACATGATATCACTATCGTATATTATCACCGAAATATCATTTCTATAGCACGCGCACGATTTCCACCAGTAGCCATAAGGACAACACTGTTGTTGTTGTTGTGTTGTTTCTTCTATCGGTGGTGAGAACCCTTCCGCTGAAGAACTACACTAGCCAACAGCTCACGTGAGCAGAACTGACGCGCATCCTATCGCTTACACCGCTTACTAGAACACTTAGAAGTACGCTAGTTTGTTCTGAGGTGGCGTTTGTTTAAACGAAAGTTAGTCGAGTATTCTGATATAAGGCATGACCGCTATAGACGTCACCCCCACTGTAGAGCCGCGAAGATACCACGAGGAACGTAGTTAAATGATTGGAACAATATCAACAATTTTACTGATGATATTGGTAGGCAATATTTTGACAAATTAATAATGATGTAATTAATATTAATTCTTTGATCATAATCACTAATTCACATTTTTCGCAACATTGAGTCTCATTCTGAATTCGATTTTACATAAAATTGTTTACGTGGTATTATCCCCCGTCGTTGTCATATTAGTGAGTCCCACCGAAAACAAGGTATTGCACAATTAATATTTAATAACAGTTTAGTGGAAAGAAACTCTTTATTCCTGAATATAAAATAACCCATCGTTACGGGTTTCAAATAAATATGAACTAAAATTATTACAAGATAAACAAATAATTTTTCTGGGAAGTCTGCCCAGGGTGCAATTCATGCCCTCTTTAGGTGTCTAACAAGGTATTTTGCGGATAGGACAATTGTGAAGGGATGTCCGAGGGCTGTTTAAGAGGACTCAATCCCTTGCATTCGCATTAAAGACCGAGGAAAACCTCTGAAAAAACCTTCAGTCAGGATTGCCAGAATTTGACCCCGAGACCTCCTGAATCAGAGTCACGCGCTCAATACTTGAATGTATGATCCAACTATGTTGGTGCCCGTTGCATTGCTTTCTCCATTATCTTCCTTAACTATTTAGGTCATCTTGATCATTCTAAGTTAATTCTAAATTTTTGGTTCATTTCGTCCAGTTCCATTATAAAGTTGTCACAATCGCAAATTAATATTGTTTTATTTTTTCAAGCCCATGTTATTGTTTGCGTTTACTGTAACATAGTCATATAGTTGACGTATTTAATTCTACGCCAAACCTATGTCGAACAAGTTCTGCAAAGCTCTAAACTGTGAGGTTCTTTCGTCCGTCTGAAAGGGACGACATGATGTATCATCTTTCTTGAAGAAGCCAGAGGGAGATTTGCCTGGCTAGCTTTAGCTCGATCAAGATTGGCGTAGGAAGAAATGAACTTTTTCTCACAATTCGTCTGACCACTGGATATGCTATGCCCTGGTGGTTTCATTTACGACTCTCTAGAAATAAGATTCATCCTTCTTGAAAAAAAGTCGGTAAGGAGCTTTTCATAATGCAACCGTGTGCATGAAATTGCTTTTTCTCGAGTTGGGATTCGTTTTAACTTCGGTGTGTGTGTGGGTGTGTGTGAGTGTCGTGTAAATGCACGAAACGGTGTATCCAGCATAAGGCACCCTATTGTTAGCAAGCAAATTTGTTTCGCTGAGAATTATAGCGAAATAAGTAATCTAACTTTTAAAATACACGAAAGAAAAAACATGCAAAGGTCCGAAGTTTGCAGTCCGCGGTGGTTCACACGGTTGGGGCTAGATGCATGTGATGCCATGGAGTGTGGGTTCCAACCAGGGGGGTGAGACTCGACGCAAAATCCACGTGGTTTGGTTGATTTCCGTGCTGTATTCCGACAATCGGTAGACTCTACGAATCTTTCGATTCCGTCTGCTATTTAGCTGTCGGAAACACTTCCGACAGTCGTAAATTTGTAAACAACAAAATCCTCCATTTTTATTTTGATAACATAGCATCATATTTTGCTTAAATACCGGAATATTTCGTGATTTGTTGGTCCACAGTACACTTGCTTGACTCTTTATAAGTTGTTTATTGTTGCACAATACTTTGTTTCCATTATTGTTTACTATAAACATAATAATTAACAAACATACCTTAAATTTGACGTTGTTTGCGTACACAAGATAAAAAAACAACACACGGCTGCACAAAAACTCACTGCCTTTATAAATATGCGGCTGGCTAGTTTCTTCTTACATAATCATGGCGGTGGATTTTATAACGAAGCTTCCGATTGGCTAAACAATGGTAAAATCCTTGCCACAGCCGCAAGTCACGGAATGATTCCGACACTCAGAAACGAAACTCGAGTCTACCAAATGTCGGAAATGTTTCTTTATGGACGGAATCAGATAATTCAAAACCACGTGGAAGTCGAGTCCAGTCGAGTCTCACCCCCCAGGCCCGAATTTGTCTCGTTCTTCATACACATCTATCATCTCTAATCCCATAGAAATATCAACGTTGCATCAAAAAACAAATAGAGCTACGAATAATGTACGGATTGGAAAAATCTAATGACTTGTTCTTGAATATGAAAATAATTTTTACGTGAGAACTGAATGTGAATATAGAATATTGATACAATTATTTATTGTTTTTTATATTGTTTATTTTAATATTTATTACTTCTGGAAATATATTTATTTATAAATCGGATACGGTGTTGTAGTCTTAAACAAAACACAACGCGTGTTATTTGGAGGTAATGTTTTGTTTTCGTCGTAAGACGTGATATACTCACAGAAAAATGACGCATTATCAGGGAATTCCCTCGCTGAATTTCTGCTGTAACACAATAATGTGTTAATCAACACTATCATATTCTTGAACAACAGTCTACTTTCGTGAAGTATCTTCTTTTTCGTCATAAAAGAGTTCTGTAACGAGGCAAGGCAGCTCAGACGAATAGTTGGTTCACACAGACTCTTTGATATGAAGAGATGCGGGTTTGATTCTAACCTCTAGACGCAACGAACCAGCGATCTGTTTAGACTATGTGTCTCAAACTGCGATTTCAAGTATCAGTCTGAACCTTTCACGTTGAGTATTTATAGGACAATAATAAACTAACAGTAAAAATATAAAATAAAAGTTTTTCTAATTCTTTGGTGAGGGAATTTTCAACTTGGAAGTTCATGCAGTAAAAAATATTTTATGTTTTTCTCCCTAGAAGTTAAAGGGTAATTATTCGTTTTTTAATACACAGTGGTAAAATATTAATCCCCGTTGATTCAAGTTTGGAAATTTCATAGAAATATTCTCAAATTTTACATTAATCAACATTTGTGTTTGCTAGAATCTATTAATCAGTAGTGTAATATTACATTATTTGTCCACAGCTTCACTAAAAATGTCTTCCTACCAGATAGAGCTATGCACGTTTAATGATAAATGTCCAGACAATATTGAGCGAAGCTCCCCTACAAGCAACACCTAACTACTGTCATCCTCGCGTGCCGTCTGTTAGTGTGTCACGCCTCGCGATAAAAAAAACTGAACACGACCTCCGAGCGACATGCTGTGTTTTTGTTGACATAACCCTTCAACAGAGATGATACAGATTGTAATGGAATGAGGAGAGCCTATATTTATCAATAGAAGGTTCCCCCCCACCACCAAAGATGATTCTATGCTTGTAGTAGTACAACTTTATTTTAATTTTAAACAAAGCTCTGCCTTTACATTAAGGTTGCCTTAAGACACAGAATAACAAAAATTGAAATTCATTTACATTTATACAAATTACATTAAGAATAAGTAAATTTAATTACGGATTATAAAAAAATGAAATGAAGTGAAAAATGAAGTGTGAAGGATGATTTGTGAAGTTTAAGTAAAGCATTTGATATATTTTATGTTTTATGATGTTCGGAAAATGTTCGCCTGCGTTTGACTGTATTCCAAAGCAAAACGATCATGCTGGTAGGGGGGTAAGGTGAGTGATTTCAATGAGAAACTACATTCGGTACACGTTTGACTGCGTTTGACTGTATTCGCAAATCAAAAACGATTGTTAATGTGTACAAGGGGGGGGGAGATGTTTAGGTGTTCGATTCCAATTTTTTACGATGTTCGGTACATGTTCGCTTGCGTTTGACTGTATTCGCAAAGCAAAGGCGATCGTGCATGTGGTAGGGGGGGTTAAGGTAAGTGATTTCAATGAGAAACTATGTTCGGTACATGTTCGCCTGCGTTTGACTGTATTCGCAAATCAAAAACGATTGTTAATGTGTACGGGGGGGGTTTAGTTATGTGAATTCAATGTAATAGGATGTCCGGTACATGTTCGCATACGTTTGACTGTATTCGCAAATCAAAAACGATTGTTAATGTGTACAAGGGGGGGGGAGGTTAAGGTGATAAATTTCAATGTTTAACGATGTTTGGTACATGTTCGCATGCGTTCGACTGGATTCGCAAGCAAAGTGCATGTGGTAGGGGGGGTAAAGGTGATTGATTTTAATGAGAAACTATGTTCGGTACATGTTCGCTTGCGTTTGACTGTATTCGCAAAGCAAAAAACGATTGTTTATGTGTACGGGGGGGTTAAGGTGATTGATTTTAATGAGAAACTATGTTCGGACATGTTTGCCTGCGTTTGACTGTATTCGCAAATCTAAAATGATTGGTAATGTGTACGGGGGGGTTACGGTAATCGATTTCAATGTTTTACATTGTTCGGTGCATGTTCGCCTGCGTTTGACTGTATTCGCAAAGCAAAAGCGATTGTTTATGTGTAGGGGGATGTTAAGGTGAGTGATTTCATTTTATTACTATGTTCGGTACATGTTCGCCTGCGTTCGACTGTATTTGCAAAGCAAAAACGATTGTTAATGTGTACCGGGGGGAAAGGAGATTTCCAATGTTTTTCGGGGAATTTTTGCCTTTTACTTATTTTTAAAGCCGGTTTTTGTACGGGGGGAGGGGGTTCTTTTAAAGTTTTACAATTTGGAAAAGTTCCCTGGTTTTGGGGGTTTTAAAAAAAAAACCTTTATGTTACCGGGGGGGGGGGGGACCCGGGGGGGATAAAAAAATGAAAAGGTTTGGGTTTTGCCCGCGTTGACTGTATTTTCAAAAAAAATTTTAGTGTAGGGGGGGGGGTTAGGTGGTGATTTTCAATTAAATGTTCGGAATGTTTTTTTTGCGTTTATTATTCCAAAAAACAAAAAACATTGTTATTGGGGCCGGGGGGGGGGGGGGGGGTTTTGTGATCTTTTAAATTTTTAAAAGATGTTTTGGTACTTTTCGCCTGCGTTTGACTTTTCCCCAAAGAAAGGGATCGGGGTGTTTGGGGGGGTTTTAAAGGAATGATTTTTAAAAACATGTGGCTTGCCGTTTGATGAAATTTTTAAACTTTTAAAAAGATTGTTAGGGGGGGGGGGGTTTTTGGGGTTAATTTTTTAAAAGGGTATGTTTTGGGTTGCTGGTTTTTTAAAAAAAAGAAAAAACGGGTTTTTTTTTTAAGTGTTGATTCAATTTTTTGATTTTTTGGGAAATGTTCCCCGTTTGACTGTATTCGCAACCCAAAAAAAAATTTTTTTTAAAGGGGGGGGGAAGGTAAATTTTAATTTTTTTTTTTTTCGGTCTGGGCCCCCTTTTACTGTATTCCCAAAGGAAAACTTTTAAAGTGTACGGGGGGGTTAAGTGATTGATTTTAATGGGAAAAAATTTTGGGACATTTTCTCGGTTTGCTGTTTTGCAAAAAAAAATTTTTTAAGTTACGGGGGGGTTAGGTATCGATTCAATTTTTAGTTGTCGGAATGTTTGCCTGCTTAATTTTGGCAAAGCAAAAAAAAATTGTAAAAATGTACGGGGGGGGGGGTACAGGTTAAAACAATTTTACGATGTTGGTACATTTCGCCTGCGTTTGGGGCTGTTTAAAAACAAAAAAACCAGCATGGTACGGGGGGGGGGGTTTTTAATTTTAAAAAAATAAGTAAGTTTTCCCCGTTTGGTTATTAAAAAAAATGATTGGTTTGTGGGGGGGGGGAAAGGGGTCGATTTCAATGTTTTAAAGTTTGGTGAAAGTTGCCTGCTTTTTGGGATTTTCCCAAAAAAAATTTTTTTTGGGGGGGGGGGTGGGGATTTAAAAAAATAAGGGTTTTTTCCGCGTTTGACTGTATTAAAAAAAAGATTGGTGTGTACGGGGGGCGGTGACGATTTCAATTTTTTAAGTTCGGTCATGTTCCCTGCGTTTTTTCTTTCCCAAAAGCAAAAAAAAAAATTAAAGTGTCGGGGGGAAAAAAATTTTTTTTATTGTTTATTTTTTTTGCCCCCTTTTTTTTTTAAAAAAAAACAATGTTTTAATGTGTACAGGGGGGGGTTATTGATTTTTTTTTGTTCGGAAAGCGCCTGCGTTTGACTGTATTCGCCCCCAAAAAAAAATTGTTTATTGTACGGGGGGGGGGGAAAGGGGATATTTTCAATGTTTTACGTTGTTCGGTAATGTTTGCGTTTTTTATTCCCAAAAAAAAAATGAGTGACGGGGGGTTAAAAGGGGGGTTTCAATGGAAAAAAAAAAAGTTTGCTGCGTTTTTACTGTATTTTTAAACAAAAAACGAGTTAAAATGTAGGGGGGTTTGGGTCGATTTCAAGGGTTTTTCAAGTTGGTAATGTTGCCCTTTGACTTTTGCAAGCAAAAAAAATTGTTTATGTTGGGGGGGTTTAAGGGGGGTGTTTTTTTAATTTTTTGGGAAATTTTTGGGGAAAAGTTTCAAAAAAAAAATTTGGGTTTTTTTGTAAAGGGGGGGGGAATGTTAGGGGTTTTTTTAAATTTTTTGAGGGTTTTTTGGGTGCGCGGTATTTTGGGAAAAAAAGTTTAAGGTTGGGGGTTTTTTTTATAAAAGGGTTTTAAAGTTGCCTTTTTGCTGTTTTGAAAATAAAAACCCAGTGTTTTGGGGTGGGGGGGGGGGAAAATTGTTTTTTTTTTACCATGCGGTCATGTTGCTTTTCGTTTACGGAAAAAAAAAATTTTTAAAGTGTGGGGGTTAAGGAAAATTTAAGTTCCGTTTTTAAGTTTTGCCGCACGTTGCAAAGAAAAAGTTTTTAAGTGAGGGGGGTTTTGGGTTTTTTTTTCAATGTTTTTCTGTTGGGAAAAAACGTGGGTTATGTAGAAAAAAAAAGTTTTCATTTACGGGGGGGGGGGGCGTACAATTTTGTTTTACGATTTCTAATTCCCGGGACTGATTTGCATGAAAAAAGGGGGGTTTGGGAAGGGTTTTAATAGTTTTAATGAAAATGTTCGGTAATGTTCGTTGCGTTTGACTGTATTGCCAAAGAAAAAAAAATTTTTTTTCCGGGGGGTGGGGAAAGGGGGGAGGGGTTTTAAAAGTTTTACGTTTTGGGACATGTTCCCCTTTTTTTTGCAAAGCAAACGATGGATGTGGGGGGGGGGGTTAAAGGGGTATTTCAATGAAAAAAGTTCGGTACATGTTGCCTGGTTTGACTGATTTCAAAGCTAAAAAAGATTTTATTGGGGGGGGGAAAGGTGTGATTTTTTGAGAAACTAGTGGTACATGTTGCTTTCGTTTTTACGTATTCCAAACAAAAAAGATTGTAAAGGGGGGGGGGGGGGATTTCAATGTTTTACATTTTGGAAAATTTTGCCCCGTTTTACGGTATTCCCCCAAAAAAAGATGAGTGTCGGGGGGGGGTTAAGGTGATAATTTTTAAAGACATGTTCGGTACAGTTCGCCCTTTTTTTTGTTTTAAATTTTTTTAAAAAAAAAAAAAAATTTGCTTGTTTGGGGGGTTGGTGAGTTTAAGAAAACATGTTTTTGTTTTGGGGGTTTTGGAAAGTTTAAAATTTTTAATTTACGGGGGTTCATGTCGTTTTGTTTTCGTTTTTTTTAAAACCCGGGGATTAAAGGGGAAAAAATTTTTTTTTTACGGGGGGGGGGTACAGGGGTCTTTAAATTTTACAGTTGGTAATGGCCGCGTTTATGATTCCCCAAAAAAATCATTTTGGGGGGGGGGTTGTGGTTTTGGAAAACCAAAAATTTTGTCGGGGTTATTCCCAAAAAAAGTTGGAATGTTTTACGGGGGGGTTTAAAGGGGGGGGTTTTTCTGTTTTGGGGGGCCCCCCTTTTTAGTATTAAAAAAAGGTTGAGTGTCGGGGGTTTAAATTTTTGTTTAAAAAAACTATGTTGGTTTTTCTGGTTGACTGTATTAAAAAAAAAACATTTTTTTAAAGTGAGGGGGGTTTTTCATTTCAATTTTTCGTTTTTTTAAAGTTTGCCCGGGTTTTACTGTATTCCCAAAGAAAAACGATTTTAAATTTTACGGGGGGGGGGGTAAGGTGATAAAAATTAAAATTTTTCATTTTGGTACAGTTGCCCCGCGTTTGACTGTATCCCCCAAAACAAAAAACGATTGTAGTTACGGGGGGGGGGTTTTAAAGGGGGATTCAATGGAAAAAAGTAAGGTAATGTTTTCCTGGTTTGACTGTATTCGCAAATTTAAAAATTGGTAAAGGAGGGGGGGTTAGGTGATGATTTCAATGTTTTACAGTTCTGGTTTTTTTTGAGTATTTGAAAACAAAAAAATTTTAAAGTGTACGGGGGGGGTAAGGTTTTTTAATTTTTACGTTGTTCGGCAAAGTTTGCCCGCGACTGTTTTGCAAAGCAAAAAGTATTTAATGTGTCGGGGGGTTTTTGATCGATTTAATTTTTACAGTTCGGGCAGGTTCGCTGCGTTTGACTGTATTCGCAAACAAAAAAAGAGTTTAGTGTAGGGGGGGGGGGGGAAAGGGAAAACAATGTTTTTCGAGTTCGGTACATGTTCCCTTCCTTTTACTGATTCCCAAAGAAAAAAAATTAATTGTACGGGGGGGGGAGTGATTTAAAGGAAAATTTTCGGTATTTCCGCGTTTGATATTGGGAAACAAAAAAATTTTAAGTTGGGGGGGGGGTTTTGATCGATTTTAATTTTTTAATGTTGGAAATTTTGCCTGCGTTTGATGTTTCCAAAAAAAAATTTTTAGGGGGGGGAGTTAAATGATTATTTTATTTTTACAGTTCGGGAAAGTTTGCTGCGGGTTACTGATTTGAAAAAAAAAATGTTTTGTGTAAAAGGGGGGGGGGTAAGGTTTCATTAAAATTTTTTTTATGTTCGGCTGCCGGTTCGAAGTAAATTTTAAAAACCCCTGTTAAGGGGGGGTTTTTTTTGTCGAAATTTTTTTTTTCGTGTTCGGTACATGTTCCCGCGGACGTATTCCCAAAAAAAAAATGAGTTTTGGTTTAAAGGGGGGGGATTTAGGGTTTTAATTTATTTTTTCGTGTTCGGTTCATGTTCGCCCCTTTTACTTATTGCCCAAAAAAAATTGTTAATTTCCGGGGGGTTGGTATTGATTTTTGTTTTACGTTTTCGGAAATTTTCCCCCTTTTTAAATTTACCCCAAAAAAAAAGTTTTGTTTGGGGGGGGTTTTAGGGTTTATTCGTTTATGTTTTCAAGGGAAAAGTTCCCCGGGGGTGATTTTTAAAAAAAAGTTTTCATGTGAGGGGGGGGGGGTTTCAGTACAACAAATGTTTTTACGGTGGTAATGTTTTTTATGTTTTCGGCCCAAAAAAATTTGTTTTTGGGGGGGGGGGAAATTTTTCAAAAAAAATTTTTGGGGGTGGTGAGTTTTAAAAAAAAAATGTTGTTTATGGGGCGGGGGGGAGGTTGGGGACCCAATTTTAGTGTTCGGCGTTGGGGGGTTATGTTTTAAAGAAAAAATGTTTAAAGGCGGGGGGTTTTTTTTTATTTAAAAAGCGAGTTTCATGTTGTTTGGGTTGATGATTTCAAAAAAAACTTTTTGGGACAAGGGGGGGGGTTTTTTGTTTTAATCAATTTTTTTTTGATTTGGGAATGTTCCCCGGGGGTTTTTTTTGCAAATAAAACATTGTTGTTTTCGGGGGGGTTAAGGAAAAGATTTTAAAGTTTTTCGGTTGGTTAATTTTTCCCTGGGTTTACGATTTTCAAAGCCCTTTTAATGGGGGGGGTTGTTTTGTTTAAGGGGCAAGTTGGAAAATTTCCGGTTTTTATGTATTTTGGCAAAAAGATTCCCCAAGGGGGGGGGGGAAGTAATTATGTTTTCAGTTTGGTAAGTTCCCGTTTGTTTTTGCCCAAAAAAAAAAATTTTTGTAGGGGGGGGGGGGGGTTTTGGGGGATTTCAATGTAAAAAGGGGGGCTGGTTTTTAAAGGGAAAAAAAAAATTTTTATTGTTCGGGGGGGGGGGGGGGGTTTGGGGATTTTAAAAAAATGTTTTCCGTGGTTTATTTTTCAAAGAAAGGGGGTTGGGGATGGGTGGGGGGGGTTAAAATTTTTTTAAAAAAACTAGTTGGGACATGTTGCCTGGTTTGATGAAAGCAAACTTTAAAAAGTTTTAATGTTCGGGGGGGTAAAAATGATTGATTTTAATAAAAAATTTTAGTCATGGTTTTTTCCCTTTTTTAAAAAAAAAAAAAAATTGTCAGGGGGGGGGTTTTATTATTTAAAATTTTCGTTTAAATGTTGCCCCTTTGTTTTTCCAAACCAAAAAAATTTTTTGGAAGGGGGGGGGGGTTAAATGATAATTTTAATTTTTCGTTCGGTAAAGTTCCCGCACTGTTTTTTCCCGCGGTTTTCAGTGTAGGGGGGGGGGGTGTTGTTTTAATGGGAAAATTTTTAATTTTTTTGACGTTTTTTAAGGTTAAAATATTTTAAATTTTACAGGGTTTTGGGGTTTTCAATTTTAGGGGTTGAATGTTTCCGGTTTAGTATGGAAAAAAAATTTTTAAAAATTTGGGGGGGGGGGGTCGGTGGTCAATTGGAGATGTTTATGTTGTGGTTTGGGGATTTCCCCCCAAAAACGTTGCATGATACGGGGGGGGTTTTATTTTAAAAAAAACGTTCATGTTTGCCCTTTTTTTTGGGGGGGGAAAAAATTTTAATTTGGGGGGTTTTTGGAAATTTTTTTTTGGGTTTTGGGGGCCCCCCCCCTTTTTTTTTATTGAAACAAAAAAATGTTTGTTGGGGGGTTTTTAATGTTTGTTTTGTTTTGTTTTTTCGGAAATTTTCCGGGTTTTAAGGAAAAAAAAATGATTCATTTTTTACGAGGGGTTTGGGGGAATTTCTGTTTTATGTTTCGGAAAGGTTTTGTTGATGTTTCGGGGGAAAAAAAAGATTTTTAGTTTTACGGGGGGGGGGAAGGCTTTAATGTTTTACACAATGTTCGTGCGGGTTTAAAAAAAAAACATATATGGGGGGGGTAAGGGGTTTTTGGGGTGTAATGGGAAAAAAAGAACGTTTTTTTACGATTGAAAAAAAGATTTTTAATGTTAGGGGGGGGGGGTTGGTGTTGATATCCCCAAAAAAAGGGGGGATGTTTCCTGGGTGTTTTAAAGAAAAAGTTGTTTTGTTAGGGGGGGGAAAATTTTGGGGATTTCATTTTTAAAATATGGGAAGCGTGGGCATGTATTGGGGAAAAAAAAAGTATTCATGGAAAAAGGGGGGGGGGGGGGGTTTTGGGTTTAATTCCCAAAATTTTTTGGATGTTAAATTTTTTGATGATTTCAAAAAAACAATTTTTAATTTTTCGGGGTTTAATTTATGAAATTTTTTAAAAATTTTTATTGTTCGGGTTGTTTTTATTCCAAAAAAAAAATTGTTTTTCCAAAAGGGGGGGGGGGGTTTTTAATCAATTTTTTTGAGTTGGGTTGTTTTCGGGTTTTTGATTCAAAAAAAAACCCTTTTTGTTTCGGGGGGGAAAAATTTAAATTTAAAAAGGGGTTTTTCGGGGTTTTAAAAAAAAACAGTGTGGGGGGGGGGGGGTGAGAATTTTAATTTTTAAAGTTTACTTTGTCGTTTCCTTTTTTTCATGCAAAAAAAATTTTGTTAGGGATGGGGGGGGTTTGGGAGGTTTTTTGGGTTTTTGGGGGGCCCCCTTTGCTGATTGCAAAGCAAAAAGAGGCATGTTTTTTGGGGGTGGGGAAAAGGGGTTTGGGGATCATTTAAAAGTATAAAATGTTTGGTAAAAGTTCGCCTGCTTTGGGGATTTGCAAACAAACGTGGCATGTAGGGGGGGGGGTTAAGGTAAATGATTTAATGGAAAAAAATGCGGAAAAAGTTTGTTTTACTGTATTGCAAAAAAAAAATTGTTAATGTTCGGGGGGGGTTTAAAGGGGATATTTAATGTTTTTTTTCCGGTTTTTTTCCCCCTTTTTTTTAAAAAAACGATTGGATGTGTACGGGGGGGGGTTAGTGTTCAATGTAATGTTTTTTTTTTCCCCCGTTTACTGTATTCCAAAAAAAAAGGTTTAGAAGGGGGGGGGGGGGGTTAGGTGAGTGGTTCAATGACAAGTCGGTACAGTTCCCCGCGTTTGTTTTATTCGAAATTTAAAAAAAAGGGGTTTTAAGGGGGTTAAGGGGTTTTTTCCTTTCAAAGTTCGGTAAATTGTTTTTATGTATTCCAAAACAAAAAAGTTTTTTTTGTCGGGGGGGGGAGGGTTAAAGGGGTTTTTTTTAAGTTAACGTGTTGGTACATTTCCCGGGGGCTTTGCAAAGCAAAAAAAAATTTTGGGGGGGTGGGGGGGGAGGTTTTTTGTTTGTTTTGTTTGTTCGGAATGTTGGGCCCCTTTTTTTTTTGGAAAAAAAAAAGGGGAGGAATGGGGGCAGGGGGGGGGTAGTTTTTTAGGATGGGACATGTTGCATGGTTTGGGGTTTTTTTCAATAAAAAATTTTTCATGGTCAGGGGGGGGGGGGGTTTGGTTTAAAAACGTGTTCGTACCCGGGTGATTTTTGTTTTGGGGGAAAAAAATTTCAAAGGGGGGGGTAAAGGGGTTCGTTTTAATGTTTTTGGGAAAAGTTTTCCCCCCGGGTTTGGGGGTTTTTTAAATAAAAATTTTTGGGGGGGGGGGGGGGGGGGGAAATTTCAAAATGTTTTAGTTGTCGGGTTGGGTTTTTAAAGTATTCCCCAAGAAAAGGTCGATGGTTTGGCGGGGGGTTTTATGATTTCAAGAAAAATTTCGGTTGTTTTAGGTTTTCTGTATTAAAAAAAAAATGTTTGGGGGGGGGTTTATTTATTTCCAAAAATGTTCGGTGGGTTGGGTTGGGGGATTCCCAAAAAAAAAAAAAGGTTTTTTTGGGTTTCTGGGGGAAAGAAGGGGTTTTTTAATGTTTGGGGGGGTTGGTACATTTTTGTTTTACTTATTTCGAAAAAAAAAGTTTTTTTTGAGGGGGGTAAAAGATTTTTTTATTTTTCTAAGTTTTTGGGGGGTGTTTGAAAAAAAATACGATTTTTCGGTAAAGGGGGGGGGTTTAGGGGGTTTTTTTAAAATTTTTGGGGGGGGTTGGTGGTTCGATTATTTTTTAAAAAAAAAATTTTTGGGTTTTGGGGGGTTTTATTTTATCGAAAATTTTTTACGGGTACATGCCCGGGTTTAGATTCGAAAAAAACCCCCTTTTGTTTAAAGGGGGGAAAAAGGATGTTTTGTAAATTTTTGAGTTGGTGGTGTTTCCGGGTTTATGTTTTGAAAAAAAAAATTGTTTTGGTGGGGGGGGGGGAAGAACAATTTCATGTTTTCGGGGTTGGTAAGTTGTGGGTTTCCTTATTTGAACCGGAATGTCCTTTACGGGGGGGGGGGGGAAAGGATTTTCAAAGTATTGGGAAGTTTTGGTTTATGATTAACAAAAAAGGGTTTAGGTTTTCCTGGGGGGGGTGGAAGGGGGTTTTGGGGACGTTAAAAAATGTTTGGACCCGTTTTGCCCGGTTTGATGTATTGCAAAACAAAGGGGTGTATGTTGGGGGGGGGGAAAAATAGGATTTAAGAAAAAAATGTTAAAAATTTTTTCCTGCGTTTTTATTGCAAAGCAAAAAAAAGATTTTAAGGACGGGGGGGTTTTAAGGGGTTTGTTTTAATGAACCGGGGTACATGTTTTCCCGCTTTTCGTATTCGCACCAGATTTTTTTAGGGGGGTGGGGGGGTTTGGGGACGATTTAATGTTAAACAGTTCGGTTTTCGCCCCGCTTTTACTGTATTCCCCAAAACAAAAGGATCTGCATGTGAAAGGGGGGGTTTTAGGGTTTTTTAATTTTTTAAAATTTGGAAAATTTCCCCGGTGATTAAAAAAAAAAGTTTTTATGGAGGGGGGGGGGGGGGGGGAAAAATAAATTTAATTTTTAATTTGGGTTTGCTTTTTTTCCATAAAAAAGGAATGTTCAGGTAGGGATGGGGGGGTTTTTTGGATGTTTCGTTAAGTTCCGGACATGTTTTGGTTTAAAGGAAAAAAAAAAAAAAATTTTTAGTGTTTGGGGGGTTTTTGGGGGGGTTTGTGATTTAAAAGAAAAAGATTGGTTTTTTTTTGGGTGTATTTAAGCAAAAGGGGGCTTGTTGGGGGGTTGGTTGTATTTTTAAGGGAAAAAAAAAATTTTTGGGGGTATTGAAAGAAAACATTGTTAAGGAGGGGGGTTTTTGTTTGATTTAATGTTTCATTTTAAGTTTTGGTTTAGTTTAAAAAAAAAAATTTTTTTGTTTTTTGGGGGGGGGGGGGTTTGGTTAATTTTTTAAGAAAGTTTTTAAATTTCGGGTTTGACTGTATTTTAAAGCAAAAAATTTTGCATGTAAAGGGGGGGGGGAAGGTTTGGGTTTTAAAGGTTTTCGATTCAGTTGCCCTTTTTTTTTCGCCCAAAAAAAATTTTGAGGGGGGGTTAAGGGGCGAAATTTTTTAAATGTTGGAATTTTTGTTTGATGTTTTCAAAGGAAAAAGGCCGACGGATGGAGAGGGGGGTTTATGTGTTAAGGGGAGTCCTAAGTGGAAGTTTATTATTCGCCAAAAACCCCATTTGGAAAAAGGGGGGGGGGGGGGGGGGTTTTAATTTTTAAAATTTGGGGCCCTTTTTGTTTGCTTTCCCAAAAAAACATGTTAATGTGTCGGGGGGTTAATGACGTTTAATGTTTTCCGTTTCATGTTTGTCTCGTTACGGGTTCCAAAACAAAAAAACGTTTTTTGTGTACAAGGGGGGGGGGAGGTTAAAGGGGTTAAATTACAAATTTTTAAAGATGTTTACATTTGCAGCGTTCGACTGTTTTGCAAAAAAAAAGGGTTTTTTAGGTTTTTTTGGGGGGGGGAGGTTTAGGTGTTTTATTTTTAAGTTTTTAGTGTTTTTTGTTCGGGATTTTATGAGCAAAAAAGGGTCGTGCTGGTGGGGGGAGGGGGGGGTTTTTTTTTTTTAGGGTTCAATTTTTTTAGATTCCCCAAAAGTTTGGCATGGGGGGTTTTTTGGAAAAAAAAAAGTTTTTTTATGGGAAGGGGGGGGGGGAAAAATTTTTTGATGTTTCCCCAAAAAAGGGGGGTTTTTGTACGGAAAAACGATTTTAAAGTTTCGGGGGTTTTAGGTGTCTTAATGTTTCCAATTTCTGATGTTTCCCGGGGGGAGTATGCAAAAAAAAATTTAAGTGTCGGGGGGTTTGCGTTTTCAAAACCCAACGGTGCATGTTGGGTTTGACGTATTCCCTGAAAAACTTTGTTCAGTGTTTTTTGGGGGGAAAAAAAAAGGGGTTTTTTTTTTAACGGGGTAAGTTTTTTTTTTTATTCGAAAAAAAAAGGTTTTTATGTAGGGGGGGGGAAGGGAGTGATTTTTTAAGGGTCGTTCCCCCCTTCATGACGAAAAACAAATGTTGTTTATTGAAAAAGGGGGGGGGGAAGGGGGGGGGTTTTTTTAAATTTTTTTTTTTACATTTTGGCTGGGCGCCCGTTTTGAAACAAAAAAAAAGGGGGGGTTTTATTTTTACGTTTTAAGTTTTCGGTTTTAACTTTTGGGTTTTTTGCCAAAAAAGGGTTTGTTAAAGGGGGGGGGGGTTTTGGGGAAAATTTTTTCATGTTTTTGGGGGTTTCAGCGTTCGACTGTATTTGCAAGCAAAAAGGAAAGTTAAAGTGTAAGGGGTGGGGGGGGGGGGAAGGTTTAAATTTTTAATTTTTAATGTTGTCTGGTTTTGGTTCCCAAAGCAAAAAAACGATTGTTTTGGGCCTGGGGGGGGTAAAGGGGGGTTTAGGGGATGATTTAAAAAACAGTGGTAATGTTGCCTGCTTTGCTGTATTTGCAAAGCAAAACGTGTATGTGGTAGGGGGGGTTAAGGGGAATATTTAAAAAAATATGATCGTTTAAAGTTTGCGCACTGTTTTTGCGAAAAAATTGTTAAAATGTTTGGGGGGTTGGTACATTTTGTTTTGTGTTTTAAGGGTTTTGTATGAAAGAAAAAAAAAGTTTATTTTCGGGGGGGAGGTTTTTTTTAAAATTTTTTTTAAAAAAAATGTTTCCGGGGGAAAGTATTCCAAAAAAAGGGTTCATGTGAAAGGGGGGTTGGGGGTGTTTCAAAAAAATTTGCAAAGGGGTTTGGGGGGTTTGAAAAAAAAAAGTTTTGTGTCGGGGGGGTTAAAAGGGTTTTTTTTTTGTCGGTAAGGGGAGTTTTAAAAACGATGTTTGCATTTACGGGGGGGGGTTTTATTGTGAACAATTTTAATGGGGGTTCCCGGGGTTAATTTTTTTATTATTTCAAATAAACTTTGTTCATGGTTTGGGGGGGGGGGGTTAGGGAGGTTTTTTATTACAGGGTTTTTTTTCCCCCCTTTTTTTTTATTGATTTAAAAAATTTTGGACGGGGGGAAAAGGGGGTTTAATGTTAAAAATTGGTACTGGGCGTTTTAGGGGTTTTTGAAAAAAAAGTTTAAGTCGGGGGGGGGGGGTTAAATGATAAAATTTAAGAACAGTGGGGGAAAGTTTCGGTTTTTAATTTTTTCCAAAAAAAGTTTAAAGTGTATTTTGTGGGGGGGGGGGGGGAAAAAAATTTTTTTTTAAAAGGGGAATTTTTGTTTGATTTTTTTCAAAGCAAAGGGGCGTGCTTTTGGGAGGGGGGGAAAAAATATTTTAAAAAGGAAAAAAGTGGAAAAAGTTTCCTGGTTTTTTTGTTGGAAAAAAAAACGTTTGTGACGGGGGGAAAAAAAAAAAAAAAAATGTTTTTGTAAAGGGGTTAGTATTTGCCCAAAAAAAAACAATTTTTTTTTTTTGGGGGGGGGGGGTTTTGTATCGAAAAGTTTTAGGTGGGGGTTGGGTTTTACGATTCCCCAAAAAAAAGTCATGCAGGAAAAGGGGGGTTGGTGATGATTTCAAAAGAAAAAATGTTCGTTTCAGGTGGTTGGAGGGTTGAAAGAAAAGATTTTTAATGTTTGGGGGGGGAAAGGGTTTGTTTAATTTTCACCGGGAATTTTTTGGTTTTTTTTTGAAAACAAAAAATGGATGTGGGACGGGGGGGTTTTTTTGAACTGAAAGGGGGTTCACTTTTTTATGGCCGATTTTTTGTTTTTGGGCTGGGGGGGGGGGGGGGGGGGTTGGTTTTGGGTTTAATTTTTACTTTTGGAATGTTCCCCCCGGGTTTTTTTATTGCTCAAAAAAAATTTTAAAGGGGGGGGAAGGGTGTTATTCCCCAAAACCCTTATTTTTTTTTTTTTATTTAAAAAGCAAAAAAGTTTTTATGAAAGGGGGGGGGGGAAGGGTTTTTTCAAGTTAAAAATTTTGGGAACGCTCTTTAAAAGATTTTAAGAAAAAAATTTTAATTTTTGTTCGGGGGGGGGGGAGGTTATTTTATTCCCATGTTTACAAACATTTCCTGGGTTTGACGTACCAAAGCAAAAAATTTAATTTTCGGGGTTTTTTTTTATCAAATTTTTTTTGGTTTTGAAATTTTTTTTTGGTGTTTTCCAAAAAAAAAAGTTTTTGGGAAAAAATTTAGGGAAAAAATTTTTTAATTTTAAAAATTTTTTTTCTTTGTTATTCCGTAAAAAAATTTTTTTTTATTTTTACCTTTTTTTGGGGAAACGTTTTCAATGTTTTTTTTTCTTCGTTGCCGGTTTTACTGATTGCAAAAAAAAAGATTTCGGTTTTGGGGGGGTTAAGGTACGTTTTTTTTTAAATTTTAAATTTTTTTCTTTTGGGTTTGCAAAAAAAAATTGTTCATGTGTACGGGGGGGGGGGTCAAGATAATTCAAAATTTTTTGATTTTAATTTTCCTTTCGATTTCAAGCAAAAAAATTTTTCTTTTTTTAAGGGGGGGGGTTTTTGAAATTTTGATAATTTGGGTTTTTTCCTTTTAAAAACCCCCGCAAAAAATTTTGTTTTGGGGGGGGGTTTGATTAATTCAAGTTTTTCCCCAATGTTTGATTTTTTTTTTGCAAATAAAAAAATTTGTTTAATCCGGGGGGGGGGGGGGGGGGTTTTTTGATGGTTTAATTTTTTAAAGATTTTTAATTTTAAATAAGAGTTGGTTTAAAAAAAAAATAAATTATTGAGATTTCCCAAAAAAAAAGTAAAAATTTTGAAAAAAAGGGGCGTTGTCCCCAAACCTTTCTTTTCCCTGCAAAATCATTTAAAACAAAGCCCAAATTTTAAAAAAAAATCCAAAAATTTTTTACAAAAGGCTTTGCTTTAAACACCCAAATGAAAAAAAAATTTCTAACTTGGCCAAACCCCCAAAAACCCGTTATACGATTTTTAAGGAAAATCTAATTTGCATTCCCCACAAATTAATATTTGTCGCATACAGAAAAATTTAAATGGGTTAAAATTTCCCCACTTGGTTTTAAAAAAAAATTGTCCGGGTATTGAAGAAGGGAAAAAAATTTTTTTTAAACCGACGTAAAAAAAATTCCTTAAAAAAGAAAAATTTTTGGCCCTTTAAAAAAAGGGGAAAGGTTTTAAAACCCGGGTTAATTTTTCCCCCTTTTAAAAAATTTCCACCTTTCTTACAAAATACAAGAATTTTAAAAACTTCCGATTTTATTTTATTTAAAAAAAATTTCCCCCAGTTAAATTTCCACCGACTTTAAATTTTTTGGTTTATTAAAAAAATGCTTTTTAGAATATTTAAAAAATTAAGAAAAAAAATGGGTTTCTTACCCCCTTTTTTTTCAAGAAAAAATTAAAAAAATTTTGAAAATTTTAAAATGATTTTCCTTTTTTATTCTAATTTTTTAATTTGGATCAATTGTTAATTTTGCTTTTACTTTGCTCTCAAACGGGTTTTCTTTCCTTTAAAAAATTTTTTCACCAAAATTTCAAAAAAATATTAACATGGCGATGTGAGGAATTGTTTTCCCGGGAACGAGGAACAAGGAAGGATGTAAGAAAATCGAAGTCCTGTGGGATGCGGGTCCGGGCATTCTGCTTTCTGAACATGTCCGCCAAACCAATCCAGCCTCACAGCCGCACGGCGGAGTTGTTTATTTTATCCCATTCAATCCGCATTAAAATCTCTGTTTCAACAAAGTTCGTGTGTGCGTGTGTCATATTGTCGACGAATTGCATGATTGAGTGCGATTTTTAATACTAGGAAGCTTCGCAAACGCTTTTTCAGGCGCGTTGTTGGATGAGCGTAATTTTTTTTAACGAAAACTGGCGTAAAATTGCGATTTTCATCAAAAATTATTTTTTGATTGCGCTAAAATTTCACACGAATATATAAATTTATAAAATTAAGGTTTTGTGAAAAAATCATTACATTCGGATAAAGCATGTAGGTGTTGTAAGTCGAAGAAATTTTTAAAAAATCGAAAAAAATCGTAAAATTGCGATTTTCATGAGAAATAATTTTTCGATTGCGCTCGTAAGCGTGGCAGTTCTTGGTTCAGAGATTTCGAAGGCCTCCATAAAATTTCATTGCAATTGGAGTATCGGTTTAGCCGGAATCGTGCTAACAGACACACAATAATACAAACAGAAAGAAATTTAAAAAAAACATTTCGGATTTTATTCTCCAGTGTAGTGAAATAGAATCTTCGCTTCGATCGCTACGCTCATCTAATTTGCCTTGACCCGGCACCTCCACCAAAATATACGGGATATTACTATATTCTGCTGTGGTAGGTAATTTATAACAAAAATTGCGAGGTTGATTTTTTAAATGATATCTTACTTATTATTTATTGCTAATTGTAAGTTTGGATGTTAATGAAGTGAAACTTTATAAACCTTTAATGATCCCTTGATTGTTTATAACTATATTCACTGAAATCGGTGAGAGTGCAATTGAATCATGAAATAATTGCCATGATCTCCATGCTCTCAATCGCTTAACAGACACTGGTTAAACCCGGCACCTCCACCAAAATACACTTTATTATAATTAACTGTGTCGAGGTTAATAATTCATATTAATATAGTATGAAGTATTATTTGAAGAAATGTTTATTACTATATCCAGTAACTTCGGTGCGTGTGCGTGTGCGTGTGCGTGTGCGTGTGCGTGTCTCTGACACAGGATCCAGGCTAACTTCAACGCCTCGAAGCCAGCTAGACTGTGCGTGATCTTATTGTTTCCACGCTTGCGTGACAAAGAGACATTTCCTTGCAAGTTTTCCTTAGGCCTAACTTGCGAATGAGAATGTAAACCCCAAACTTATAACAATAGTGCTTAAGTGAGAATGGACTCAGAGCTAGACATAAAGCCGGGGAAATTTCATCTTTTAATAGTAAATCAAGTCCTATGAATGTGACACAATAACTCGTTCATTATACAATGGCCACTTGAAACGAGCGATATCTTCCCACACTTCCGAAATACGCATCGGCTAAGAAGCGATGAGCTTCACTGAACACCGGATTATTATCGTACAAACTGCGGACAAATGATTAAGTTTCCGCACAGATAAATGTTATTATGAGTAAAGAGTGATGCGTGTAAGGGCTGCGCCCGACCTCAGGTAATACCTACACTTGGTGTTTGTATTCCATCAACACGTTCTTGATTTTATTTCCCCTGTAACCCCTCATTAGTATATCGTACAACGGTAATTGAAACATTATATTACTCGGTTCATGTTTTACAGAATGTTAAAAGTTTACACCATTTCACTAATAATATATATATATATATATATTATAAAAATAATATATATATATATATATATTATAAAAATAATACTATTGCAATTCTTCCTCTCAAGTATGATAAGCAGTCAAATTACATTTTGAACATTGTGTCATAGGTTTACGATAAATGCGGATTTGTTGGATATAAGTCATGGTCCAAACAAAAGCGTGCCGGAATTGCACCAATAATTTATTCGTAAAATTTTGTTCCTATACTTAGGAAGCTAAAATTTTTAAAACTGATTACTTGACACTGAATTATAATAAATTGTGTGAAGACCATTGTTGAATTTTGAAGATCATTGTATGTTCATTAGTAAATAGACAGATGTTCTTGGGTTTGATTGAATACGATTGCGAAGTGGAATAATAATACTTTTGAATTCAAGTGTTATGTAATCTGTTACTTAAGTATTGCTTCGTCTAACATTAAACATGTATAATTAGGGCTCATAATGGGCAGGCTCGTTTACTATAAGGTGTGACGTCACTTGACTGTCACTCGAGCTTCTCGGGTGAAACCTGAAATATCAAGTTGAAGTTATCGCCCAACATTGTGACGTTTTGTCAGGGTCCCTACACACGAACTGCCTGGTTGATGTTTAAAGAGGGGGGGGGGGGACTCGCCAGGAAGGTCCAAGTTCAACAGACAGAGGGGGTGCGGATAATTTGCCGGGCATTTCAAGATAACCGACAAGGGGGTGTGGACAATATGCCAGTTGCGCAAATTAGTCTGCTAAGCAGCAGGCAATTTGAAATGCAACATAGAGCCCAGAGGTAGCATCTTGTACACAGTGCAGATAAACTTCATGCAACCAGCATGTTGCAGAGACAGAGAAAGTGACATGTCCGAAAGTTCGAGAAGTTCCTGGGCTTTTGGTTTGAATTACACTGTACAATGTTTGATATTATGAGACAAATTGATTTGATTGAATATTGCTTAACGTCTCATATTTATGCACTTTGGCTAATCGAGACGATGAGTGGTGACAGATGAGGATGAAGTATGAACAGAAGGGAGGAGAGGAAACCCGGTACCGGCACGTAGCCTACTCCTTTCGAAAAGTACCAAGGGGACCAACGGCTTAACGTCCCATCCGAAAGGACGGTGTAACTTTGACAGTCATGTAGGTTCCTCCACTAACACGGACTGCCGAGCAGACGTCGAGGAGAACGAAGCCGTTACACTAGCTTTCGAACCCTCCATCTGCTCTAACCAGCGGTATACGTGAGTTTCAGGGTAGAGCGGTCACCCACTCTACCCATGACCACGCCCGATTCTGCTTAACTTCGGTGTTCGAGTGGGAACCGGTTAAACGAGCTCGGCTAAACCGCTAGCTCAAATATGAGACAAATGTTATATAGTACTCTATCAATAAATTATGGTGCTATGCTATTTGCATATTGATATCATTAGGGGATGTAAAAGCATGGTGTACAAAAGAAGAATGTATTAAAACCAGATATCGACGGTGGACGTCTATACACGTCTCTGAGCTCGCGATGACGCAGACAGGCGTCCCCGTGGTATCTTCGCGGCTCTACAGTGGGGCTTACGTCTATAGACGTCATACCTTATGTCAGAATACTCGACTAACTTTCGTTTAAACAAACGCCACCTAGGAACAAACTAGCGTACTTCTAAGTGTTCCAGTAAGCGGTGTAAGCGATAGGGTGCGCGTAAGTTCCGTTCACATTAGTTGGCTAGTGTTGTTCCAGCGGAAGGGTCCATACCACCGCTAGAAGCTACAACAACAACAACATTGTTCTAATAGCTATCGGATGAAACGTTTATAATAATAATAATAATAATAATAATAATAACAATAATAATAATAATAATAATAATAATAATAATAATAATAATAATAATAATAATAATAATAAAATAATAATAATAATAATAATAATAATAAATATTTATTGGTCTATTAATTTGATCATACAATGATATTTAGACAGGTCAGGAAATACATGCTATCAAAATACACACAATGCTTTAAGATAACATGAACTCTTTAACAGAATAAAACGAATTATCAATTAAAAACTTTTTCAGTTCGGCCTTAAAAGATTGACTCTTGTTGTTCTTCAAGCATTTGGGTAATTTATTAAAAAGTCTGGCGCCTGCAATATCAGGCCGCGTACATGATATGTTAAGATGATGCTCTTCAATTCTAAAATCCTTTCTTTTTCTCGTAAAATACTCATGGCAATCACTATTAGTCGTAGTTAGTTAGATTATGATATTTCGATGGTTATGCACAAAAGTGTCCTTTTTTCCACTTTGTAGGGCAATTGTTAGAAATATGATGCCTGGGAGCTGTTATATTAATATAAGTTCAAATTCTTATTCAATATACTGTACATTTGAGATGGGCACTGTTGCTGAATGATATCTATGCAAGTGTGGAATATTACTTTGTTGTTTTGTGAACCGCATACCTAGTATCTTGCTGTAGCTGGTGCAACCCTTACAAACCGTGGTATGTATGTATATTCCACAAACGCGAAGTGAAACGGTGCGAGTTTACTTTATCGTCAGCAGCTCAACATGCGGTTGATAACTTCAGAGCCTACTCATGCCATTGATTCCGATAACACGAACTTATTGAAACATGACTTTAGGTTTTGGTCAGTTTGAAACGCGAGCTGGTTGAGGTTAAAATGAACAATAAACTTGTATCCACTTCACGACAGAAACCTCTAGAAGCACGTTCAGTCGAGCATGGTCAACACTTACAAACCGACAGTAAAACTGCACGATAGCAACCTACAATGACAACAGTACCGACTTTGGTGACATCAACCTCATCAATGTCAAAATATATATTTCAATTGTTTGTTTTGTTTATCGTAGGCCCTATTGTGTTTCAGTATTGTGTTTTTTAAATAGTTTTCGAGTAATTATCAATTAGTTGAGGCCTACTGTATATTTTATTCTGAATTAGCTAGTTAAATATGTATGTTCATATATTATTATTTTTAGGGATATCACACACAATTCTGCTTGTAACGTTTATGCTCGTTGTGACACTCTTAATGATTATAACGTGTAATCATTGAACACTAATAAATAAATAAATCAGTAATTAATGATTTATCAAATCAACAAGCAACAGTGCAGGATTTAAACGCTCTCATGGGAGAATGGGAGTCAATTGCAGTTTGTCAGTATCCTTTTACTGCAGTCATAAATGATACTATTTGCATATAAATATTGGAGTATATGTTCATAAATAATAAATTTATACTACTTTTCCATTGGTGATTATAGATCAAGCATGAACAGCTTATATAGATATCGGTGTTTTGGATATAACCAGCATCCCGACCATATAAGGGATTCGAGTCCTCCTTCTGAGTGACATATTATTCTTCGGTTCTGCCCCACCCCCTCCCCCTATCTGTACAAGAGGGAGAAAAAATACGTGTGTGCAACGTGCGATGTCACATGCGAAATACACAACTAGTACAACTACCAGTGCCAAAAAGAGTAATTTTGGCCCCGATTAATTATAGATGATGTGTGGCTATAGAAGAAAATAAAAATTCAAATGACAACAATGCGTGTTTTGACAACAAAGGACTTATCAAACTCATAGCGTAAGACAATCGAAACGGTGGCCTGACACGTGAGAACAATGGGCAACCACGCCCTCACCTGGTTGTGTCAATCCACTCGATGCCAGATAAACCTGCAGTGTACAGCACCACCACCACCACCACCACCACCAAACACAACAAATAAAACTGCCACGGAAACCACACCGACGACAACGACTCGCCTTCTACAACGAAAGCAAACTATGACTAGAGCTACAACAACATTTACATCAACATCAGCAACGAAAAGAAGCAAGATAATGAGTGATGTCAAGATAATAAAATTTACAAGCATGTATGTATTTCAGTCCGCGTGAAAACAATCATAGATTGAATCTATCGTTGGTAATAACAAGTACGGATGCGGGGGTTTCCAAAATACGGTGCCAAGTTTAGCTTTATATAATACTTTCGTGGCTAGACATTATGTTAACTTATTTTAGAAATAATTGTTTTTACGGTTTAAGCCACTCCTTGAGTTTAATTACAATTAAACACTTAATTAAACCGTAAAAACCGCTTAAAACGTAAAAACAATTTTTTCTAAAATAAGTTAACATAATATTATATAATATGTATTTTTGGGGGATTCAGGTGTTCTGGTTGGTGGAGGTGCCGGGTTGATAGAGATGCCCACTTTGGGTGACAATAGCCTTTCTCCAGACCCTAAGAAAACTAAAAACGTTCCGTACCTATTTCGTTGAAGTGCAATGTCAACAAGTAACGCAAGTAAATAATTGGAGGTTTTGTTCAGTTGTTATCGGGAGGTGTGACATACGCACATACAGACAGACGGACATCAAAGTGATGTATATATGATAACTATGGCCCCCATTTCACACTTTCGTTGGCTGCTATTAAGGCTCAGTCTGACGATAGATGATGAGGGGATCACAGAATACGGAGACCAGGGAATAATATACAAGGGCGTTTGAAAGGATGCAGACCTGTGCCTGGGGAGGAAAACTTTGGACAGGATGTCCGGTAGCGAGAATCGAACCAGCAACCTGCCAAGATAGTGTGTCGTGTGTTAATTACTTAGCTACATCCGGTCGGCGGGGCAGCTATCGGGCTGGGCCTCATGGGGGCTGACATCCAGTTTAAAGCTAGTTTAAGTCGCTCTTGCGTACATGAATGTACGCCCAAAATATTACCTAACTTTGAGAGTTAATTTTTTGGATGTTTGTTGCTGCGGGTAAATGCCCACATCCTATTCCTGGAACATACACAAATCACTTTGATGGCTGCTTTTGTTTTGATTTTTACCTTGGTTTTCTATCAAACTAAATATTTTGACTTAATTTTGATTGATTTCTTTTAGTCATTCATTGACTGTATGTTTCAAATAGAAATAGGTATAACTTCTTTTTGGTATTTCTCGCTCTGTCTACAAACCAAAATACTCCATATATATTGACTATAACAATTCAAATGTTAAAAGCTACGAAAGAAACAACCTTCAATTACGCTCATCCTTTAACGTTACTATATATCGCGCGCACGAAACGCAAGTAAAGAAAACAACAGAAGGATAAGTGGTTGAAGCTTGTTCGCCTCACTTTCATCACAGAACTACTCTTAAACTGCGATACCCTCTTTGCACCGACATAGTCTAAACTGTGAAGCTCTGCTACTCTCGCGTGCACAAGTGTGTCAAACGGCGATGTACGCACCTTGGGAGTAAAGTGGGGGGCCCGCCTAATTTTCACACCGCATCTATCATGCATCGAAGGCAGTGCCGTTCTTTGCCCGTGCATAATACATCGCGTGAAGAAGATAAGGCATGAACTGTGAATATATAATGCAGACACACTCAACAAGCGAGAGGGTTTTATGGTAAATTATCCGTTTTCCCCGTTTCTAGAGGTGATTACAATTACATCGCAATATCAATATAGACACATTTATTTTTACAACTTTTGCTCTAGCCTGTGGACTCTTCTTACTGATTGCACCTTTTGAAAACAGCAATAAATGTTTTACTTGAAGGAAGTGAGAAAGTTACAATAAAAATCGGTTTGCTTCTAGGTAGGATCATAGTTTTTATGTGAATATTATGGCCAATCAATAGAGTATTAGCCCCGATAATATTTCGTGTGTGGTATCTTTACAGACTGTTTGTTCTAGGCAATGATCGCTGAATGGTATACACACTAATAGCTTAAGCGATGTGACCTTTTTCAGGTAATTTTATAGATAATAACGTTGTACGGATAATTGGTAAGGAATGCTTCATGGTTTAAAGTAGGTACTCCAATGATTTACCCATTATTGAAGGCAAGCTAGGAAAAAACAATTCGACAGGATAGCTAGGATCGATCCGACGACCTCGCGCTTTGAGAGTCGGGAGTAGCCGATAAACCACCACTATCGGGTGCGGTAATAGTGCACACGCTAGCTGTGGCTTTGTGCCATCGCACAAGGAAAACTGGATAATGTGATGTCCAACTCTCTGAAGGCAGCTGCCTGGGTGTTTAAGACAATTAATTCATACGATATTTATTTACGTTAGCTGTCGCAATTGTATGTAAGCGGTTTTAAGATGACAGTCAAAACTGGAATCATTAGTACGTGGAGTTGTCCTTGCCAGCAATTTGCCTTCACCCCACTCAGGATTGCCAATTAGGAGGAATTGTGCACAAATTTTCATTGATTTCTGTGGAAGTGACCAATTAGCCCTGTGGCCCTCCCTCCCTAAGTGGCTAAATATTCCGATTTAATTGAGAATAGAATTACCGCCTAGTATTACCTCCGTGCAGGCGACTTGGGAGCTCACGCCATGTCTCCTAGGTTATCCACACCCTAGTTAACTGCTAGCTGCTAGAAGATTGCATGTGAAACACTTTCCTTGGATGTGTGTGTTTTACGCTAAGTGTGCGTGTGCGTATACACTTCTCGTTCGCATATATAAAACTAGCTAGGAGAGTGGCCCAGCAAATGAGAAGAGGCATATTTGTTGCATGATACCTTATATTCGCTAAACAGGTTTGGAGCACCAAGTAAAGGGTTTTAACGGTAGAACATTGAAAAGCTGAAGTAAGTCATATTTTATGGTACACGATATACCCGAATTACTTTTTTTGCACTAGAAGTAAAACTTTGATTCGACGTCCACGGAAATAAACAATAAAATACTTACGAAAACCTCAGTCTGTTTCTCTCTAAATTTGTGTCAAGTTTTCTTATTTTCTTATAACTAACAGTTGACTGACATTTGGCAGATACTAACTGTTGATCTATGCGCGGTATTGAATTCATATAACCCATTGATTCCTCAGACTAGAGCAAAGAACTTGTGTATGAAAGACAATTTCGTTGAGTAACATTAGATTTGGGGCCAAGTATTTTTTAGTCGTCGAGAGAAAAATGTCTGGAGTCAGAGTACACAAATGCTTCAAACTGGTACATCTTCAAACAATTGATGTCAATGCTCGTTGCAAACAAGTTTATTGCCCGACCACTTTATTTCATGTCCACTTATTAGGATGTATTATAACTAGGAAAACGCTTTAGTCCCGCCGCGTTGATGGATGAGCTTTTTTGTAAGTTTTCAGTTTTTGTAGGACCACTTTTCCTTTGCAAGTGCTTTTTGAATGCATTGTAGGTGATTGTTGTCAAGTTTCTATTGTTACTTGTTACTTGTTATTATAAACCTAAAAAAAACTCATATTAAAACCTTTATTTCTATGGATTCTAGCTAACTTTTTCAATTTTTTTCTTTCAAAAAGAAATACATAACCATTACCTTAATGTCCATATGAAATATGAACGTTGTAGCCCCACCCGTTTTGTCATAATCGGCCCAAATGTCACGAAAATATATCATTAAAAATCGAAAAAAATCGTAAAAGTACGATATTCATAAGAAATATTTCTTCGATTGTACCCAAAAACGTGGCAGGTCTAAGTTCAAAGATTTCGAAGGTCTCCAAAAAATTTCATCGCAATTGGAGTATCGGTTTAGCCGGAATCGTGTTAACAAACACACAAAAATACAAACAGAAAAAAACAAGAAAAACGAAAAAAATCGTAAAATTGCGATTTTCATGAGCAATAATTTTTCGATTGCGCTCAAAAAGGTGGCAGTTCTAAGTTCAAAGATTTCAAAAATCTCCAGAAAATTTCATCGCAATAAGAGTATCGGTTTAGCCGGAATTGCGTTAACAAACACACAAAAATACAATGAAAAACAAAAAAGAAAAACGAAAAAAAATCGTAAAATTGCGATTTCCAAGAGAAATAATTTTTTGATCGATTTTTCGTACGGTGCATTTCTAAGTTCGGAGATTTTGAAGGTATCCATAAAATTTCATCGCAATCGGAGTATCGGTTTAGCCGGAATCGTGTTCACAGACACACAAAAATACAAAAAAAAGAAAGAAAGAAAGAAAGAAAGAAAAAAAAAAATTCCGGATTTTTTTCTCCAGTGTAGTAGAATGGAATCTTCGCTTCGCTCATCCAATTAGCCTAATAATTATTTGATATTCAGTTATGCCTTAACCGGAACCGCATTATTTTTATTGTATCAAAATAGAGTTCACGAAAGGTTAGGTTAAGAAACTTGATAAAATGCAATCATTTTTATGGTAAACCTAACTAAGGCCTCTGTCTTTACTGCCGTAAAATATGAATACCTTGCACGCGTGATACCCTATTCCATTTTTTAAATCAATATTATCTCGATGATAATGAAGAAAGACTAAACTGTGTGATGTTTTCTTTGTTTACTATTGACACAATCAAAACCGAAGAACCGTTCGTACGCTTTGAACTTTTCCCATTAAAATGATAATGCATCTCCCTTGCAAAGATTCACTAGTCTTGTTTGCTTGGCTGTGGATAACCAATCACACTCACTCCTATGACGTAGTTGAAGCTACCACGCTTCAGCTCCGACATTGTCTGGTGAAATGCAGTGCGGTCTATTCCCCGAGACAAAAGCGTGCATACGATACAATATGCACAACAAAACAGCTCCATTCATCAGAATTTCAATTTTGCTAGATGCTTCTAATCTTGTTCTCGGAAATATAAAAGACAAGTTGAACAGTCAGCATCTATATATTAAACATCAACTTGTAGATGGTTTATGGGTCACGTTTCATATTCCGGAACCTAGATTACGAACTGGCGTGAGTGCTTTTTAGTTTTTAGGGTGGTAGACTACTACCAATATTAAAACCACGTGAAAATGCAGTATTTTAGTGATATCTTGAGAACGGTGCAAAATATCTGAAAGCTGATAGCAGAAAATAATGTGGTTTTGTTAAGACAATATAATGCAAGACAAATATTGATCGGTCCGGTTTGTATTTCAAAAATTATTTTTATTAATTTAATATTTAAAAAAACGTAATTTCCATAACATAACAATATTTGTTCGTGCAGGCTATAGTTCTCACAAAATCACATATATATACTACCACATAAATATACCAGCACATACAACCCAAGGAAAACATATCAACTAAGATAATTCGCAAAAATAAATTCATTTACAAAACATTAAGCGAAAAAGTAGGCAATATAATTACTTCCATAACTTTTGGTTTCTGTTGACCCCAATATCTTAATGCAAAAACCCAAAACGATATGTTAAAGTTCCACGTACATTATTAAACCGGAACTAAAATTAATATTACATGCACTTAGAATATAAAACAATCATGGATTTAATATTAAATATCCCCTTTTCATAAAAATCTTATTGACTTGATGATTGATTGACTGATGACTTCATCATATTGATGATACGGCAGGTTTAAACATTAATCAATAAATATAAATCTGCTAACTGTCTTCGATTGAACTAAAAACTAGATAAATGGAATGAAAATGTTTGACGGTAATGAAAGCAGTGAGCTGGTAGCTAAGGTAAGCACTTATTAATACAATTGCCGGGCTTAAATTGACAGAGAAGATGCTTTGAAATTATTTATCTTCCTAACTATTCATTTCATTCACTGAAATTTTGTCAGCCATAGGTCGAGATGTGCAAAAATGTGTTTTTTTTTAGTTTAAAAATTTGCGCCTTAAAAATATAAATTCACGATTTGTTGCGATTTCCCCAAAAAACACAATTTTCTCATGCACAAAAAAATAAAATAATAATAATAATATTAGAAGTTTCAGGATAATTTATGATTGATTTTAATGATTTAAAAGAAAAACAAGCACATGAGAGTAAAGTTCCGAATCAGTTTTAATTTTAAACTCAATTTCAGCCTTCAGTTTTCAAAGTTTCCGACAGTTTTTACCAGAATTAATTTCGACTACCCGGTACCTCCACCAAAATTACGAAATTATGTATTTTTTGTGTAATATCTTTTGATGTGGATATGAAGTATTTTGAGCTTACTCGCGTTCAGACGATTATTACGATATCACAATCGATTTGTCACTATGTAATCAATCACCATATGTACCAGCCAGGATTAATTTAATTTCGACTACGTACCCGGCACCTCCACCAAAACTTTGAAAAAAAACTTTTTTTAAATTTCGTGACTTGATTCGCGTTTAAAGACATAATTGCTAATTTCGCCACTAGTTCGCGGTATCAACTAAAATTTCACGAAAATTCGCGAATGGGAAATTGGTACCATTCAATCACATTTCAGGAGATTCGTGTGCAAACTGAATTCGAAGGGATTTTGCACATCTCTAGCCCTAGGCCTACAGTGGTTTAAAATCTATCGCATTGTTTTGTACTTATAGTTTCTGAAAACTAATTTTTCCTTGTTTTTGTAATTGTTTCATCATAATAATCTGTGATTAGAGCGATTATTTTTATAATTAGATATATTAAATAAATTGTCATTTACACGATGCTTTTTAACCAGAGGGTGCTTCATTATCTGGCCTCTTCTACCTCTACTGACTTTAGTGCTACTATTTATTGTCGTATAGTGAAGTGTCTAGCAACGCTAGAATGCCCAACATCTATTTGTTACATCCAGTCCTACGACTCAACAGAAATACTTGTCAAGATTGAAGTTTGCAGGAATTTCACGAGAATTTGAATACTTCAATGGCAGCGGATTCACTTTCAGGAGTCAATACTAATTATATTCGTTGGTGAAATGAACTTTAGATTAGGGAGCAAAAACTCAACATATGGACTACACACTAGGGATTTATTGGTGAGAAACGTTGTATATGCGTTATGCAAGTTACAACATTTTCTCCCATTAACACAATTTGAAAAAAAATGTTGGTTAGGTATTTTCATTTTGGTGTGCATTTAGTTGATAGCACATTCAAGGTGGATGTTGGAATTGTAGATGATTCTCAAGTGACAATGCAATTCGTGGTTACTCTCTCTCTCTACAAATAAGAGTACTTTTCTGGCATTCACTCTTACCTTTTTATCATCATTACGAACATTTAAAAATGTGTTCTTTTCTTTGTAACTATGTAATTGAGAATCTCTATAGCTATATTGAGACATACGGTGCACTTTTCCTATTTGAATTTCATAGAATCGTCCTCGACAATAGTCACGAGTTATTATCATGGCCATTATTACAAGCTAATCTCAAAGAGCCACTGTTAATTAGTCGGATGGAAGTGGATGGTTAATGAACGTTCAAGTAAATGTGGTAAATCTCGCAGAGACGGGAGTAGCTCATCTTCTTGAACCGCAAGTGAATACGATCTGACGACAGGATGAATCCCAGAGTGACATTGTCACTCGGGTTCGTGCAACAGTGGCGTACTGTCCGGGACTAGGGGGCAGAGGGTCGGCTGCATGGGCGACATTGCTATTTTATACAATCAAAAATATACATGCATACAATCAATTTCAATTTCACCATCAACCCAATTGATTCATCATTCTACTAGACTTGATTTGGATATTGCTTAACGTCTCATATGAATGCACTTAGGCTATTCGAGACGATGAGTGGTGATAGATGAGGAAGTATGAACGAAGGGAGGAGGAGAAAACCGGTACCGGCACGTAGCCTACTCCTTTCGAAAAGTACCAAGGAGACCAACGACTTAACGTTCCATCCGAAAGGACCTGTGTAACCTTGACAGTCATATAGGTTCCTCCACTAACCCGGACTGTCGAGCAGACGTCGAGGAGAACGAAGCCGTTACACTAGCTCTCGAACTTTCCATCTCCTCTAACCAGCGATATAAGTGAGTTTCAGGACATAGAGGTCACCCACTCTACCCCTGACCACGCCCGAGTTTGCCTTACTTTGGTGTTCTAGTGGGAACCGGCTAAATCATCATTCTACTAGAAATTTGTCCATTTTTGTTAGTTAGTGTTAGCGGATAAGAATATTCACAACCACGTTTTGAGATTAGAAGTGACTCAATATTTAAATATTAATATCCTGAAAGTTAATGTGTATCTGACGTTTTTAATAGAATTATAAATGATACAGCACCACATTTCTTGGGAAAAAAATGGGCCATTTAGATACAAATAGATCGTGAGAAGAACATTTTTTGTATGTGAGTGGCGGTGGGTGGTGGGGTGGTGGGGTGGGGTGGGGGTGGTGGGTAGTTAAACCACGGCATTGCGTTGCGTGATATGATGGGAGGGGCCCAAGGGGGTTGAAAAGTGGCACTTTTTGCGTGACATACATCATAAACAGACCCTTTATTCAAATCTACACAGATTAACAAGTGAAACAGATAGGAGAGAATTAATTACTACTCGAGCCAACCATTGTTTTGAAGAACTTTTAACTGACTGATTTAGGTTACTCATGCGTTACACGAAACTCTAGTTCGATTCGGCAGCAGCCGTCGTCAATCCCGATTGAAAATTATGTAGGGTTTTCCTCGGCCAATTGGCAGTCGTATAAAATAGCACTGGAACATTCCCATTTCTCCTTCCCCTAATACCTAGGTAGTCACCCCAATAGAGACAAGTTATTACTTTGAAAATTTATTACACACAAGCTAACCAATGTTTTAAGCACGTGGCTTTAGGTTTGTTTTAGCAAATATCTTACAATTATTTTTAACAGTGGCGGCATTCACTCCACACTCAAGGCATTGTTGTATTCGTATTTATTCTTGGATAACATAATATACTTTAGAACACCCTTCAAGTGGCAAGATATTTTCTATCATGGTGAGTCGGTTTAACAGCTGCATGTTTTACGAGTGACCTATTCTATAACGATTACTGCATGCCTCACTCTAGGTAACGGTAAATTAATTAAATATTGAAAGTTTAACGGCGGAGTTTGCGGCTACACGCGTATGTGTGGTTTCTATCACTAATGAGCAATTCACAACCCACCGCCCACCTTCTTTCCCTCCCTGTATGTGCGAAGCACCTGATTTAAATTCTAGGAATTTATTTTGACTCGAACTTTCTCATCATTATCTGTCGAGTTGGCTCACAATGATTGATTTGAGAAATGTACAAGTAAAATATATAAATATATCAGCGCAATCACACCTAACAAGATTGCAATCTGCCTCTGTCAACTCAAGTGGAAAGATAACTGATAAAGTGGAGCTAGAGATTCTGTGTTCGAAATCCAGTCCGACTAAATCTCTCTGGTCTTTGATGTCACACATGTACATTATCCATGGAGCTGGATAATGAAAACCCATGAATTCACATTAAATAATTTATTGACTATGAGAGAGTGATTGGCTTCAGTTCAGTTCAGTTGAGTGCAATAAGTTTGTCTTTACTTTTGCTTAAACACAGTAACGGGTATATTTACCCTTAAAAGTAGAATCATGATGTGTCCAGAGGGGAGAACGCTTTTACGCCTATAAATGGCAAAATTGAGTGGGGGGGGGCTTTGGGCTTAGCTGTCATTCAGTGTTGGTAAAAGATGTGTCTTCGTAGCATGAAGCTGATAGGGCTGACCCGTTGTAAAAGACGGGTTCGGTACCCATCATTGCTAGGAAAGACCATTCAGCTACAGATGTAGCTTATTATAGGTAAGACGAGCCCTAGACCCGCCTCTTTTTGGCTATGGAGGATGGCCCACCTTGTGAGGCTGCCGGAGTTCTGCTCATTGTGCGTTTTTGTGTTTTAAAAGGGGAAAATTCGGTAGGTCGCAACTGGCTATGGGGCGGTTGTACATATCAGACAGTAGGGGGTGGAAAAGACGTTGTGGGCGGACTTCAGGGTGGTTGTTCGATTTTAATGATTCGTAAACGATGGGGAAAAAGTTTTGTTATATGTTCCTTTTAAAAAGTGGGAATTGGATGTCGTGATGGAGAAGATGAATTGGTGTGCAGCGTGGGGAGTGAGTGACCATACGAAGGATGCGATTTTGTACTATTTGAAGACGGTTGATGTGCGATTTAGCGGCCCCTCCCCAGATGGGGCAGGCGTAGTGATTGAGGGACGGATGATTTGAAAGTATAGCCGAAGTCGGTCCGAAGTTGAAATGCTACGTGATCAAGCATAGATTGCAGGGCAAAAGTTTTGCGAGTAGCCCCGGACACATACGTTGTCCAGATGGGTCTTCCAAGTCAGCTTAGAGTCTAGAAGCGCCCCAAGTAGTTGTTGGATGTACTCCAAGGGATTGCTCTACCATTTAAAAAGAGTTTTGGAGGTGGCTGGATCCGCTTCCTGGTGAAGAACGTGGCTAAAGTCTTTTGATGGTTTAAACCCAAATCCCATTTACATACCCAGCCAGACAAAATAGATAGTCCCTTTTGGAGTTTTGAAACAGCCAGTGGTGGATATCGTGAGGTGGCGGCCATGGCGTCATCATCGGCAAAAAGGTGAACAACAACTTCCATGGGAAGCTCTGGCAAAACCGAGGTATTACATTAAACAAATGGGGCTGAGGACAGAACCTTGCGGAACCCCTGCCGGATAGGACGCACAGAGGAAGTGGTGCCCATCCAAGAGGCTTCAAATGTCCTATCAGATAGAAAAGAATATAGTATGAAAAGAATTTTGCCGAGGGCAGTTGAATTTAGCCATTTTAAATAAAAGCCCGTTATGCCGGGACCGTATCAAAAGCTTTGGCTATATCCAAAAAACAACAGCTTTTATGCAATCCAAAATTTAAAAACCTTGAGTAATTTTTTTTGAAAGGCGAAGAAGTTGGTGATCTGTTGAGACGCCAAAAGTGAAGCCAAATTGGGAGGCAGGGATAATCTTCTTTTGAATCTTAAGCGCTTTAGTCGAACAAGCAGGGGGCGTTAAAAAAACCTTTGCAAATATTTTTAAAAGGCTGATGGGGCGATAGCTAGTAGGGTCGGTAGGAGGCTTTCCGGTTCAAGATAGAAATGATGTTTGCCCGCTTCCAAGCCACTGGAAAGTAGACAGTACCATGGAGGCAGTGCAGATGTCCAGCAGATGGGACACAGCGGTTCCTGGGAGTTGTAGGATGAGTCTGCATTGATTCCATCAGGTCCAGGGGCCTTTTGGTGTTAAGGGCTCTGAGAGTTTTGATAAGCTCCTCAGGGGTAAGTACATCTTCATCTGGAACCGGTGGGCACGAGACTGTCTCGAAGAGAGCAGTAATCCTTCCAAGATCTGGTGAGAAAACGTCCGGAGGGTTGGATGTGAAATTTGTTGAAGCACGTCGGCAATGGCTTCAGCTTTGTCACAACTGCTGGGGACTATTCCAGCTGGCGTGCCCCAGAGGGGGGTTTGGAGTCGCACCCCGTTGAATTTTGCGGGCAAGCGGCCAGATGGAGTGGTCGCGCACTTGAAAAGTGGAGAGCTTCTTTTCCCTGTCTGTTGTCGATTTTCTCTTATCTGGCGTTTAAGGAGAGCAGCCAGTGAGTTATATTTTGCCTTTGGGTATCAGGAGTGCGGAAAGCCTGCCAGTGTCTGCGTGCTCGATTTTTTGCTGCTATTGACAAGACGATGCCACGTGGAAAATCATGTAGTCTGGAGTGGAGCTCTGGGTTTTGGGGATTGCGAGCTCGGCTGCTCTTTTAATTGTAGCAGTCAGAAGTACGAGGCGTTGATCTATAAGTGCGGCCGATTAAAGCTCAGGGTGAATTGTTGCCGACAGTCTGGTATGAATATGGGAGCGATAACCTTGCCAATCCGCTTTGTTATAGAGTAGGTGGGTTGGGGAATGTTATAGACAAGGGAGTTCCCCAAACAGAGAAGAACAGGGTCGTGGTCAGAGGTCAGTGCTTGAATTGTTATTATGTCGTGGGAAGAGGTTATGTTGCTTAGTATGGCAACGTCAAGGACGTCAGGGGGATAGTTTGACGAGTAGTGAAAGGGGGGGGGCTCAACAGGGCCCTATGACACGGAAGTCAGATCTGACGGCGTGGTCAAGGAGGGCGGTGCCTCTTGCGTTTGCAACTGTGGAATTCCAGTGCGGATGTTTCGCATTAAGATCACAGCCAATATGGTAGGAATGCGATCAGGGATAAGACTTGATGTGTCTGCCATAAGGTATGGCGTGTTGGGTCGAGTATATACAGCCACACATCGAAGATCGCCTCGGTCTGTCTTGATGGTGACGGCAGTGGTTCGGTCGTTTGTAGTGGTTGAAGCAAGGTTGGAGTGTAGCTGACAGAAGTGGAGACTAGGATTGCCGTACCACCTCCTTTTGCATTTTTAGAAGCAGTTAATCTATCGGAGCGTAAGGTGTGGAAGCCTGGGACTTTCCTTTGAGTCCGGGGGCAGGAGATGAGGCTCGGTGAGGAGAACTAGATCTGCACGAACTGATCGAACAAGATGAAGGAGTTTCAGGGGTTTTACTTTTTATACCCCCGTTCGCATTCCAGAATAGTATTCGTTTTTTCTTTTTTGTTTCTAGGGGCCATTTTGAGTTGTTGATATGAACATTTTGATGAGTGACGCTATTTTGATTATTTTTTTCGGATCGGTTGACATAGCCCTGAGGGCGTCCCACCCAACCCATCTATTATGGACCCGATTGAGGCTTCGGGTTTATTTACAGGAGTCGGTTAGGCCTGGGTTGAGCCTTGGGGGGAGTTGGTTCAGTCGGGTTGGGCCTGGAGGCGAGCAGCTTTAGGGCGATTTCCGTAGTTAACCACGTCTGCAAAGGAATGGAGTGGATTGGGTGGAATGAGTGGTGGTATATTACTGTGGTTTGTGGATTTTTTGTAGGTGCGGCGGGTGAACTGAGTGCTTTGGGGGGTTCGAGCATCCAGGGCGCGGAGATACGCAGGGCATTTGCGGTAGGACGCAGGGTGGTCTTGTTGACAGTTTTAAGCACATTGCAGGCTCAGATGGAGGCTTCGGGCAGTCTTTAGACGGATGGTATTCAGCACACTTGAAACAAACTGGGGTGACATTGCAAAATGGGAAGAATGCCCAAACTGCTGGCAGTTGAAGCAAATGCCGTGGGGCCCTTTTGGTCCACGATAGCGCTCCACGGTAACTCGGTGGTGACACACGCGTTCCACCAGATGGAGGGGATTACCAGGGGCGTTTTCTTGTGTAGTGAGGGCAAACAGAGGCATCGGTCGTCTTTCTACTCCTTCTTCAGTTCGGTGTGTGAGTTGACGTACGTCCAAGACCGATTACGCCCTGGTTCTGTAGGTCGGAGAATATAGTAGCTGTTTCTAAATGTGGCAGAAATGCCACGGAGAACAAGCTTCTTAGTTCTCTGTTCCGCCCTAGGAAATGTGTGAAACATAATTTCATTTCCTTTGAAGTGTGTGATTAGGTCATCATAGGTTTTCCGGGAGTCCGGTTTTATCCTAAAGGTGTCACTTGTTGATGAAATTGTTACTTTGCCATTGGTAGAGGCATTAATTTTGGCGAATGAGTGCGTTATACGTCGGGCAGCCGTAAACTGTAATGGGGGGAGCTCGGTCCCAGGGTTTAGGGGGGGTAGCACTGTTTTCCTTCACGTTTTGAGTTGCGAGTTGAATCAAAAGTCACGGAAAGTATGTTGTGATTTGGAGGAGGAGGAGGCAGACGAAGACATCGAGTGCGCGTCCCCTGCAAACTGGTCGGTCGTGATCCATTGTGTCAAGACCGGATTCAACATACCCATGTTAAGTTCAGGGTAGGTGACGTCATTAACCTGTGAAAGAGGCTCATAACGATTTTCTAAAAAATATGGGCTGGGAAGTGTTGCAAACCCGGCTTCGATGGAGTAGCAGTTGAAGTTGATGGCTGAGAATTGCCGTCGGTGTTTGGGCACGCCTTGAACCTCTTGTTTAAGAAGGTTGGTTTTAGGTTGAAATCAGTATCTCCTGGGGGCCCAATCGTGGGGACCGTTTGCGCAGCGGCAATGTGGTCCATTTGTTTTTTGTTTATGAGTGGCGGCTGGGTGTTTGCGTCCCCAAAAGGATTGTATTAGTTTCGATGGAATCATCGTAGGTGGGTTTGTTGACATTGAGTGGCTGGTGTAGGCACTGTATGATAGCACTAGTATTAGGTGTTCGAGTTCGACTTTGGACTGCGCGTATACGCGACCATGCCGTCCAGTGAGTGCGCAATCACAAAGTTCGAGTTATGATTGTTTTGTATGATTGTGGCATGAAATATGCAACACTAATAAACCCACTGGTGTAGGGGGGTTTCTTCGCAGAAAGTTCAGGTTCTGGGCTGGATTTCCGATTTTGATAATAGTAAAGTGAATGTACCCTGAAGGGGTAGACACAGGGCCTATAGCAGAGCCCTGCTGTAGAGTCACCTCTTCCCGGGTGGGGGAGGGGAAACCTTGTTCACTGGGAAATGATGAAAATACAATATCCTACAAAAATTAGTGCCTACGGCACAGACTTAAAAAACCTTAAAGTACGTTAACGTATACACTGAATGCACACAACCTTACTTTAATGGTTGGCTGTCGCCTGCCTTGACAAGGTTATATGCGATGTGATAGCACAGTACACAGTAACCCAACAGAACACGTCCGACTAGGTCCGTGGTCTGATGGAACTGAGTGATTGGCTTTTAAACTTATGCTCATTCAGTAATTGACATAAAAGTGGCAGTATTCTGTTCGATTGAGAATAATTATCTTAGCATTAAACACACATTGCAATTTAACAGGAAAATGTTGCTTACTAACCGTTCGCCTTCCTTAGTACTTTACTTTTTACTTAGCCCACACGGAGTGGTTTATAATCTTGGTTGATCATCAGGTAGAGCGAACTTCATTTGTCTAGATGGTCATGAATCTATCTAGCCATTGCTCATAACAACTGTTATAAACTCTGAAAATTGTGCAATGCACATTAGGTGACAACATCCTAAAAATGGCGACAAAAGGCCCAATATATTCTTTGTATTGTGGTTAATTATTCTACAAAATTAAAGTAGTTTTGATATCAAAATGTACAGATAGCAATATAAATAATTATATACACCTGTATGTTCAGTCTATCCACTGGGTCACGGATCTCCTACCATGTTCGCCCAACAATCTACGAACAAATAATGGCCAACAACGAATCTATATTTCAGTTAGGAAATCGTGCCAAATGGCTGGGCACGACTCGCCCGCGGGCGACGCCAGTATCAAAGAGGGTAAATTGTAATAACTCTTGAAGAAATTTATTATTTGCTTCGTTGCAAGACCAGCTCCAAATTCTCAATGTACTTACATACAATCAAAATATTGACGTAGCCCATATCAGAACTTGAAAAGTTTCTGTATGAAGCGGGATTCGAACCCGGGACCTTCGGCATTGGAAGCAGCGATTCAAGCAACAGGACCAACATAGGGCTATAATACACATGATCAATTAGATTTTGAAAATGATAGTAAAAAACACTCACATCCGAAAAACGTATTGTGGTTCTATATTTTGTCTCACATTTTCGTAGTTAAACCATAAAACCATGGCACTTGTTTCTGATAAGGGTATATTACGCGGGAACGCCCACACTGGCACGGGTCCAGAGTTGAGGCCTGGGTTGGAGTGTCGGAGTAGGAGGTGACAACACCGCTAAGGGAAACGTTGAGGGCGAAAAAAACATAGGCTAAGATAGAAGAGTGTTGCTTGAAGTGAGAGAGAATGGATTGGTGGGCGTAAAAAGTAAATACAGACAGGTTGGATACACGAGATGAACTGATCTTGAAGATATATAGAAGATCTCAAGTGTTAGTCAGAAACACTTTCTAGACTCTGTGTTTTAATACTTATACAATAAAAATATATCATTTAATAAATGCGCATTTGAAAATGTTTTTCGCATAAGACAAAGCTTTTCGGTACCAGCCATCAGACATCATCAGTGACATCAATACGTCACACGCTCCTGACTGAAAAGCTCTTAAAATGTTATTTCAATTGCGCACAGAATTTGAATTTGAATTAGTGATTGGTTTCAAATCTTATAAGATATATTTTATAATTTCATCTTCATTGCTGATTCCATTGTATGTTTAGTCCTTTTCTGTCACTCACTATTCATTAGCTCGACTGGCGTCGTTGCTTCCATAGTAACGCAAGACGACTAAGAAATAGCTGTTGTATATAGTATACTTGTGCTTAAGTTATCTGAATGTTGTTATCCACAAGTAAGAAAATGTTTACCTTGCTACAATCGTCCCACAATAAATGAAACACAATTACGTAGATAAGCATTCGGTCGCTGCGAGCCAACGCCAAGAAAAATATATACGCTGTAAAAAAAGGTATAAGCCTATGAAGTGTAGTTTATATACTATCATTTAGCAAACGCTTCCAGCGTCGGTCGTGGTAACGTCGTCCATCTTTCCTCATTTTCCCCAGAGGGTAAATCAGGTTTATTTTCACCTTGCAATGGTTGGAGGGGTTTATTTGCTTCAGTAGCCAAAATATCATGCATTTACCAAGAAAACTCTGTAATCTAAATTGAATTTTCATCTGCACCCCCAACCAAAACCCCCCTTTTCTTACTCGAGGGGAACCCGCCTTTGATTTCATTGCTTCTAAGATTGAGACGAAATGCTTCTACTACGGTGCCAAATATCGAGCTGCAGGGTTGAGAAGGAAAAAGAGCGGTGTATTATTCATACAATGTTTTGAGGGTACCATTAATGGCAGCTTTTGTTGTTATTTTACTTTCATAGACAACGTATCACAATTGTATAAGTTATAGATTCACAACAGTTTTAGTTTTTAAACAAATTTATGTTTGTTAAACACAATTTTATTTTCAAACATTTTTTATGAGTTAAATGGAAATAATGAACTCTGAACTCTTCTAAAGATAAGTGTCAAACTACATGTCTTCTACAATCTATACAACACTTCTAGCCCAACCATTCCGATATAATGTTGCATCTATGAAAAACCGATCGTATCAAATCCTTAAGTTTAAAAATCTCAGCTACGTTTAAATAGAATACAGGTGTGATCACCTACGGGAAAAAGTAAATGGATGTAGGACCGTATTTACTCTTATCAAATATTCTGCACATATATTGGTTTTTAATATGGCTTTAAATAATTGTCGGTACTTATTTATGTATGTAACTCATTATTTAATAGATTAGAGAACAAAATAAAAAGTGCAGGAGTATTGAGGTCAAATAAGTTTCATGTCCTACCCGAGATTTACTTTTGTCAGCGGGTGTACCTGACATTAGATCATGTCATTTAATTATAGCATCCAGTTGTCCCTTTATTAAATATTTCTAGAATGGTAATATAACACAAGTATTAATTCCAATGAGTTTTATTTTAGCAATTTAACTACCCCAGAAGGTTGAAGCTAAACTCGTTTTGCAGGAAGCAAAAATAAATCCACACGACCATTGCAGACGTGGTCACATAATTTATATGACTGGACAAGCGGGGATGATAGAAACACGGTAAAAATAATGCTTGACTTTTCGTTATCTCTTATCTCCTGTGTAAACGTTTGGATGAAGCCGACACAATTAGGTATGCACACCGCCGCGTTGCAAAGCTAAGGTAACGGACGATGCATATTAATTGGCATGGAAGTTCACAGTCGGGCAGCTGGACATTCTGTTAGCAAAGCATACAATTTAGATCTTGTGTTTATTAATTAAACTTGGTTTCAAATTCATAATTAGGGTTGTCATTTGATTAAGAATCATTTTGAGTAGTTATGAAAATATGTTCAAAAGCACAAGAATGTGATATTCTATAGATGTTACCGCTTTAAATAGTGTGTTTAAATGTATGGTGTTGCGTCGTTTCCACCAGTATAAGTAGCAAAACGTAGTTCAGAGCCTAATCATCAACAGCCCAAGGATTGACCGAAACTCATTTACGGGTCGTGAAAGCCTATATCATACTATATAATCAGTGTTTATTTAAAATAATGAAAATGCATTATTTTAACAGACTGATTCGCACCATAAGTACTAACGAAATCTGAATTTTACCTATTTTGAAGCAATGGAGGCTAAGGAATTATGCCTGCGGTACAGTAGTGAATATTGTGGAACAAACATTTAAGCGGAGCAAAAATTAGTCACTGTATTTATTTGATGTAAAAGACAAAGACTATCTCTTGACGTTCAACTCATATAATTCACATCCTCCGCGAAGCAACGTGCGGGTTCCTAGTGTTTCCTCGAAAGTTCCTCATCGTCGACTCATCACCTTCTTATCGATAAATAGATCATAAAATCAATTACAAAATCACTGTTTTATCTCTTTTCACCCAGGAACTGCTAATTTAAATGCATGAATAATATTGAAAATAATAATGACTACGAACCTAGGTACAAACTTCTTATAATTGAATGTCGCAAAGCACCGTCTTGCTGACTTTAATTTTGTTCGAACTGATAAAGCATGCTCATAAACGATCCCGTAAACGAGGTAAGTAGAGAAGTTTACATAGAAGTTCACAAACTAGCAGACTTGGGAAATTCCTTTGGAAGAGAAGACAATGAACTAAGTTTAAATTTCATTTGTAGCACAACGTTTCATATTTATCTAACGAGGTTAATTGAGTAAGCATGAAGCGTCTAGGACAAGATTCAGAAAGAGGTAGATATGGTACAGGTTCATAAAACATCCAATACAAAAAGTAAAAAGATTCTAGCGGCTTAGACAACCATTGCCATGTGTGTAAGACGTTGGCTCAGTTATCTACAAACATTTTCGTTCTAATGACTATGGAGATACTCAAAGATTAGATACTACTCAAAAATACTTTTATTTGACATTTTGATCCCAGTTTTATTATAACTGAACTATTTTATTGTTAATCATTGTTTTACCTGGCAAAAATGTGTAAATTGACAAAATATCATGTGTTTCAACGTTTTTGGTTTTACATTACACAATCGTTGACATATTTGGTTGCAATGTTTTAACTCATAGAAAATGTTTTCAGTAAGTGTAATACTAAGCGTAAATACTATTTGAAAGATTTATTTTAATAAACAATCACACAAACATTACCCTACCTCTATATTATAATACGTTCGGGAAGTCATGTAAGCAACTGGTTCCGTCGGTTTGGCGCGAACAAATTTAAAGTAAGTTTTGATTTTTTTTTAAATTTGTAACACTTACTTGAAACTAGCAGGGGTTCTGGCGTGCCAAGAACAGGGAGAGAAGCTACTGAATCAACAGATCGGCGAAGAAGAATACACAAATTCGATAATTCACCGCGCGTTGATACTTTTGGTGGAAGTGCCGAGTCCTCTTTGTTTAACTTTCTGAGATTATAACCACTCCCCCTTACTCCCATGGTCACCAAACACATTCATTAGCATCCTTGTTGTTGGGCAATGCCAACAAAAAGAAACGCATGTCAAACGGACATCATGACTCACACACAGAAGGACAGACGGACATACCGAAAAATGACGCTTATATGAGAGCTTTGATCCCCAATGACGTGCATGATCCTCTTTAAAAAATGTGTAAAAGGATATTTTTTCATTATTTTACAATTAAGATTAAGGATGTGTATGTTCTATGGTATATTTATTTATGTTAGATGGAGACTCAAAAAAACGAAATAATTATAGGGAAAATTATAGAATTTTTCTTAACACTTAAAAGCCAAGATGTAGGCCTACCAAAATCATACTAATATTTTTATATGCATTACGTATACATATACATGAAAAATACTTAAAAAAGAAAGGTTGATAAAGGTTAGGTTGTATAATTCCCTAAACATTTCTCAGCATCTGGTAGAGCAATTTAATTCATTGAAAATTCCATTAATCACGTTTATCTTGCGTTCATCCCTCTTAAGATCGCCACATCATCCCCAGCATAGAGGCGTTTATCTTTCTTAGATAGTGTTTTGCCTGCAGTTGATGGTGAATGGGGCATAGAATTAACTGATTAAGACGAGCGGACAAGAAAGCCGATAAAGTCAATAATTGGCGGCAGACTGAGTGAGTGAGAGAGAGAGAAGAGAGAACGGGTAACTCAATTGTACCCGAGTAAGCCTTGCCTAGTAGCAGACTAACTTGATGGATGGAGGAGAGAGGAGACCATCTCAGTCTCACCCCGCACTCGCGAAGAACTGTTTTCCGCTTACGCAAGTAGGAAGGCCTACTTGTGATGTTACGAAAACTTTCTTCTTAGCGCAACTTTGGATGCAAATCGTATTTGTTAACTAGATGTAAAGTGTCCTGCTTGGAATTTACTGAGATTAATGTTGAAGTTTCCTTCCGGGTTCGAAACCTGGCTATGCACGGATTGCTTGGCCGCAACGGATGTAGTTCAGGGCCTTAATCCCGTAATAAGGATATTTTGTTTCACATTTTTTATTTATCTCAACAGTTACAAAAATATACGCACATTGAATAAAATTCCAACAAACGAGTACACGCACAACAAATATTATACACCACTTTTCTTAACAATACATTTGAGTTCTTGAAATATTTTCGAACACGTAATCATTTGTTTCTTCCCGTATTTAAACAAACATTTTGTTTGTTTTGAATTATCGTAATGATAGTTATATACAAATTTCGTATTTTGCAGAAATAGATGAATTGCTCTTAAAGGGTGTGAAGCGGCATCTATACACTGTAATTTTAAAATTTAGCAGCAAGGGAATTACGATTGCCACTCTCGAGTAAAAAATTGTTGCATTTAAAAAAAAATGTTGTTGCTTTGTGTTTGAAACTTTTCACAGAGCATCCACGATTCGGTGAGTTCCAGGTTTATACCAACAGTTCTGTAAATAGCCACAAACAGCATCCTCGAGTGTCAAATAACAAGATTACTCTTGGTTTTGAGGTTATGTCGCGATTCATGGCGTCCTTTATCGGTTAAGTCCATATATCACGTGGTAATAAAGCGGTTTAGTACTTCCATGTCGCCTCCTCCACGACTTAAGTCCTAATCCGTTTCAAAGTAAATCACACCGTATATCAACATCATTGCAAGGTTTTAATCCTTGAAACATTTCAGTTTGCTGGTTTATACGCAATGTAGCCCTAGGTTATGTATTTCGCGCAATGGTTTAGTCTTACGGATGGTCGGTTATTCCGAATGTATAATATTCTAATTACAAAACTCTAAGCTAGTGGTTTAATCACTATTGTTTGCCATTCATATGATTTGATAAGCGTGTTACCAATCATGCAGGCGCATTTTATTCCAGCATTATCAATATGTACAAATCAAATTCATGTCATAATGAATGTACCTTATATATATTCTTCTGGTAAGACCAACCATAATTTATATAAATAATAGTAAAATATAATTTTTGGTTGAAGAGTACGTTCTAATTAATGCTTAGTGTGCAGAAAAAATGACGTGCTTACATAAATAAAAGGTCAGGTTTAATTTAAGTTATTCGTTTAATTAACAGAATTTTAACGAAGTGCCTACTAGAATATTGAAAGGAGTGAGTTTTACGTATCCCAAATGCATAGTTAATAACTTTAGACGCTTACTGCTAGTAGTTTAACTAATTAGAAAATTGTTCGCTTTGTAAAAGCTTACCATTTAGCTTTTGAAAATTTTAGTCGAATTTATTACATTTCTGCTCTAAAAATGTACCGTAACGGCGACCCACCTCAAATCACCGCTTACACCTAGTTTAAAAGCATCCCTTTATATCCAGCATTAGCTTTACCACCCATGGCTTTGTTAATTACAAACTATAACTTACCGCATGGTGCCATTTCTAAATGGTTGGCATGGTTAAGTGTGAGGCAATCACACCCACACACTCAACAAGTACTTTGGTGTATTTTGAGTTTAATTAATTGGCAAACCTTCGCGGTAAGCTTTCTGGACGTATCTTGATTAAGCGGTGAATAATTTTGAAAATCAACTGACAAACAGGGCAATCTGTGCGACACATAGGGTGAGATATAGTATTGTAATTATAAGTCAAGGAGAAAGAACGTTACTTTAACCAAGGAAATGTGAACTATTGATTAGTTACCAGAAACAAGGGTCATTTTTTCGGGACAAGCTCATTTCGCTTCGCCGAGTAACAGCAGAATGTCGAAACTGTTCATAGGTGTTATGAAAGACATAGTTAAGTATTCATAAGTGACAATTAGTAAGAAATATTGTAAATCTATAGAAATTCTGACAACGTTATTTTTAAGGTAAGGAGAATATCAAATTTTTCAAATTTTTCAAATGACGTACAATATTATTATTTCTTATTAAATGTATTCACTTTTTACAACGCACAGTTGAAAATAGAGTCCATTGTTATTTGCCTCATATCTATTCATATTATTCGCTTAACAAGAAGTGTCCTATGTTCACCAATTGTTCATTGAAGTGTAGTCCCAATATATTTCCGAATTGGTTCCAACCAACAACGTAACTTTCCGTATGTTTTGCTGGGCCAGGCCAAGTGAATCGTGCGGTCGTAGTATTGACGATACTTCACCCGAGATAGGCCTTGACGTAATCATAGTTCCGCCTGACGACTCCACCCAAACTTTGCGCAATTTATCCAGCCAATTGATTTCCTTGTGCATGCCGAGTAAATTGGACTGACATTTCTCCAAGTTCTCCTAAAACTTCTCCCAACTCTGCTGAGCGTAGTGATTAGCTGCGTTGATAAGTCAATTGTTCTAAGGCTAGGTGATATCATAATGTTTGTAGTGTGCGTTGCGCAGAGCTTGATGTGACCTGATGAAATGAATGACGCCGAACAATCAGCCTCGGCTGGAGGTAGGTAATACAAACTTTAGAGCTACGGGTTCCTGGGACATCGTGCGGTGACTTCAATGGAGTTCGGAAACTGACCGTCCATTCCCCGGCCATCGGCTTACTTTGCATCTGATTAACAGTGAGGAATGGGATGGGGAACACCTCTCACGTCAAACCGAATTTCCTATGTCTATTTTGAAATTTAATTTTTCTTGCATTCAGAGTGTTTGTAGGGAGAGTCCCTAAAAGCTACTATTCGGAGTAAAACTTTACTTTAAAGGTACCCCTAAATAGCAAAATGTTCACGAGATCATTTTTCAGAGCGACAATTACGAAAATTTGTCACTCGGTAAAGCTCTAACCATTCATCCTTATCCTAATCCTTTTTAGAAAAACAGATTATTTAACTGTATATTGTGAGAGACAAATAAATAAATGCATTCATAAAAAGTCTATGAACATTAAACCTCAATCTAAAAATTAATTTAATGCAAACATTACAAATAACCAACAAAATAATTTTGTTAAACTGATTATTCTTAAGTATTATGTAAAAGCATTGTTTCTCTTTATTGATCTGTGCTCTTATCAGAGTTCTAGAATTTATAAGAATATGTTGCAAGACAAGATGCAGTAGAGTAATATATAATATAAACAACGTAAACTAAAACACTTGAGGGAATATCACTCCATTATTTCCCTCTGTTTAACTTACAATCCTCATCACAACTGAATGGTAATAGAATTGACAAGAACTGCCTATTAAAACTCTTCTCTATCAGAAAAGCATACAGTGAACATTGATCACTCACTCCGTATAGGCGCAGAATACACCTACTACTCTATTCCACTTGGTAACTTATTATTACGTGAATTTAAAATACAACTTTAAGGAATTCTTCTGTCTAGCCTTGGCAAAAATGTTAATAGCAATAAATAATAACGGGATGTCTAGTTGTATAGGTGATAAAAAGGTCAGCGTACAGCCTTGGATCGCACTGTTCCTTGTCCCGACAAATATTATCGCTCTATAGCACGCAGGCAACCCCAATACTCCACTCCCATTCCCACCCCAACCCCAACCCCACGCAAAACCAAAATGTACTCTACCACACCCCGTCTAGATTTACTTACACCCCATCAACCCCCTCTTCCACCCCACCCACTTTACCCTTCTAGGGTTACTCTCTCCAGTTCTTAGTATTCAATTGCAATCGACGAAATCAATTTTAAATATCTGAAATTTAAGTCAGAAGTTCTACCTCTTCTAAAATGAAATCAAGGGATTGTGATCTACATTTGCATGACCGCAGAGCGTCTATACATCTGGAATGTATCAATTACCATTGATTATAGCGATACAGTCTTATACTCGATCACAACGACAGATGGGGTTAAGACGGAAAAGTTTATATTTTAGTTTTCTCATCCAAACGGCAAATTCTATAGACTTGAACTTTCTATTCAAATTTAAAACTGTCCTCGGCATTTTTTGTATTTAAACCCTTAATACTCTGACAACAATTACAATGCAAGAAAACGTTCACATCTCACTCATGGTATTATTTTATCTAGACAGTCACAACAAGATTCAATGGATTAAAATTATACAATTATCGTATTATTGCATTATTATTGAATTCGCCAATATTTAAATATAGTTTAAGAATTTTCTGGAACTATTAAAAATAAAACCATTTAGAGAGTAGTTCATTTTGAAAACAACCAAAAAAGTTTACAAGTTTCAGACATGGTTTTTAAGGATATTTTGACTACGTCATTGAGAGTGGTTCCTTTGGAGACAATATTTAAGAGATCATTGCTGATAAACAATCGTTTCTGTTCGTTTCAGTTGTGTTGTTTGAGGAGGATGTGGATCGGACGTCCACTCCAACCGAACGAGTTACGGAACGAGATATAACCATGGCGCAATACTGACCACAGGTATAGACATACAAAAACAACTCTGCTACAAAAATCATGTTAAGCACGGTGCACCTTCTTTCCGAAGGTTTAAGGTTCATGGTTTATGGTCTAAGAAATGTTTTCTATAACGTTTCTAGTACGCGCGCTACCATTGGCCGGATTTATGAGAGCTCGCTTCTCATTGGCTGTGTTGAGTGTCTAGTGGCTAAGAGCTAGCGAGATGAAATATTTTCATCTTATTAAACCTTAGACCCTAAATAATAAACGTTATGAAATCATGTGAACGCCATACCGCTATGCGCATGTTTCAACTTCGTAAAACCATAAACCATAAACCTTGGAAGTTATGTGCACCAGCCTTAGTATACTTGACGAGCACGGGTGCGGGAGTTAGCAAGGCTCATCTGTTGTTTCTCGATCGTTCTAACCTTCAATAATGGTGAAGGTGCCATGCACATAAGTATTCAGACTTTCTGGGGGACTAGTCCCGCTTTCGAAGCCCCAGCGTTACCAAAAACATTATACATCATTCATGTTGAAGGGTAAAAACAAACGCATGTCATTCGCTTGTCTTGTTTGCTTTTTATCGTGAGACGTGACATGCACACAGATGGACCAACATATAGTGATAGTAATAGTGAGTGAAGCTTCGCTCCCTTTTATCAACTAATCGTTATGAAAATATATTCTCTAAGATAGAAATTTTGAGCGTTATTGTAGTGTTTCTATGGTTTTTGGATAAAAATAAGAATAGAAACAAATTAATTCAATATATGGATGCCAATCAACGATTGATATACCTTTAGATGGTTTGATATCGATCAATCAATTATACTTCTTTATAGTGTGTGGTGCTATCTAGGTATTAGGGTAAACACCCATTAATGATTTGATATCGACGGAAGAGAAATAAATATAACTTTACATAAATTATTTTAAATTGATTTTTATTTAGAAAAGCGGTCGAAACCAATTTCCATTGTCAGCTTTGAGCCTACTCCTCTTCGTTACGAAGCCATTACAGACTACACGTGAACTCTCGTGAACGGCTACATTTTGCAAAACATCCCAAATCACTCAACTAGTTTAGTTACCGTTAGTTCGCAACTTTGTAAGCAAACAATACTACTAGCAAAATATGTTCGTACCGTACCGAACAACAGACAATGTTAATGAAGATAAATTAGCTTAGTTGTTGGTTATTATGCGACCCTAATAACAACGTGGCGCTTTGTGGGACGAACAGAATATACACGAGGACGAAGGACTATTAAAAGTCCTAGTGTTACAATAAGGGATTCGAACTTAGGTATATGAGACTATATTTGTTACATAATGGCTGCGTTAAAAAGGATTTTATTTTTTGGAGACCCTGGGGTTCGGAATCTGGGTCAGTCCCACCTTAAGGAAGGATTTATCTAAACTCGGCACCTCCACTTCCAAAGAAACCTGAAAGTTGCAGGAAAACTTGGTATAATAGCTGAAGATTATCAAACGGCTAGCTCTTCAACTGTAGAAGTTTGTTTATTTTTCGCACAACAGGCTAAAATTTCAGAATATGTTCTCAACACTATGACACATCTCCAGTATAAAGTAGGCCAAAATTAGTTCACCGGAAGTTGGTCAAAACAAAAGACTAACGCAAACTTGTGAAAAAAAACTAAAACACACTTAAATATATGTATCTTTGGCATTTTATGGGTTAGAGTCTTGAAATTGGTCTTAAAAGTTGTGAATTAACAACGTCTTTTGGAATTTGGAAACAAAATATCAAAATATTGTATTTTAACAGTCGCAAATTAATAAAAAGTGTCAAAAATTACAGTAAAAAATGATTTACCGCACTTTAGTTCAATTTTAAATGCATTTATTGTTGAAATACCAAAAAAATATTTGCATTGCTATTTAGCCTGATTCTTTGGCTAAATCATTGTCGCTAGTCGAACTCTGGAACGTGAACTTCATAGCATCGTTTTTATTATTCCCCGAGTTTCGGTGCAGCTCCCGCGGCGCTAACCAGGCACAAGGAAGTGTTATTTTCGGGGTACCGATATAGGTAAATAGTGCATTAAATCGGAAATAGTTTACTTTAAGTCAATACGGTTAGTGTAGAAATATTTAGGAAGGCTTACTTTTGAAGTATATTATATTTTCATTTGAGAAAAACGGCATGTATACCTTTATTATGGTATTGCCGGTAATTAATAAGAAAATGCGATCTTTCCAATGTTTAACGGAATGGTTCTTGAAACTTATCAAATCACTGAGACCACGATATTATAGCTATCGAAATACCAAATTCACAGTTATAAAGGTATATGCATCTTCTCCATGTTGCATCAAACCATATGCATCTAGCGTTATTGATTGTCATAATAGGCCAATATTAGTGAAGCACCGTAATTCATGGAATGTTCTATCATTTTATTTGCCGTAAATAATACTAAATATTTTTTTACAAGATGGCGGACGAAGATCAAAGTCTGAAATTTTTGTCGGTTTAAGGCATCAATGGTGGGGATATTGAGAAGAATTTTTTTTTTTTTGTGAAAAACTTTAAAGAATAAAAAATAAAAACACAAAATTTCCAAGTTTTTTAATTTTGTATTTTGTTCTTTTGGTGCAGTTTTTGGTTCATTTTCTAAAAATAATCCCCAACTTTTGAGAAATAAACCTTTTCTCATACCAGCATTAGGTAAAGACATTATAAATAATGTTAAGTTGGTCAGTTCAAGGGCGCCGAAATCGTTGCGGTATGAAGTATGTTCGTTTTAAAAAAACTCTTAAAAAATGTAGTTAGAGGCGGGTAGTTAAATTCCTTTTTTTAAATGGCTTTTACCCTCAACATTAATATTATGTACTAGTGCGATGTTATATTGAAATGGTTAAAATGGAACTTATGCTAATTTTTAATTATACTTTTTATTTTGTATTTTAGTTTCAATGACCAATATGGGTTAATTATATTGTTTATGTCCAAGGATGTATTTTACATTAATATTTACTATGGCAGCTGGCACAATGAAAATGTTATTATATATATGAGGCAGTCTTTCAATCGAACAGTCGGTCTGCTCATAAAGGCAACTTGCTTGTTTCAAATTGTTTTATCATAAAAATAAATTGATTCTAGAGATGCGTTCGCGTTCGACTGTCTAAATGTAGAAGCAGGGTATACAAAATACTTAACACCTTCTGCAGCTCAGTATAAGTATAAGGTGACCAGACCTACCGGTTTGGCCTGTACAGTAGCGTTTTCAGAACACTTGTACCGGTGTCCCGAGAGACTCATTAAAATGACGTATTTGTACCAGTTTGCAATTTTGGGGAGAAAGTGTCCTGGTATTTTCTTAACTATACCGTGCATGGAAGGATAATGTTTTACTTTAAAAATACACTCCTCTGATTAATACTAATAGTAGAGACAATGAAATAGTTCTTCCACTTTCAAGAAGATAATTAATTTTCTATCGGAGTGTGCGAGTATTATTAATGATTTTGGTGGAGGTGCCGGGTCGCGCACTGTGTGAAAACGTAAAAATCGTTAGGCCTATATATTTGTGGCGCTACCTTACCAATGCTGACTACTTAGCCATAATAGGAACCTGAGTCTTTTGATACAAATTTATATTCATTTTGGAAGTTTTGAACTATTTTTGGGCAAAAATAATAAAAATTCGTCACTATTATGTTAGTTTCAACATTTTCATGTAATATCACTTACTGAATGTCATAGCCTAGCCCTAATATTTGTGCTTGATGCTTGACCATTAAAATGATTTAGAGAGAAGTTACATTTAAAAATGAATTGGATGGTACTCTGTCTTCACGTTTGGTGCCTACATTTAGACAAACATCAATAAATAAAATTAGTATTGTTCATATTGTAAATAATAAATATAGTGAAATTTTAGAAATTTAACGTTAAACGAAGTACTCGGACTCGAATTTGGACTCGATACTCGAGTTATTTTAAGTACACGTTTCGGACTCGACTCGAACTCAAAAACCTGGACTCGCATATAGTGCCATAATAAATTTTTATCGTGGGAAACCTGTTATAGGGTGCAATTAGCCCCTCTTCAGGTGAACTAGGTATGTGCGGATAGGAAATTGTGAAGGGATGTCCGAGGGCTATTTTAGAGGACTCAATCCCTTGCATTCGCCTTAACGACTGAGGAAAACCTCGGAAAAAACCTTCAGTCAGGATTGCCGGTCTCGACGGGATTCGAACCCGGGACTTCCCGAATCAGAGTCGAGCGCTTAGCGCCCGAGCCAACACTGTCGGTCATTATTAATATGTGTATGACTTACTAACTATCTGTATGTGTGTGTTCGTTGCGCAATTGTCAAATCGTTGAATCGATTTTGGTAACATTTTAATTCAAATTACTTGAGAAATTGTGTCTTTTCCCAATCTACAAACGTACTAAGAACAAAATGTTTGATTTCACGTTATAAAAAATCGCCTAATTTATGTATACCGAGTTTGTTGAAAGTTTCACCCAATATCCGGGACCAATATTGAAGAAGCTGTTTCAACTTGTACAAAAAATGTCACCAATATATCGACTGGCGCTGCCTTCGCCCTGAAAAGACTAGTTATTTGGAGTTCCAAGAAACGGTAACTACGGAACTTCTGGAACAACAACATCATGTCCCGTCTGAATGGCACACTGCAGAAAGACGGTGCCGTCACCGCTTCGTTTGCAAGGACGCCATTTCGTTGAGATGATTCCTCCTACTGGCAATGAGCAACACCCGTCGCGTAGATGTGTAGTATGCAAGAAGCATGGCAGTCGGAAGGAAACTAGCTACATGTGTCCTGACTGTGATGACATCGCCCTGTGTATTTTTCCGTGCAACAAGACCTACCACACCATAAAAGACTTCTAGGCTTCTGTGGCTTCTCTCGTCATAATATACTATCGCATCATATCTATGCTTGCTCGTAGTACGCATGAACTCTAGTGGTTATGTCTTTCCACAAATGTATTTTTCTCTCTTAGTATGCTCGTATTATTTCTGACAGACAATACGCTTGAACTCTGGTGGTTTAACCTTTCCACAAACAAAAAAGACCCCATTTTGGTTTTAAAAAAGGCCCCATTTTGGTTGACTCCTTGGCGTTGGTTATGGGGCTTTTTAATCAACCACGTTGAAATAATAAATAATACATTTCTTGTTCAACGTTTTTTAATGTGTTTCCCTGCCATTTTATTTTAGTTTTAGTGCTCCTTTATTTCTAATTAAGTTTTTTAGGTTTTTGTTGGGTTTTAGATAGTCTGGTTGGTGACTCAAAAATAATTATTCATAACTGTAGGCCTATTGCATGCTGGAAAATGCTATAATTGATTTACTAAATATATGTCTGTATTTTATTTTAATCGTTTCATTTATTTAGGTGACATAAGCAAGACCTTACAAATAAGTCATGCTTTAATTTGGTTCACCTAGTGGCTGGTTTAGTATAGGTGGGGAAAGATTGATAAATTTTAACAATGCATACCATGTGCTAAATAAGAGACTTTTTTGAACAAGAAAATTGTTAGAAATAAAACATGTTGGACTATTCACTGTTCTTTATTTTATAACAAATAAATTAAATTCATAGTCAACAATAGTCCAACGTGTTTTATTTCTAACTGCTTATAATATCTTCAATTGTAGTTGGGGATTAGCATTAGAAAATGAACCAAAAACTGAACCAAAAGAACAAAATACAAAATTAAAAAACTTGGAAATTTTGTGTTTTTATTTTTTATTCTTTAAAGTTTTTCACGAAAAAAAATTAATTTTTCTTCTCAATATCCCCACCATTGATGCCTTAAACCGACAAAAATTTCAGACTTTGATCTTCGTCCGCCATCTTGTAAAAAATATTTAGTATTATTTACGGCAAATAAAATGATAGAACATTCCATGAATTACGGTGCTTCACTAATATTGGCCTATTATGACAATCAATAACCCTAGATGCATATGGTTTGATGCAACATGGAGAAGATGCATATACCTTTATAACTGTTATTTGGTATTTCGATAGCTATAATATCGTGGTCTCAGTGATTTGATAAGTTTCAAGAACCATTCCGTTAAACATTGGAAAGATCGCATTTTCTTATTAATTACCGGCAATACCATAATAAAGGTATATATGCCGTTTTTCTCAAATGAAAATATAATATACTTCAATAGTAAGCCTTCCTAAATATTTCTACACTAACCGCATTGACTTAAAGTAAACCATTTCCGATTTAATGCACTATTTACCTATATCGGTACCCCGAAAATAACACTTCCTTGTGCCTGGTTAGCGCCGCGGGAGCTGCACCGAAACTCGGGGAATAATAAAAACGATGCTATGAAGTTCACGTTCCAGAGTTCGACCAGCGACAATGTTTTAGCCAAAGAATCAGGCTAAATAGCAATGCAAATATTTTTTTTGTATTTCAACAATAAATGCATTTAAAATTGAACTAAAGTGCGGTAAATCATTTTTTACTGTAATTTTTGACACTTTTTATTAATTTGCGACTCTTAAAATACAATATTTTGATATTTTGTTTGCAAATTCTAATAGACGTTGTTAATTCACAACTTTTAAGACCAATTTCAAGACTCTAACCCATAAAATGCCAAAGATACATATATTTAAGTGTGTTTTAGGTTTTTTTCACAAGTTTGCGTTAGTCTTTTGTTTTGACCAACTTCCGGTGAACTAATTTTGGCCTACTTTATACTGGAGATGTGTCATAGTGTTGAGAACATATTCTGAAATTTGTAGCCTGTTGTGCGAAAAATAAACAAAAAAATCCGAGCTCGGCTGATAATCTTCTAATATAAGTTGATTTCTATGACAATCTGTTTAAGAAGATTCGTTCCCTATGCTGGGTGATCCTGTACCATTGCTTGTTTAAAATAGGAACTTGTGTCAATCTATATTGTACCAATAATAAAAACAAGTATTTTACGGTACCGAATAAACATTGCAAGAATTGTTTTGGTAAAGCTTGTAGTGAATAATTTCCGAATATTTCCAAGCAATAATTCTGTTCAACGTTAAAAATGTTGAAAACCGCGTAAAAGTAGATATTCAACAAATAACAAAGTTGATCTACATTTACATATTGCAAATTACACTCAAACTTTTAGCAAGCCTTGGTCATATTGAACTTACAAAAATAACTTTTTCTACCGGTTATGCAAAAATATGTCTGCATCGATCTCGCCAACCACTGCTCTCATCCAACTGGTATACCCTTAATGTGGTCTACAATTCTAGAGATGATGATGATAATTAAATTGATACCGTATCTTTTAGCATGAGTGACCACTGAACAGGTTTTACGCCCATGTCAGGCAGGAGTCACCGTACGCGGTATCCATTTGGATTCGATAAGTCTTATCTGCGCTGCTTTCCCAATGGGGGTGTCAATAGTCCACCCTGAAGTGGATGGATTACCGCATGAGGAAATTCCAATTTTAAAAGAGTAAGATAAGATATCGCAAACTAGAAAACCGTTAAAAAAGTAACTTCTCTTAAGGTCAAGTTTTTTTCCAGTGACTACGAGAACATAGTGAACCGAAATGTTCAAATGGGTCAAACATATCATCGAGGCTTCTGTACTAGAAGCTAACACTATTAAAAAATGGTGTAATTTGATCTTAACTAGGTTCACAATTTTGTTACAAAAAAAGTTTTACACAGCAAATGCAAAATAACGCCAAAACATTTAACTGTAGTTCAAATAGTTCAGTGGATACCCCTTGCTCGATAACTCAAATAATTGATAGTGACAGAAAAAGCATTACACAAGCTGTAATTAAAAACAATGAAATAGGAGAACTTTTAAATTAGGCTTACTATAACTGGTAATAATTCAACATATTTCCTTAGCTAGATTAAAAAAAAATCACGGATATGATATCGTGTCGTTAGTTTAAATTAAACTGCGAAAACGTTGCAACGCATCGAAATTAGGAATCATAGACCAGCATAATGCTTACACAGCACATAATGAGGTTTGTATTTTTTTGTGATACTTCAATTTTAAAGTCGCCCGAATTGATGCAAGCCATTGACAATCATGATTACATTTTTTCCGTAGGTTTTCATCAGTCTGAAGACAAATAGACTGGGATTGATTGTTATATAATAACCTTTTTACATTAACCTCCCAACTACATTCAACATGTTCGTCTCTTGAGGATGTAAGTTGTACATACGTGCAAAAAATACTTCATCGCACATTATTTAATATTAAATAATGTCACAGGATACAAACTTTTTATTTCTTACTATAAATATACGAAGAAAGTGTTTCTTAAATTGATAATGAACTCTTCCAACTACCACATGAGAACATTACATTTAAGTTACAAGTAAATAAGGCAGTGGAACTGTAGTAGATATATATCCGTTATCTATATTTTACAAATCACTTCGATTTTTTTTTAATTTGGATATTTCAGTTAAAAGTCAAACTAAGAATAGCAACCTTTATGATCTAACATCGAATCAAGGATGGTCGGAAATACATCAGCACAAAATCAATTTGGTCAAGAACCCTGTTTACTCTCGAACTCCTTGTAAACCCAGCTGTGTGGAAAATATCCCTCAGAGCTTATACACTTAACCCTGCCTATTATGCACAGCTAGATGAACTTCAAATCAGGCTTTCAGTACAATTTTCCTATCATGCTATTAGCGTTTGAATCAAAATGTAATTACTTATCATAGTCGTCTTCAGACTAAAGAATGTGTGTACTATCTTACTATCGATTTTTTTAATGTTTGGGGATACGGCCTGCGGTAATGTATTATTTAAGACTAGAATGCATATGTAAATAATTTAAGAAAAGGGGATCAAGGACGAATGACTGAGAATGCTGGTTTAGTACCAACACATTGTTGACCGTGTTTTATCCGTAACTACGCATTGCACTTAGGACGTTTTAAAGAACTGGCATTTAATGTGTTAAATATAAGATATAATTTTTTTATTGCCGCGAAAAGACCATTACTCCAATCAATTAATATTAACATGACTTAACACTAGCTTGCGGTCACTTTACTATCAAATCGATTCTTTTAGAAAAGAGTAGTCTAGTAATAAAAATCATGATTTCTTAAACCTTTCCTAGCTCTAGTTTCCAAAACCGTTCACAATTTACTAAGTATGTGTATATATTATTATTATTATTATTATTATTATTATTATTATTATTATTATTATTATTATTATTATTATTATTATTATTATTATTATTATTATTATTATTATTATTATTATTATTATTATTATTCACTTTATAACACTGTTTTGCTTATTTGATTATATTTTCCGTCCATTTGTAAGACATGTTAAATTGTGGAGAATGTAACTTTCCTTCGAACACTCTAGAAACTAGACTACTTTGACTACCCACCGTCTCGCGACTATCGTGCGAACTCCGGCAGCCGGCCCTGCAGTAGGCTACCCGTATATTCTATCTCCTGACTATTCTAGTTGTGTCACCCACAGACAAGAGCGTCTTGTATGCAAAGCCTCACGTCTTGTGGACACATTCATCTATACAGGGGTAGCTCTAGTCCAGTGGCGGACGTTGGGGTCGATAGCAATGGCGGACTCATCTGGTAATCACAGGAGACAAGAAATATATAGCTAGATGGATTTAAGTTTAAAATGATATATTGCTAAAAATATTTCCTTAAAGAATCACTTTTCTGCATGTCTGTCGGTATGTCACATCTCACGATCCAAACCCAACACGCCACGCGCTTGGCATTCATACCGTTTTGTTGTCATTGCCCTTGAACAAGGATGACGCAGAATGTTTTGGTGACCCTGAGGTCAGGGGGAGGTGCTAGCGTCATGCAAACTTTACAAATAAATGCACGGCACCTACTCCATCTACGAAGATTGAGCAATGGAAAAGAACATTTCATTTCATTTTTGTATTGTATTATATATTTTATTGTATATATATATATATATATATATATATATATAGAAATATATATAATTGTAGTTTTGACAAGCGTGCTTATTATTTTTGGTTATATGGCAATTCATAAAAGGTTCTTGGTCTAATTGTTATTAACTATGCACGGAACATTATAACAAGTGTCAACTTCTCTAGCAAAAGTAGACATTTTATATAATGTACATTAACAACAGATTATAAATATTAATAAGTTTTCTGGAATGAATATAATTGTGATACGGTATAATAGCTTAGTTGAAAGAAACAAGAAATATATCTCGAAGTAAATCATGAATAAGTTAGCTACCTCTAACGGTGCTGATGTTGTTCTTATATCACACTAAATGTAGCTTGCATTTATACACAACTACGTGAGCAATGATGTTTTATTCACTGACAAAATCCGATAAGGAAGAGAAACGAAAACAGTTAAAAAATAAAGGAAACGGAAAGCCTTTCCAATATCCGATATTGTAAGAATGAAAAAAATGATAAGCATGTCTACACAATGGTTTGCCAATGCCCCAAATTAATTTGGCTGTAGGAAAAGAAGAGTATATTCCATTATGTTGTTGGAATCAAGCTGGGGGCAGGGGATTTAAGCTCTAATAGAGGCAGTGCAGAAATGAAGCCAATCTTCATAGTGCACACAGTTTTTTACTTTACGAGAGTGTAACAGAACATTACGATGTCGCCAAAAATGGGTGTAGAAATATTAAAATATGAGGTCTTTAAGTATATCAACTGTGTTCATATCTTTAAAATAATGTTTGTACCGTCAACTAACATAACTTTTGCTTCAAACTTTAAACATATTTTATAAAAAAAAACGTAAAGGAACTTTTTTTAAACGGTTAAAGAAAATTACTAACAAAATTAAATTGGTTAAAGAAACTATGCGGCACTTTAGTATCAGTTGTTTCCAAACTGAACAGGCAAACCAAAAAATACCAGCAACTGAAACTATGGGTAGAAAGCAGACAATCATTTTTAAAGTCTGTTACAATTAATTTGATTCAGTATTGACGAATGCAGCAGCAATCACGTTTTGCATAAATTAAAATATAGATTTTAAAATTTCATTTATGACAGAGATTGGTTCACCAAAAATATCAAATGTATAATATCGTGGATATGAAAACAATACACTTTATAATTTGCATCGTAGAAACTCCTGATACAGGAACTAGAATATCAATAGTATTAGTAGAAAATGTTTGTATCCGTTACCTGCCTAGGGACAAGTTCTTCTTAAGATAACTAGCGATGTGTTTATTGAAGTAAAAGGGCATACAAGAGGGAATCTCCGAAATATATTTTATATGACTAGAATACAGCTTTTGCTTTTGACTGAGGAAAACATGGGAAAAACATTCAGCCAGGATTGTTTGTGGCAGGCAAATAGTATACTTATAACAAATTTTCCATTCCTTTATGTTATATGATTTTATGTTTTATTTTGTAGTAGTACGCATACTGTAGAAATCTTATCGCAACGGAAATAGGCCTACATATAAGATAATGCTTATTTGGAACTGTGACAGATTCCTTAAAATGATATTGGGTTTTCGTTTTCTTATGAGCACGTGAAAAGTGACTTGCACTTACAAATTTAATACACTATTAAACAAGCGCTCGGCTCCGCACCTCTATTCTTGCTGGCAAACTCCTTTTACAAGTGGTTCATTTAGATCATTTGATACCGTTTATCAAGAGCTCATGACGTAACTTACGTTTACGAGTTCTGACAGTAAACTTACAAATATCTTCAGATGTTACTTACTAACAAAACATCTTGTCGAGAAGGTCTGAACGCGCTGAAAGCAATTGTCACACTCTGTGGATTACCATTGCGAGAAATTACAAATTGAGGTTCATGTTTTATGGCCTCAGAAGATGTAAAACGCGACGTGACTGCCAGAGAATAAGGGTCATGGAAATGCTTTGGCGCGATGATATCTAGTTTTACATTGTAATTAATATTTTGTTGAAATCAAACAAATGAACGTTATATTATGATTCTAAATAATAGTTGGCAGTTTTAAAAACTAAATGTTCATCCGTTGTCAAAACGAAGTCGTAACAGAGGAAAGAAAAATGTTTTCGCCATAAGTGAAATAGAAGTTTGAAATAATGAGTAAAAAGTAGTATTGCTATTCATGTCTACGTTTTCTGGTTTACCTAGTAAGTGTAGGCAAATTTAAACAAATTTTCCTTTTAACACCTTTAAAAAGTTTAAACACAAGGTAAATTAGTTATAATCTGCCTACACTCACTCGATCTACCCAAAAAAGTAGTCGTGAATATGTGTAATCAAGAAAGCTTCAAACAAACTAGTAATACTACTGAATTTTACTAGAAGAAAAGTAATGAACAGGTTGGATGTGCAGAATTGAATGTGAGGACATGATGTTAACAAAAATTGCGCGTTAGATAGGTGTTTATACTTTTATAGGCGAATATAATATTGAGATAAAATGGAGATGTCAATCTTCTCTCGACACTTGTAGTTTGGCACCCCTGTATTTCGATTCAAAATGATGTTGTACTCTTAAGTTATCATAACATTGTAAAACGCTCTTACGTATTATACGAGCGTAGTAAAGGACCCCTAAACTAGAACAGCAGCTATGTCGTCGTCTCCTTGTCCTGTCTTACGAGTAGGCCTTCTCTCGGTTTAAGTAATTTATGCCGTGCCATACTTAAGCCTTCATTGCTCTCAGCTGAGGAATCTTATTGGGTGGAGTGACACCCTCGTTCGATGAGACGTAAAACACCAGTTATATATAGCAACTTTTTGCCAGGGGTATAACTCAATCATGTCAGGAAAATGTGGCACTTTTTTTAAATATCGTGTTTTGGTTATTAAACATTCAAAAAAGTGTTGATTAACACATTTTACTTTTAAAACACAATTTGTTTGAACTTTTTTGTTAACCATACTCCTGGAACTTCATATAACATGTTATTTTATAAAGAGGTTATAATTATACGCAAATGATTTTTTATTTTTCGTTGACTACTTGCTCGATATTTGAGGATGTAGGTAAGAAGATATAGCTTTGGAAAAACTGAAGACTCACACTGGTACTGGATCAGAGAAGCAATACGACCTCACCGACCCGCACCTTCACGGTTTGTACCTACTGTACTAGACATTAAATCGTCAAACAGAGGATTAATATTGCAAATATTTGCGATAATAGCAGTAACGTCATGTCATCTTTGAAGTCATACGTAGTGTATATCGAGGAATCACTTATTACGAATCCATATTCCTATTTTATAAACGACTCTAAAACAAATATGTCAAGCAAACTAAAGAGAACATAGAATAAAGAATTTCACTTCGCATATTGTAAAATATAACGCCTGTTGACACCCCTAATTGTATTTTTGTTTGCGTTAAGTATATAGTGTGGCATAAGTCTGATAATATTTTGTAAACTGTTAGTAAAAAATTTGTTCGTTGCTATATTTCTGTCTTGATCATTAATTGAATCAGTTTCGTACGTATAGGAGAGTTTCAGGAAGGCTTTTGGGCGGCGTATTATGTACTAACTTTGGGTCGTGGTGGACAAAGAATGCAATTTAAACATGGCTGACGATAGGCAGATAGGAAGAAATCACGTATATTTCGTCGCCTACACTGATTAAAAATTTTGTACGACGCAAAATGTCAATAATCGGATAGCTAATGTTCTTCCAGTAATATTGAAATACTTTTTGTCAACCACGAAACGGTAGGTCTACTTCTAAAGCGTCGTAAGTGGCCACCTGGCATAAGCCTTGGATCTTATTTTACAAGGCCCAGCATTTAATTGTTAAAAAACAAACAGAGCTTCAATTTCCATTGTTTCCTTGCTTAATCGTTAATAACAAATATTTAGAATACGTATTTGATTGGTTTGAACTGCCAAATGTAATGCAGCTTTGAGGAATCTTCACTGAAATGTACTCTTTCAACATGTGTTTAGATGGCGCCAATGTAATTTTTGCCCACCAGTCAGCCATATCAGTTGGTGTAACGTCATCTGAAACTCTCGAATTGGATATATTTCTACTAGTAATGTTAGTCGTTATTATTATTAAAACTAATTGATTAAATAGCTTATTTCTACTAAAACCAAATCAAAATAAGAAAACAACAAAGAATGTATTTGACTGAAGTGTGTCCATTCCTAAGTTTTCCATAAAGACGGTCGAAGAAAAGGGAACTTTGTTGAATGTATACCCCGCGCGTTATCCATCTTGGAATCGTTCTAGCGTTAACACCCAGCAGATAGATACACTGCTCAGCTTTTCTTGTTCCTCACATCGGCTCCCGTCATCTCGATCTTCAACCTCATCTCTCTTCCGAGGAACAAGAATTTCCATCTCGAAGGAATAATCCCCACAGTCTCGTCTCGTCTCATACGACGAGATGAATAGTCATCCGACGCGGCGGAGCAGGGGTGTCCACCCGTCTATACCGGTACATGTTATACTCGGACAATCTCACTCGGTGAGGGCGCCTACTCTAAGCATACCTTTACCTGGATGACCCTCTTCAGGTGACTTAGTAGAAGAGATATGTGAAAATTGCGATTTGTGTTATAGATGATAATAATTTGTAAGTCAATCATATTTTTTGAAAACTCTAGAAAATGCTACTTTTTTTTACTGCAACCAACGTTTGTTTTATGTTCATTTTAAAATAAAGTTAGCATTGTAAACAATCTTTTTGATTTCAAATTTAAATTCACGTGATTTTAATTCAACTTTGATGATATCATTTTAAAATACAAATTCAAGGAGTCCCAGTCATTGAAATTTTTTAAGGTGTAAAAAAAATGCAAGAAGGCACTGCAAAGTAGTTGGTTCAAAACTGAAAGATATTTATGTTTTAATCAAAGTGATATAATAATAATGGTCATAATATATTTAGATTCACCGCATTTTCGATGCCGCCGTATATATTATTGTAAAGTTTACGTATTCATACCATAAGGAAGCTTTTATGACCTTAAACATTGAATTGTTAAGGTTCTTAGACCGCACTTAATCAATTTCCATGCCAAAAAGTGGTCTTGATGTGCTCAAAAGTTTCCTAAAGTGTTTATTTGCACTTTGCGTCTTCTTTGGGGATCAAAATGCGTTGATGACAACAGCAACATTAATGATGCTACTTATAAACCTGACACAAACTATAACACTACACTTTAAAATAATACATCCACGATGTTGTTAATGTATTCGTACTATACAATTTTTTATCAGGAATCCAGAGTTAGAACAATTTAAAAATTGTGACTTTGATGCCTATTGATTTTAGTCGGTGGCATTTGATAATATAGTTGGATGTTACAAAATATATGAAGATATATTTCAGCTTAAAGCTGTTTTGCTTGTGTCCGTATCAAATACTAGCTTTTATTTCCTCAAGAGTTTTCAGGTATTTACAGTGAACTTTAAAAATTCGCATAGAGCAATCTCAAATAAAAAAACGCTAGTGATAGTCATCAAAAGTAAAGCGCTCATACAATATGAATACTTTGCGCGTGGTTCACACTATATTTCACGATTTTAAGTTCTTTTAGTCAATTAAACCCAACATTTACCTTTTCATCAACATTAAAAAGTGTCAACAGTCTTAAGACTCGGGATTAAAACTCTAAAGACTTTTATATTACATGTTACACTTAATTTGCATACTTGGCTGGCTGTCGCCTTAAATTTGCACTTAAATGACAGAGTGAGTCTCGGCCAGCCGAGGGAAACTGACACGGAGAGCCTTCACCCTAAAGTGACCCTAAAACGTCCAATAAAACGCCAATTATTCTTATACGTGCACGGTTTACTCGTAACAGCAGTAACATGTGGAATGTTTATGACAGGTTTTTAAATATAGTAAAATTGGTTTTAAAATCATCTGAGTTGGTTTTTATCTTATAACAATATCAAGGTTTACACTTTTCTGTCTTGTTTCTCTCTTGACCGACTTCTAGCGTTTAAACGTGTTTAAATCCACCTTTTAGATGGCTGGGAAGAAATTTGTTTTGCAATTATATTAATATTTTTATTCTTAGTTATACATATACTACATCATATTGGTAGTTTAACGTGAATTTAAAATGTCCAAGAAACTGGAGGTGATAATATGCACCCCATAAAAATATCATTTAACGCCAAACACCAAATGACTCAGACAAATATATGCCATTCAAACACTTCTGACTTTGATTTTTAATTGGATTATTGATAACCAATAGCACCAATCTTAAACAATAAACATAACATCGTAGAAATGGGCGTGTCTTGAGTGCTAGATGCTTTGGTGTTGTTATCTTCAAAGTTATTAATTATTACAGTTCTGATATAAAACAAATTAATCATCACGTTCCAAAGTGCATTGATATGAGAAGTTAAGCAATATCCAATTCAATTGAATCAATCACGTTCCCTTAATTCGTTCGCAAATGACCTTAAAATTAAAATGTTAAAAAATAAATGAAATAAGCAGCTATGAAGCTATTGTGCTTGAAATCGATGATAAGAATACTCACGTCAAACGCAATTTATTTTACTTCTTGCATATTGTGTAGGCCTAGTTGGGTTATTCTCCTGTTTTATTTATACATTTCAATAACTGGATATGACAGGTATTCAATAAATAAAACAATGTACAAATATCACGTTAAGCATTGATTGAAAAAAACTAACGCCATATGTGTCCATCACAGGCACCATGAAAATCAAAGCATTTCAATCAAGTTTGTTTCCGAAAAATAAATTTAAAATACGAATGCATTTATGTTATTTATATACTCTAAAAGTATTTAGACTATATTTTATAAAATACACCACGTTGCCTTATGATAGGATTAGACACATAAGATAATATCTTAGCTATTATTGTCTTGAAATTGTTTATGCACAGACTCTGTCGCTTTGATTTTATTCACATTTTTGTCGCTGAACGTCTCCATTATTGAAATATTGTTATTCGAGACGATGAGTGTTGATAGATGAAGGTGAATACAATAATAAAGAATACAAGTATGGTCAACCAAAACTTCTTTTAGTTGCGCAGATGGGCTTCTACAACATTCTACAAATCGTACAAGTGATGACAAATCATTCTAATCAAAACAAAGACAATGAGGAAGTTTTATAGTTTTTACTTCGCGTTCCTACTGCAGCTATCGCCGTTAAATTATATAAAATATGCAATTTTGTCGTCGGGCATTTATTAATAATTAATACATTATTTGCCTTTCACTTACACAAGTAATTTATGTTTATTAATATTGATCGACATATTATAAGTAGTAACATTTGTTGAGCCCTGCTTACGTTATTCGTACAAAATCGATGCATGAATACATAAAGATATATTTTTTTTCATTGAGTCATTTAGCGTCTGCATAAGATCGAAACCATCCAAAATCGTGCCTAATGCAATATCACATTAAAGTACACCTTTACGACGATTCTCTTCTGTGTATTTTGTCTTATTAAATTCGCATTATAACGAACCAATATCACAAGGTTATTAAACCAGTGCAGGACTAGTCTCCGTGACTGTTAAAAGAATATATGCCTACCTGATGGTTTTTTATGTGAATTTCCTTTATAGTTCACCCTTAAATATTTATCAAATCACGTCCTCTAAAATTGTTTTTTTTTTATCTTCATTGCCCAAGCTGAATATATGTTGGTATAATAATTTTTGTATCGTTAATATCGCCACAGTAATTGTTTGGTACGTTTTACTCCGATTGTGCCGAAAACATTAAACATTCAAATTGCCAACTTTATTGCATATTACGAATTAAAAGCTCAAAGGGTAGTAGTTCATACGCCCCTATGTAACATTTATTATGTTGTAAAAAAATTGCCCGCACTTTATAGGGGATCTGATTGAAATCAGATTTTTGTGTGGTTATAAACAGCTGGATATATCCAGGAACAAAACTGAAGTGAATTAAAATTTCAAGTTCAAATTTTTGAACATAATGAATGAGTTAATGTTAACATGTAGTTATTTAAGACTTTGTGCAAGAAACTGCTGGAAGCTGATTATCTTTCTTTATTGAGCAAATCCAGTCTTTAAGTAACGATATAGAACATGCATTATGATGTTTATCGCGGGATTAACATATGTGCCTGATTGCGTATGTAGGGTATGATAGTAGAGAGGAAGTTCCCTGGAGATATGTTATTTGACTCATAATCGTGGGATTCACCATTTCACATAGGAAAACCCTGGACATAGATTTCATTTAAGGATTGCAGGTGTTGGTAATACAAGTATATTGATTACCGTGATAGATCTTTGATTCTATAGCACTGAGTCATTCTATCGGTAGTTAAATAAGTTTCGTTCTTTGTAATGGAACGTCATTAAGATGTGAACTAAATGATCATACTCCGCCAGAAATAATCTTTGCAATAACCATATTTTGTAATACTAAGTCAAAATAGTGTTCTTAAAGTCAATCAACACATTAAATTATGTAGGCCAAAATCGAGGGTGTGTCTTCCTAGACCCATAAATCAAGATTATTTAATGTCCAGCATTAAATTGTGTTGAATAAATTCTTGAGTAGGGCCTACTTATTTAAGATAGAGTAACATACTGTTAGATCGCTATAAAGCAAATAACCAAACTTTGAGACGTTCGGAATTTTGGAAAAGCGATCGATCAAAAAGGTATATCACATTTTATAGTTTACACGTTTCTAAGCGGCGGGTTATTTTCTCCGCTTGAAGTACTGGAGTGGGTGATCTTTGAGATTACATAGGCCACGCATGGGTGCCCCTCATCTTGACTCCATCTCTGCTAGATCCAACTTATCCGATGTTGGGGCCGAGCCATTACACACAATTCCAGGAGACGCGACCATTATCAACACGTCGAATTACGGGAAATAAAACAACGATAACTAGGTGATATATTGAATAATGAAAGTTAAACGATTGTAACATCACCTTAAAATCTCGGAGAGAATTTCTTAAGTTTGCTTCAATTCGGAATCTTGTTAAAATAGGAAAAAATGATTGAAATTCAAGACGTACATCGAATGGCACCGATAGTTTTTTAAAAAAGAGTTTAACACCCAAACGTGTATTTATAAAACGTTGTAACTGCCACTTAGCTTGCGCTTTGAAACGCTACATTGACTTTGAATATCGTATTGAGACTAAGCACTAATAAAAGTTAGATTTTATTATAATATCTATGTTTCTATGCAACATTTTAGTTAATTTATTCATGTCTTTAAAATAAAATCAATCTCTCGATGGAAATGGCCAATGAAGTTTGATCCGATGGTCTCAATACTACTATGAAGATCAAGTAGAATAAACACGTAATATGGATTAATTATAGACTTTTAAACACAATTGTGTGAGGTTTGACTGGGCGTGTACAAGCTTTGGCGTGCTGTTGCGAATTGTGCGGGTATAACTAGTTTATTAAATATAAGATAAATAGTACAACACATTTAAAATATAAACACTGTTCATTAAGATTCAAACTTTATAATTAACAGAGTTGAGTTTGTTTTATTTGTCACCATGAAAAGTGTATCTCCAATGAAATGTACTCCGCTTGTTTGTTGATCCTTGGAACTCACTACTCACAAGACGGTTGTAGTTTATTTCTTGCACCATGAATACTATCCAAAATCCTCAATTTTATTGAATACAGGTCATATAAAACAATATAATTCCTAGATTCTAGTGTTATACGTGGATAATTTGCTTCTAAGTGTGGTTATCAGAATCGCTGAAGAAATAAAGTGCAATCTCTCGAAAGTATTCGTTTCAGAGAGAACACACACGGTGTATATTATTTTAAATTAGTTTACAGGAGTCGTTAATAATTTAATTCCTTCTCTTGTCGTTTAACATAGTATAGAATTTCGTTGTTGTATATTGCACAAAAATTAATAATAACGTAAACTATGTCTGTTGAGTCTGTTTAGTTTTTTAACTGATGTCCGAGGGGTGAATGGCTACTTTACAAAGAGCGTTAAGAGGGGGGGGGGAGGGGCGGAGGTAAAAATACACACGGAACAAAGCACAATCATACATAAAATATTCGACTCTGCACGGATTGAAAGATTGCCTCTTTAGTAAATTGAGTCGAGTTGTTGACAATAATTCATGGTTGGCATGTCCCAATCACAATGATAACACTTGAATCAATGTCCAACCAAATAATACATTGGCTATCGGGGTTTGTATGTTCAAGGGTCCGAGTTGACGCAATGTCCATCACACATTTACATGGACACCGACTGAACACACTCTGGCTACACACAGCCGCTACTAATCATATTGTTAGCGCTATTATTCATGGGCAAAGAATGACACACCGAACAAGTAATTAAAGAAAAAATAATTAATGTTGTTACATGTAAAATATATATACCGTTTCATTAAAAGAAGAAAAAAAAAGTTGGAACTAAAACGAAGTTGACGAAACGTTTATGTTAAAGGTAAAATGGTTAACAGTTTAAAAAATAAGATAAGAATATTTTACAGAATGGTGTGAAACAAACTAATAGTGGAACTTATCATCCTGATAGTGTGGGTGAATGTTCAAGTAAAGCTTTGGTAAACCAAAGCCCTACTGAAAATCAGTTATATGACTGAGTGGGTATACTCTAAATACAAATTTATTCATTTATTTATTTAGATAGATAGAACTAGAATTTCGAACAAGCGAACTTGTCAGGAAACCAGACGGTTGACTAACCCATTTTCAAACACCAAATCGTAAAGATGTTGTTTCTAAATCTTTGTTCTCTTGGGAAACATAAGCGTGTTTCCAAAATCTTCGGTATTCTCTCGCTAATGGCCAGTTCCTTGTCATTTCTGACTCGGCTTACAGCGAAAGTGACAAATCGTTATCAGTGTCACTAAACGCCGGAGGGGACGCTCTTTAGCGGCAATTTTTGTTTTATTTGCTCTCTTGTGATAATGTAATAAACTTTCTAGCTCAAGACATCGGAAGCCAACTTAATATGATTAAGCAGCTGTAAAAAATACATTTCGCTTATCGTAAATCTAAGGGGTTTAAATGCGACAAAAGACGAGCAAGGAAAACGAAATTACTCTGAAAAGAGTATCCGTTACTTATTCCATTGCACTCTTCATCCAAGTTAAAATTACATTTAAAGTGTTAAGTACAACCGACAGATGATGCCCCAGCATTTGTTATCTGCCACCGGCAATCCTGACTGAAAGGTTATTCCTAGGTTTTCTTCAGACATTAATGCTAATGCAAGGGATTGAGTCCTCTGACATTCCCCCCTCGGACATCCCTTCAAAACCACTCTAACTGTGACATACCTAGTTGGACACACTCAATGTTTTCCACGAGAAATTTAAAATTTTGAATTTACTATAAAGTAATGATTTTCTCCATCAAAAGTCATTCCAACGATGCAAATATGTATTTCAACAACGGATACTGAAAGAGTCGATACAGAATGATCGAAGTCTCCGGGCTCGCTGGGTCGATCACTCATTAAGCACGCACTTCTACTGTTCGACACACGATTTATCAAATTCCATTGTCGCTGCAAGACTGCGACCCAGAGCAAAGATTCGCATCGTGTGTGCTGGTTTTTAGGCCGAGTGCTGGTCCCCAAGGAGCTAAGTTTCCTCATCAACCCGCCGCGATAGCGTACAGCATAATAAAAACTATTTTATAACTCAAACAGTAGAATTGAGCCTATGGTATTAGTCAATCTTGGTCGTAATTAAAGCTTTGTTTGGATTTAATGACCTAGTTTCAAGACATTTTGCCCATTAAAGAAATGCCAAGACATTTCTTAAGTTTATGTACCCAGGTATATTCCCTAATTTATGTGTCTGGCGTTAAGCGCATGCCACATTAAAAGTTAATGGATGTCTGTGCTCGATATGTCCATTGTTATGTCTCACATCGCTTTACAAAGGTCACATACTTAAAGTAAGAAATAAAAACGCCGACGTCATTATTTTCACTTTTGAACTTCTTATAAGAATACATTGTGCAGTTATTGTGATTATTTGTGCATTCGTTTAAAAATAGCATGTTTGTTCATTTTTACAAAAATTGTTATAAATTTACTTAAGGCTATTCCACCGCGTTTTTCTATTTTCCAAAATATGCTACTAAGTTAAAATATAGTGAATGGCTTTGAAACATGGCTATTTTAGAAAATCAAAAATATTTTTTCCAAATTTTTCTGATCCGGTACACGGCCAATATAGCCACCTCAAATAATTTCAAACTTCAATTCGCCAGGGCACACCATTCAACGTACGGTGTTGTGCTTTTGTGACATTAATTTTCAACTGTTTTTCTATGGACTGACTGAGAGAAAACAGACTTATTTTAACAATTGTCTTTCCAGCGAATTTTTTTCGTTTGGCGGTATTTTTTACTGATTTGTACCGCCAAACGAAAAATTCGCAGGAAAGACAATTGTTAAAATAAATCTGTTTTCTCTCAGTCAGTCCATAGAAAAACAGTTAAAAATTAGTGTCACAAAAGCACAACACCGTACGTTGAATGGTGTGCCCTGGCGAATTGAAGTTTGAAATTATTTTGAGGTGGCTATATTGGCCGTGTACCGGATCAGAAAAATTTGGAAAAATATTTTTGATTTTCTAAAATAGCCATGTTTCAAAGCCATTCACTATATTTTGACTTAGTAGCATATTTTGGAAAATAGAAAAACGCGGTGGAATAGCCTTAAAATATGGTTAATCGTTCCAAAATAATGCGTGCAGTTCTGTACTTAAGTATTTAAGTAATTGTCTTTTATTTAAATTTAAAACATAGTTTAAACGAAAGTATCACAAATTCCAGGACAATTAATGATTAATTTAAAAGAAAAACAAGCACGTGAGAGTGAGAATCAGTTTTAATTTTAAGTTTGATTTCAGCCTTCAGTTTTCAAAGATTCTGACAGTTTTTACCAGGATTAATTTCGACTTCCCGGCTCCTCCACCAAAATTACGAAATCATGCATTTTTTTATAAGGTCGATTTGAAGTTTTTGAGCATACTCGCGTACAAACGATTATTACGATCTCACAATCGCTTTTTATGACCCGGCACCTCCACCATATGTACCAGTCAAAATTAATTTAATTTCGACTACCTACCCGGCACCTCCACCAAAACTTTGAAAAATACTTTGTTTGAAATTTCACAACTAGTTCGCGGTATCAACAAAAATATTGCGAAAATTCGAAAATTGGAAATTGGTACCATTCAATCACAATTCAAGTGATTCATGTGCAAACTGAATTTGAAGGGATTATTGCAAATTTAAAGAAAATCACGAATTTCGTTCTCACAATTTTTGCACATATCTACAGATCAGTGACATGTAACATCCGTGACATTTATTTCTCAGAAATGTGTAATTCAATGGAAAGATTAAATAATATAGTTCAAGGTTAGCCTGCAAGTAAATTGTCAACACCACCAACTTTATTGCAAAATTACCAATCTATTATATACATAAAAACAACTTATTTGATTTTATTGTCACGTATGTTACATCACAAACATTGTTTCATATCTTCATTAAAAATTGGTTTAGATAGGACACACACAATTAGGATTTCAAATTTACAGTTTAAATTATCAAGGCATAACCTCAACTCATGAACTTCTTAAAGCTGAGTCACAGGCTGATTCTGCTCTACACCAGGCTGCCAGCTTTCAACAAAAAAAATCCTTTTACATATAAACAAAAGCTATGATTGTCAGGTCAAATACAAACTGTGATTTTATTAATAAATCTATTGTTTATTAAAACAAAGTTTAAAGTTTTATCTGTCTATTATATTTTGTAATTTTTCATCTTTTAAGCCCGAGTGGCTGTTTTGTGCTAATCAATAATCATTTGTTTCTCGGTCTGTTGTTCCCAATAAAATCAAACCTTAAGAAAGCTTGTATGATTTCAATTAAAAATCATCCCAGGTTTGTTATAAATAAAGCATCAATATTTCTCTGACGTCACTCAAAACAAAATAAGGAATAATTCTCGTTAAATTTGCATAGCCATTATTCCATCTCTTTCTTCGTCGAGTCAAGAATTCCCTTTAAAGTCAGTGAACAAGTTGCGCTCTTGGATTCGTCGGTAATGTTGCCCATTAGTCGCTTCACGAGGTTTGCGAAATAACCATCTACGACTTCTCGTTTCTCTTAGGCGGGAATATTGTGGCGGCTCATTCCTTCATCTTCAAGCTAACACGCTGTCTGTACAGGCTTCACTTTCAACAAAGTAGAGACCAACCATTTAGCTGACTTGTGCGCTTAAAAACACACATATAGAATTAGATAATTGCTTCAACGGTTGGCACAATGCTAAAAGCGATTTTACTTTCTAGACAAATTATTGTATTAGAGATTTTATTCTATCCCCTTAACTTACGATAACGTATTCGAGAATTATTATAGAAAATAAAAGAATTAGCATAACTAAAACGTGGGGAAAATATGTTTTTTCGTTATGCTCAATTTTGTGTGCGTATTTTCACTGAAATTTACATCCCCTGGTATTAACAACCCAACAACTACATTTTGTTGAAATTTACATGCTAACTTAAAGTGATGGACTAGAAGAACATATGTTGGGAATTGACAATGTTGCTCGGTAGCAGGTAGGTCGAGGAGAGAGTCTTGGACTTACCAGCCTGGAATGCAAGGTGGGTGAAAAGTATAAACAATTTCTCAGGAATGGTCACATAAGAGTGCACATAAGTTAAAACGAGTGATAATTGTTCGGGTAAATCACCAGGTAATTAGGGTGTACGGGTAGTTAAAAAGGAATGTGCGATGGATAATTGTCCGTTTGTGACTGAGGAGACTCTTCAAAACACCCTCCATATGGTGGCCGGTATCGAACCCGGGACCTCTTGAATAAAATCCCACGTTCTAGAGCCCACACCCAAATATGATAGTGTTGAGTGATATGACATTGCCAACGGAATGAGTAATCATAACTGTAATTTTAGTATGTTTGTTTGAGCCACGTCTCATAAGCGCGCTTTGAACTCCAGAAACGGCATTAGTCCAGTAATGTCGCAAACATGTATTTTGATTGAAACATAAATTATTTCCTGAATTGTGTTTACCGCTAGATGTGCCTTAGTTTTTAGTTCCTGCGTGTACTAGTGCCATTGACAGAGTGGTTGATGCTCATTTAGTGCCAGCTCATTAACTCGGATAATTACGCCTAATATACCTGGGGCGGATATGAAAACCGAGGATGTTCTAGAAACTTACTTCAGATTTTACTACAACAGTCCGCAGCTATTTTCATTCCGGCTTGGCGAGAGAATTTGTTTTAATATATAGATTGTGCTAGAGTTTCGCCTGCCAGTGGCCTAGTGGCTGAGGTAAGCTTCTAATTAACGACGCAAAACCAAAGGAAAATCTGTTACGGGACCGGTAACAATCCATACGAACTATACCATGGTTTCTACCAATTACCAGTTCGCTACGAGCAATTAATGTTAGGCTTAGCGGCGACCAACTTTAATGAATTTAAACGAATTATGGTAATAAAGAAAATACATAGATATAAGCGTTTAAGCTGCCTTCGTACAAGCATAGAACCCTACCAAATACAAACTATGCGTTATAACCTTAACCATGTTGATTTATTCATAATATTAGATACACATAGTTGACGAGATTTGCGTTCTGATCGGCTTATTATTGTGCCTTTATTTTGTTGTGATACAATATCATACACATAACGCACATTTATATTTAACAAATTTTCGCAGGCAAATTTATTCTATTGCGATCAAACAACATATTTCAATATCAATGTTTACATTATATGCAGTTTAAATTTACAGCCTGCCGGCCATTTAATGAAATAAGGACAATTGAGAAAAGGCAGTGTATTCTTGTCGTAAGATGGTGCAGATGTACTAACTAGTTCAAATGAAAAACAAAGGCTATAAAAGAATGTTTGAAGGTATCCTTGGATTATTAGGTTTCAGAATGGAAGGAATATATGCAGTTTAAATTCACGGCCTGCCAACCATTTTATAAAATAAGGTCAATTAAGAAAACGCAGTGTATTTTTGTCGTATTATAGTGCAGATGTACTAACTAGTTCAAATGAAAAACTAAGACTATAAAAGAATGTTGGAAGGCATCCTTGGATTACTAGGTTTCAGAATGGATGACATACTGTTAAATACTATAATTATAAATTAATATGTATGTTTCTAAATAAACATTTCCTCTTTAACAAGATAATTCGTATCTTTTTCTACTGTCCACAGTAGCATGTCAACAATAACGTGGCATTACTCAACAATTGTTTGTTTAAAGCTTTGTTTTATTGAGCCGAATGTAGGCCTAACTCATAATTAATATCTTCATTGGCGAGTGAGAGTGGGGAATTTTGTGACAAAGTGGATTCTTCTGCGTTACCTGCGGCATTGTAGCTACCGTGTCAAGCTTGCCACACGTGCGATCGATATTCGATTGAAACTTTCATTGATAAGTCACTCTATTGAATGCATCCAGCGAAACTCTATAACAGTAAATAAAAAACATTCTGTACACTATCAGAAATTTTCATTTTGTTGAGGTGAGAACGATCAGTGATGTAGGGTGGTTTTCCTCTGTTTTGAAATAGCCACATACAAAATGTCTACTTTATCAAATTGATATTGGTTTTGATGCTTATCAGCTTGTTTGAGCATGTGACTGCTACGTTGTATGACTTCTCATTTTGTTTGCCGTGTTTTCTTGGGAGATATTGCAACCGTGTTCGTCCTGCACCTGCCATGTTGTATTGAGCGATCTTTCAACTCTGTTTACTCTCAATATATCGTCTATTTTACGCTTCTGGCTGCATATTGAGCAAATTGCATATTGAGCGTTTATTTGAACGATTTCGCTGCCCTATTTACACCCAATATACTTTTTTGTTTAAATCTAATTTTTGCACTTGCTATGTTGTATTTTTCTTTTAGATAATTCCACCTTGTTGACAGTTTAATATATAGTTTTTCTTCATCTTACTTCATCTTACAGTAGCCATTCTTCATTGACAGATGTTGCGGCCCTGTACCTCTCAAAATATCCACGTTAGACTTTATGTTTGCACTCGACTAGCCATACTCTCTTGAGAATTATTGCAACCCTGTACGCACCGCAGATATCTTATATAACTTTGTATCTTGGACCGCAATCGCCCCAACAAGAGCTCAACGCAGCTATCAAAAACACGCGAATCGTTGCAGGATGACCCTTTACCGAAAACATTCGGCTCCACTCGCACGTTTCCTATTGTTTTACTTTAGTTAACAAACTACGGACGAAACGATTTATCGGTTTTAAGCCAAATTGTTTTAAGTATCCTAAGTTCCCGGAGAGTATAGAGACATGTTAAGGTAAAAAGATGGCGTTAGACCTAGACTTAATTTAACCTTCATTCTCTTTCCATCAACTTAGGTCTAGGCCGATACGTTTGTCCGTTGTTATTATTATTATTTAACACTATTTCTCAACCTACTCGCGTTTATATTATTTTCATTAACCACTATCGACTTATCTGAAATATTCGATCACGTTTGATCTAACATTGTTATTTAATCGTAATTCATTTTCTATTTGTCGATTTGGTTAGTCGGGAAACACTCCCTTAGGTAACATTGTTAATATTTAATACAATTCAGAAGTTGTAAACCATCCATTCTGATCTATAATACAACTTCAATTCAGAAGTTAAATAGTTATCGTCTCGGTGGTCTAGTTGGCTAAGGCTCCTACCTGCAATGTGGGAGACTCTGGTTCGAACCCCGATCGGGATGGATTTTTTTACTTCTGAATTGTATTAAATATTATCATTTTCTATCGTCTGGATTTTTATTGAATGGCATATACAAGATATAGTATAAAAACATTGTGTGAACCGGCACCTCCACCAATAACGCATGTAAATCCTGGACCGGCACCTCCACCACTACTCTAAAAATATTTTTGCTCATTGACGTCTGAGGAAAACCTTAGATAAAAAAAAAATAGTGAGGATTGCCGTATGAGGGATACGAACCTGTCACTTCCCAAATCAAAGTCTCGAGTCCTACGTTTGAGCTACATCTGTCGATATATCAACGATGTGACTTTCAAAACTTGTCTATGTCGACCACTTTAACTCATACTGTTCGGAAGTGTGTCCAAACTATCATGGGTGCAATTATTGAATAACTAATTGATATTTGTAATTGAATCTATCCGTATCTATCATCATTCAAGATCGAGAAAAGCGTAATTGTGTTAAAACATGTAACGGAATAAAATCGAATTCACTAAGGATTTCCCCTCTCGTGTTGCGAATTCTCGTGTTCTTAACATCAGGTTCATGGTCATCGTACAGTTACCATTTCCCCAGAGTATTACATATTTTCAAGTCCATACCTGATAAGCAAGCAAAAAATAGGGGTCAGAATTCCTCAGAGATTTGATTTCTGGCAATTTATCCTTTACGATCATTCATGGATATGAAAGTTTAATATACCATACATTGTCATACAACACCCATCTCGTCTGAATCATTTATATTGTTTTTAACATCTCCCAGCAATGCAACCACTACAAACCTGTTCAATGTAAATTCCCTTAAGCCTGTAGCCGAGAGCTAGACCTGCCACAGCCACTGTTGAGCCAATTGATAAAGTTTCCAGACTTGACAACCCCCCACACAGTAATATCACAATTTCAAGTTGACTACAGTGACGTAGCCAAACCACGGGGCCCCAAACACATCGCTTTAATTTAAATTACACATTGTGTATATATTTTTGCGACTTACTTTAATTATTGAGTTATAAGTTGAGTTCTACGCCGGGACGAAATTAACAATTACGAACCGTGACTAGCGCGAACCCGAGCTTGCTTGACGGCAGACGAGCCAAGCTGTACATGCAAGTTCAATCCAAGAGAATTTATTCAGACATGTGGATCGATATCATTCTCCACGTTTCGCAGTGAGCGACTGGTTGCGAAGTTAATTATCGGAGAAAGTAACTAGGGAAACGCCAAAGTCGTTGTTAACGAGTGGTTAGCCAAGTGTTTTGACTTCTAAAACCGACCCTCTGGTCACCTTACAGGAATCACTCGCTTGCCAAATAATTATTTAAATTGACATTCAAAATGCGAATCGTATCAAAACGTTTTAGCGTGAAACTTAACAATTCCCAAGATAAAACAAAATCACCTAATTTTTTTCCCATTTAACACCCCTCAAATATTTGTGGGTGTAAAATATAAAAAAGTTAGAACTGACGGGTATCGAACTCCATCCATCTGTGCGGTAGCTAAACGGTTTACCACTAGGCCATCTACCACAGGTAGATCGTACCGCTAGCTGCTACTAAACAAATGCTATCTATATTTTAAAAAATCACATTTTTATTTATTGTAGGCTTAAATCGCAATGGATCTAGCTGATTTTGTTAACAGTTCTCAGTAAACTCGTACCGGATGTCTGTTTAAAATTTCAGCGAAATCTGTTCAGCGGTTCGGCTGATTTTCGACGTACAGACAGACAGACAGAATCACAGAATGAGGGCCGTTTGAGTTGAATGGAGACACTCAGTCGCTCCGCTCCCTCGTTTAACTAGATTATAAATAACATACTAACACCACTACAGCTACTATCACCACTTCCATTGCTAGCGTCGGTACTACTACCACGACCACGACCACGACCACGACTAAAATAACTACCACAACTAGAACTTCTACCGCAACTTTAACAACAACGCCAAATAAACTTAAAAGTGAGGCATTCTACTTCTCATTATACAAAAAAACGAGTATAACAATTGTCTTCTTCTTCTTCTTCTTCTTCTTCTTCTTCTTCTTCTTCTTCTTCTTCTTCTTCTTCTTCTTTCCTATTATTTATTACTTATTATTTTTATTATTTTTTTTTTTCTTATTTTATTATTATTATTATTATTATTTTATTTATTATTATTTATTATATTATTTTATTATTATCATTATTATTATTACTATTATTTTTATTACTATTTTTATTAATTGATTGATTGATAGCAATTGTCATAAAAGAATGCCCCGACTGAGGATCGAACCCAGAACCTCTGGCTTAACGCGCCATAGCTCTAACCAATTGAGCTATCAAGACACACGACACACTGACTGTTGACATCCATGATATGAATCGGACAGAAGACTGCAATGTAGCTATCATTACTGAAAGAACACATAGAAAAATCCAATCACTTCTCATCTCATCATTATAGTATAGTATAGTATAGTATATTTATTAGCCTCTTTTGGTTCATATATACATTCACATAATATATAAATGAGTTGAACATTTGAGTTGTCAGATTATTAATATTTATAATAATGAGATAAACTTAAACCATATAAACATAATATGACATAATAACATAATAACATAATTTAAATTTTAAAAATTGGGAGTAACATTAAAATTCCATCAGTAACCTTTGTTTAATTTAGATTTGATTTTGAGAATCCAATTTAAACTCCTCCACTGAATAAAAACATCTTTCCATGAGAAACAATTTAATTTTTTTCTTAAATTTAATATGATCATTAAGGTTTTTACATTCTGATGGAATGGAGTTATAAAGGTTAATGCCCGATACTGCAAGCCCTTTCTGTCGCATCGACAGATTGCATTTTAATGATCTTAAATTATTCTTATTCCTAGTATTAATATTATGGACATCTGAATTACAGATGAATAAATTAAGATTTTTGTGAATAAATGTTATAACTTCATAAATGTATACACATGGCTTGGGTAGAATTTTCATTTTTTTGAAAAGTGGCCTACAGCTTCGTTATTCGTTATTCCCAGATTTCGTTATTGCTCTTATTGCCTTTTTCTGTAGAATAAATATCTTGTTACTGTCGGTTGAGTCTCCCCAAAGTGCAATTCCGTAGGACATAATAGCATGAAAGTATGAGAAGTATATAGATCTTAAAGTTGTGTCATTAACCAGACGATTCATTTTCTTCAACACAAAGCATGCAGTTGCTAGCTTGGATGCTAGTTTTTGTACATGTAGTTTCCAGTTTAAGCTGCTGTCTAAGAACAATCCTAAAAAGTTAGCATCCTTTGATATAGGGATATTATCCTTGTCATCATTTCCACTACTATATACATTCAAATTTTCTATAATCTCACCCTTACTCGTATGGAAGTTAACTAGTACTGTTTTTATATTATTGATAGAAAGGTCATTTACTTGAAACCATTATTTTTTACATAATAATATGAAATTTATTGTATTCCTTGTATGGATGCACGCATTTACAAACATACCTTCATAGTAACGACGCTTGCACCCTAGTGTCACCTACCGTATCACCCGACGCCGGTGATAATGCAAAGGAATGTCAGCTCTCAGTCATTGGTTCAGGAATGTGAAGCTATCACGTTAACATCTTGAACCAAATAGACAATCTAATGGTTAACATCGCTGAGACGTCTCTGAATCTTAACGACGCAACATTCATTGGATGGTAAATAAGTTACTACGATATTTTTTGCTATTGTATCTCGAAATACAAATCGTGCTCTAAAAAGTGTTCAATCCGTGTTTCGCCGTTTGCTTTTTTTTAACGGTTTCATACGGTAATTCATATTTTGTCTCTAGTATTGAAGTTAAGTGTGCTCGTTGGGCGTAAATAATGTATGTCTATATACTCGAGAAGTGTGTGAACCATATGCTCAGTACATAAATTGTAACGAAAATAATAAATATTTTCTGTATTTCTTTTCCTAAATAAAAAATTACTGTCTTCACTGACGTCTACTATAACAGTTCTTTGATCTTATATGTTCGTGTATTGGGGTACCAACTACGATTCTGAAGTATGGTAGATTTCTTATATTTCCTATCACACGTGCCTATACTGTATGGAATTGAATTTCCAAATATGTAGTTAATTACAACTTGTATCTTAATTTTCCTTCTGTACCACAAAACGTTAGATTATTATTGTTTATTGTTCTACCGACGGCAGTATCATCAAAATATTTTTTATCAATTGTATAACTTATGTTTCTTAAGCATTTAAAAAATTATTTTGTCTACGTTTGTTGAAGAGAATATTAAACTGATTGTCTTTCACAAAAGTCAATTGCCTTATAATTCTATCTATAAACGATCGTTTTAGAAAAGTGTCATCTAATTTTTAACATGTATTCTTTAAGAATTTTTAAATTAGTTCCCGTTCACTTCGCCTTACAAAATTATTATATATCGTCAATTTATAATAGCAGGTTTTGATGAACTGAACTAGAAATGTGTCCCTCTAATAGATCCAATGAGTGGCTGTGAGAGGTTGCCATATCTTGAGTGCCATAATACCAATAGCGCTTAATAGCAAAACGTGTTTGATAGTTGTAGCTAATGTAGGTCGCGCAGAGAATGGCAACGCTTCGTTTCTAGGACGGCTCCTTGACTAAAAGCATTGCGAGAGCCACTCACTGAGTGCTTCTGTGTGAATTCTGCATTATGTGCACGAAGGTTAAATCAAGGAATTAATGAATCAAACCCCAGCCGGTATTCGAACCCAGAGCTCTATCTATCATAGATTGTCGGTGGCTGGTATCGTATCGAACTGGCGACGTACGCGTGGGCTACTTACCTCACGCAGTTTTGCAAATTATAGCATTTAATTAAATTGTACAGTACTGCGATAAAAGTATGATGACTTTATTGAATTGACTGTTCCATGATTTTAACTTGACACGTATTGAATAACACGATAATCATAATTGCAGGTTTTTATTAAAATATTTTTTTAATTTTTGTGGTAAGCCTGCCCTGGACGCAATTCATGCCCCTCTTCAGGTGTCCAACTAGGTATGTTGCGGATGAGACAATTGTGAAGGGATGTACGAGGGCTGTTTAAGAGCACTCAATTCCTTGCAATCGCATTAACAACTGAGGAAAAAACCTCGGGGAAAACCTTCAGTCAAGATTGCCGGTCTCGACGGGATTTGTACCCGGGACCTCCCGAATCAGCCAACACTGTCGGTTTACTCACTCAAAAATATAATACCAGTTACGGACAGTTTTTAGCTGTGTCTTATATCCTACACCTAAATTATAGTTGCGATTATTGTTACATTGTTGTTCATAAATGTCGTACTATGATTCTAATTGTCAATACTATGGGTATTTTGCTAACTGTGTCTTATATCCGACACCAGAGTTGCGATTATTTGTTACATTGTTGTTCATGAAATGTCCTAATATGATTGTAATTGTCTTTACTATTGGTGTTTTGCTAACAAACTTTTTTCCGTTACTTCTATATTGCTTATTTCTACAAAATTCTGAAGTAAGTAATTTTTCTGATAATAATTATCAGAGGAACTTTTATTTATATATTGGTATTATTACCGTTTGCATAATAATGTTAACATTTTTTTGAATTTATAAAGCTTTTATATCGCATTTAGTTTCACAGCTCTGTATTTAATTTTACCATTTTACGTTTTCTCTCTTTTGTGAAGCAATTTACAAGAAGAACTACTCTTGGTGTACTTATTCTTTCTTAGTCGAATACTTGACAAAACAACTGCTGTTTTGTAAATTTTCCCCCACAGAAGAAAAAAGTTGACTTGTTTTAAACTAGGAAACTAAAAAGGTTAGTTTCCTTTATTGGGGTGTAACTCGCGAGATTTAAAAGTGAATTTCATTATAAGCTTAGTTTAAGTTACTAAAACTAAATTTTACACCACGAAGTTTGAATTCTGGGGAACAATGTAACCTTCGACAATGTGTTGATTAAATTGCTTCGCTTCCTATTTTTGGGGCTCTGAATCAATGCTTGTTTTATATTATTACTAAGTTACAAGCACGTGTTTAGTAATTTGGAAGTAGAAAGGAAATGCTAAGATCATCTTGCATGATCGGTGTAAAACGATTAGATTTTAAAGTGTACTGATGTTTTGCTGATATTGCTTTTCATATTCACACGGCATTTCCAGGATGTGCGTTTAGCCTTCGCGAGAAGTATTGATGTAGTTGAGAAATAATTCTACCAAGATGGCAAATACGCCGTCCGTTTTGAATTTTCTCTTAACATTGCATATACATTCGTATTTCGAAACATATTTCCATAAACATCTCCTCGGCTGTTTGGAAGTTAAGATAAACATCTAATTAACAAAATGAGCACAAAAAGGGAAAGGGAAAGGGGAAATTTTCATTTTACAGCAAAGATGAGCTGTTAATGAATATTTACAAAATGAAGATAAATATGAAGCGAATGAAGGCAGTGGCTAGTCGAGGGAGGTGAAGAGGAATCGAAGGTTTCATTATGAACTCCAGTGGGTGGGCGCTCTTTGGAGGGCACGTGGATTGTGTGATGGATGTAAATAATATGCTGAATGGAGCTAATCGAAATATGTTCTATTCAAAGAGGAAAAACACCTTATCGCGTTGTAGAAATCATGGGATGGTCACGATGTTTATGAAAACTAACTTGTTATTAAGATGAAAAAAATACCTTATATTATAGTATGAAGCTTTTTCGGAAGAAATTATTCGCCAATTGTATAGCATATTAATATGTATACTTACATTTGCTTGTTCAGTTATTATGACTTATTATTTTGCATAGATACATAATATGATGACTTGTATTCATACACTCATCAGGATCAATATTTAGTGCTAAAACATATCTTAAATAAAGTAAACAGCACGAATAAGTGAGCACAAACTAATACATTTGTATTATTTCTAATATACATATATATATATATATATGTTATGTTAACGAAGGTATATACATATATTTATGATTTATATGTTATGACGAAGGTTTTCGTAGACCGATCTGATGTTGTATCGGGTTTTGGGGTTTTCGTCCACGTGTAGTGTTTATTAGGTACATACCTTTTAAAACAACGTTTCGCCGGAATGTCCTCCAGCATCTTCAGGTTTTTTTGACAGGACCGGGCTTGCTGAAAAACCTGAAGATGCTGGAGGACATTCCGGCGAAACGTTGTTTTAAAAGGTATGTACCTAATAAACACTACACCTGGACGAAAACCCCAAAACCCGATACAACATATATATATATATATATACACACATATTTCGACATTCCTGTGTGGTATATTATAGTGTAATATTCCTGTGTGTGGTGGCTCAAGCGCAAAGCGCGAGAATCTTAATCCTGACTGAAAGTTTCCCCCCAGTATTCCTTCATTCATTATGCGAACGCTGGGATGGGTTCCTGTTAAACTGTCCTTACACGCTAGTAACCTAGTTTGTCGCCTGAAGAGGGTCACATCGGTATAACTATAGTCTACCCTACAATGGACACCCTTGCTAAATCGCGCTTTTTTAGTCGATTCAGTTTTCGCACCAGTTTTCTTCGTATAGCCAGGCATGTCATGTTCTCTTAGCCTTCTTTCACTGTTCAACGTCATCATCACCCTTAATTCAAGTAACGTAACGATTTTATATAGTTTTCAACAATGTCAATTTTATAATTAAAAACATCATTTTAAATCAATTGCCCTTGACAAAGACCTTAAATGAATGTTCACAACCTATTTTGCGTGTAGTGGCATGTAACAATTTGATTCCCCGTGTTGTTAAAACATAGGTTGATGACATACTCTAATGGCTGTTGTTTGAGGGTATCAGGGCAAGTCCTGTCCACAGCTGGACAACATGCTATGTGGTCCTTGTGGTTATGTAAATGATTTTAGTTTGGACATTGTTGCACTACTTTTTCAAACTTCAAACATTTGAGTTTCCCATTTTCCGAATAATAAATGACGCCCAAATTCTATTTTGAAGGCGGTGTTTGTTTGACGTGAGTTTTGTTGTTCGCAGCACATCCACGTTCTCTGTGCGTTATTTATAGTGTGCTGATGGCGTTTTAGTGACGTTTTCACCCAACTTTCTTAGTGGTGATGGTGGCATCTGGGCCGATCTGGTGAGAGGGCAATGCCAACTTTCACCCCCACCCCCCCCCCACCCCTCATACCTTGTATTCACGTAGCGATTACTAAGCCATGTTTACGGTAATTACAACCCAAGGACTGCAGAGGGGATCCACTCAATACCCCTAACATGTTATCAAAGTCTCACTTCAACCATCTGATTGGGCTTGATGTGAAATGTTGAGTTTGATTAAACTAATGTGTGGTAATTACAACGGGGTCTGATTAATCTCTAAAATCAGCCTAGTGATGAAAGGGGTTATTGGAGATGGAAATGAGGTGTGTTACGCCTTATTTTTACCTTAATACAATCAATTCAATCAAATCAACGTAGATTCTTGAAGAAGTGATTAATAATTTTATTTTTAATCTCTCATAATGACGTACGCAATCTTAATCTTTTCTCACCCTATATCAAATGTTTGCTTCCTTGTAAATATGATCAACTATGGTGGATGCGACGTTTGATTCTAATCGTTTTTGTTTCATTTTTAATGGTTTCTGGCTAATTACCAATAAATATTAACTATCTACGACTGTGGATACTCGTTTCTTTATTTGATGTGCACAGTTTATAACACATTGGGTGTTTCTTTGATGAGCGAATAGCTATTTGCTAAGTGCCAAATGCGTTCAAGTCCCTCTTAAATTGGTTAACTCACGAATATAACAAAATGTATTACGCTTAAAACCCGTATATAACATAATATTATATTGATTATTCTGTTGAAAGTTGTTGCAATGTGTTGACGTTAGAATGAAGCGCAGAGTATTATGGTGCTTTGGCTGCTAACAGTGTAGGGTTTGTGGAGAAGACTTCATTGTTGGCTACTGAAAGATATTTGTGAGATAGTCAGACTGTGAGTTTATGAGATTGTCATACAGTACGAGTACACACACGGTTTATGAGGAACACACACATGGGATATCCTCAGGGCATCATAGTCTTCCTTTTGATCATTATTTATGGTTGGTGAATTTTGTTTGAGCTTATTCGTCCCACGTTTTAATCTGTTGTTGCTTAGAAATCCTCAAAGGAAAAATGCGTTGTGGTTTGTGCTGACGTCTACTGTCAAGACTGAGAGATGTTTTCACTTCGCTTCGAATGGGGTATTTTAGTACGTTACTTAGACTTATATAGGGAATTATACCATCATACAATAAGACTAGGAAAACGCTTTAGTCCCGCCGCGTTGATGGATGAGCTTTTTTGTTCGTTTTTAGTTTTTGTAGGACCACTTTTCCTTTGCAAGTGCTTTTTGAATGCATTGTAGGTGATTGTTGTCAAGTTTCTATTGTTACTTGTTAATTGTTATTATAAACCTAAAAAAAACTCATATTAAAACCTTTATTGATATGGATTCTGGCTAACTTATTCAACTTTTTCTTTCAAAAGGCAATACATCACCATTCCCTTAATGTTCGTGTGAAATATGAACGTTGTAGCCCCACCCGTTTGGTCAGAATCGGCCCAAATGTCACGAAAATATCGCACTAAAAATGGGAAAAAATCGTAAAAATACAATATTCATAAGAAATATTTCTTCGATTGTACCAAAAAACGTGGCAGGTCTAAGTTCAAAGATTTAGAAGGTCTTTAGAAAATTTCATTGCAATTGGAGTATTGGTTTAGCCGGAATCGTGTTAAAAAACACTCAAAAATACAAACAGAAAAAACAAGAAAAACGAAAAAAATCGTAAAATTGCGATTTGTATGAGAAATAATTTTTCGATTGCGCTCAAAAAGGTGGCATTTCTAAGTTCAAAGATTTCAAAGGTCTCCAGAAAATTTCATCGCAATTGGAGTATCGGTTAAGCCGGAATCGTGTTAACAAACACACAAAAATAAAATCAAAAACAAAAAACAAAATCGAAATAAATCGTAAAATTGCGATTTTCAAGAGAAATAATTTTTTGATCGATTTTTCGTACGGTGCAGTTCTAAGTTCAGTGATTTCGAAGGTCTCCTGAAAATTTCATTGCAATTGGAGTGTCGGTTTAACCGGAATCGTGTTAACAAACACACAAAAATACAAACAAAAACAAAAAAGAAAATCGAAATAAATCGTAAAATTGCGATTTTCAAGAGAATTAATTTTTGTATCGATTTTTTGTACGGTGCAGTTCTAAGTTCGGAGATTTTGAAGGTCTCCTGAAAATTTCATCGCAATTGGAGTATCGGTTTAGCCGGAATCGTGTTACCAAACACACAAAAATTCAAACAAAAACAAAAAAGAAAATCGAAATAAATCGTAAAATTGCGATTTTCAAGAGAAATAATTTTTTGGTCGATTTTTCGTACGGTGCAGTTCTAAGTTCGGAGATTTCGAAGGTCTCCATAAAATTTCATCGCAATCGAAGTATCGGTTTAGCCGGAATCGTGTTCGCAGACACACAAAAATACAAAAAAAAGAAAGAAACAAAGAAACAAAAAAAAAACCTTCCGGATTTTTTTCTCCAGTGTAGGGAAATGGGATCTTCGCTTCGCTCGCTACGCTCATCCAATGAACTGAACTATATTACAATATTTAAGGGGCAAATATCTAAAAAAAAAAAGAAGGCAAGTCGACTATAAAAATCTTGTCAAAACGAGTTGATAAAAGATTTCATGAGAAACGATTGTTTTGCTTTTTTACTTTATTGAAATTTTAATAATTTCCCAAGAGGGTGGGTTTTGAATACGGAAAAGAGGGAGCGAAGCTACTTTATCAACAAGTCGTCGTCGAAGAAGAAGAAGAAGAAGAAGAATACAAAAATAAAATAATCTTCCATGCGACGTGGTTTTTGGTGGAGGCGCCGGGTTTGGACCTTTACACCTTTACCACCAGTGTCACGCAGAACATTCTCTATTATACTTGTTGATTGGTAATGCCAACAAAAATGAATGTCAATTGAATGTCGTGTCCGGTTTTATTTGTGATGTGACAAAACGCACAGAAATGTTACAGTTGCGTGGGAGCTACGATCCCTTACAATTGAGATATTACAAAATGATAGACAATATTGTAAAAGTTGTTAAATATAGACATACAAAATGTTAAATTTAATTTAAAAAGTTTTCTATTAATAGGTAGGCCTATTTCCCACTAACTTCACTACAGGCTCAAAATCTGAATTAATTATATTTTATTCATGCTTCATTCGTGTTCTTGCATTGTATGAAAAGTGTGATTAAGGTAAAAGTAATTTCAATACTTGGTATGGGCTAACCATTCAAATTATAATGGGAAAAGGAATGGCATTTAAATTTTAAATGGCATAATAACGTTGAATTGAAAAACGACATGTCGCACTGAAAAGAAACGAGAGCATGTTTTTCTTTCAAGTTTGCCCTTCTAAAGTCTCGCTTTCGAACAATACATCTTAAAATCAATATTACATACAAATGGCTTCTATTATTTCTCTTAGCTAGTAATGTTCAGTTCGTTAATATTGCAGCATGACTCTGTGATAAGTTCAGCGAACTTTCTTCGACAGCTCCAGGGTTGGATTTAATTTAAACCCTTGAAATTCTGAAGTCAGTTTAAAGGAACATTTTAGTTATGGGTATTTACACATTCACTCTAATACAATTCACCAAAGTTTTTATGCATTAATTGCCAAACGCCTCTTAAAGTAATCCAACTTGTTGTTTGGAGCGAAATTAAAACAAGAACAGGCAAGGACCCTCACTTGTTCCAGCCTTTATTCATGGTGGAGTCTATGCACATTTATAGTCAAACTTTTCAGCCTCACCCTTAATCTTATGGTCACCAAAATGATTGTGTAGTATCCTTGTTGATGGGCAATATCACCTAAAAGAACCTCATGTCAATCGGAGGTCATGTTCGGTTTTTATCGTAAGACGTGAAACACGCAGAGTTGATCTGACGGACAGAAACGTGATGTATATGGAAGTGTTGATCCCCTGTAATAGTTTTTCTCACAATTCAGATACTATTACTAATACTTTCGATTACTACAATACACGATGTCGCGGCATATCTGAATATGTGATATGTTTAAATTCACATTTACTTCAATTTTGCGAAAATATTCGTGATTCATGTATAAATATTATGGTGAATCTCTCGAAATATCGTAAGGGGTGTAGAGAGTTTGAAAGTGCAAGTGAAACATAAATACGGTCTAGGAAACAACCCTGAAAATCTTTTGATTTTATTAGTGTTGCAATCACTGGAGTTCACAGGGACATGGAGAATACACAGAAATGCGCTTTGCAACAGTATAGTGCAATTGATGTGCATAGTCTGTTGCGTTCTATAGTGTTCAGTAATGTTAGTAATTAGTATAAGCTAGGGCAAGGAAGTTTCAGGTCGTCATTAGTGCTGAGTGATGACGGGCAATGTGTGTGAGGGGGTGGGGGAGGGGGGGGGACACACTGCATGATTACCCGAGCAGAGTTACAATGAATGGGCTAGGACGTGCTTTTGATGAATTTCGGGGGTGGGGGGTGGCGGGAGGGGATTTGTTCCAGACGACAATTCACATGAACGTCAATTTTCCAATGTATTCTAGCCTACCATTAACTGTTCCGTTAATAAAAGATGAAATTAAACAGGAAATTATTGCTTGATGGGAAATCTCAGCTATGCTTCACTTAAGCTAATTTTGCAGAACAATTTTCTATTCAGTAGATACTTGATCATGATTTTTACGTTTTAAATGGTGAAACCTATAATTTTGTATTTATTTTTAATTCTTCATCGTATTTTACGCTTTATGTTTTGTCTGCTTTGTTTTAATATAAACTTTTACTGCATAGAGAACTAAGCTCCCCTATGTTTATTACCTGTACGCATCACTTTTCTGTCCGTCCTTCCATCTGTGGATATGTGTCACGTCTCACGATAAAAACCGAGCATGACCCGAGATTAGCGTGCGTACTTGATACGTTTTTTGTTGAAAATGAAGACCTCTATATATTCGGCACCTCCACCAAAGATAATTGTACTCTTGAGAGAAAAATTGTATAATGAATATATAATAGTAAGCTTCCCTATTTTATGTACTTCAGCACCCTTACTAGTAATAATGTTTCAGTACAGTAAGATCATTTCACATAGAAATGTAAGTACAAAGTAATAAGCATCAACTAGAAATAATTAAGAAGCAACGTGAAGGCACTAGGCTAGGGATGGTTATGGTTATGGAGTGTGTGTTTATTAAATGAACCGGGTTAGGGGGGGGGGGGAGAGGAGTTACAGCGGGTGCACTGGGAGGGGAATAAGGGAGTTGTGAAATTTGAGGATGCTTTCGAATTTAGGTTAACGTGAGTCCTGAATTTGTAGTCATTAAATCAACCATGTCCCTATGATTGTCACGAATAATTTTATTAGCGTATTAAATTTGAATGATTTGAAGCCGGCTTGGAATAACGTCATTGTCTGGAGCTCGTGACAACAACCACAACAACAACAACAACATCATCATCAACAACAACAACAACAACAACAACGTGTAACAACGTAACAACAAGATTTTTCGGTCCATAATACTATTTTTCTTCTTCTTTAATTTCAATTTTGTATAATGAAATCATTTCCTGTGCAGAAGTCAGTTCAAAGTTTTCAACCGTCGTTTTTGCGACAGTTATGTTCTGAAATTGCAGAATAACAAGAAAAAACATTTTTTGCATTTCAAGGGTCATAATTATAATTTCTATTCAACAATATGTACAGTCAACGTCATTTTGTGAAATATAATTTGATTACAGCATTAAGATTAATTTCAGTATTCTGATGTTTGTATGGCACAGTGTGTTTGCATTGAAACTAGCTTGTTTAGGATTGTTATTTGTTGACTTAGAATCAATAAATTCATATGGTTCTGTTCTGTAACGTTTCTTATATTCATAGCGGGTCAAGAAAGAACGGAATATTTATGAACGGGAAGTGAGGTATAAAATCTTCCTTTCTTTTTCCGTCTTTAGGAAATGCTGGAATTCTCTCCTGCTGACAGCTCTAAGAGATTCCTTTCTAAGTATTCAAATCGGTGGAAGAAAGAATTGTTAGCCCTTCAGTCCGGTTAGCTGTCTCTATTGCATGTGGAGACAGCTGCACAGGTTTAACTAACGCCGAAATCTAGAACCACTGATGACCATGTAGGATAACGTTAAAAAATAAAATAAAATAAATACAATAAAATCACGATACAAATTAAATGTTTGAATAACCCGGCACGAAACCATTGTATCCAAACTTTGTTTAAACTACAAACCGTGAGACTGGTGAATGAATTTTGAAAACAATCCAACTATACATACCAATACTATACAACACACAAATTACGGAAAGTGCTTTTCCCCTAAGGTTATAAAACGTTTTATTAAAACTTTAGTAGTATTCCAAGCAACAACACTCCTTACAAATTGTTTTCAACTTGTTTACAAGCATAAGATAGAGTTTTGTATTTGAACTGGAAGGAGTTGAAGCCTGCATATTTGAGGACTACTAGAAATAAAAATATCATCACATAGGTACACGCCTCAGGATATCATGTATCTTATATTTGTTTGCTTTAAAAAAACGTGCATGCAGGAAAAGATATAAAAGTATAACTATAAAAATAACCTAGATGTTATTATGATCCTGTAAAGTTGATTTCATGACGGAAATTCTTCATAAAAGTAGAATAAACTTTTAGATATTGACACTTGAAAGAATTTTTGTTTAAACATTGAACTTCGATTTATTTAAATAATCAAAAGATCTCCTGTGTGATATTTTTGTTATTTTAATCGACACAGTTTTTTTTTTTTTTTTACTTTAGTTTAATGTGAGAAATACAAAGTTCGTTAATTTAGCGGTTCTGTTAAAGTTTGGATTTGTTAACATAACATCGTCGAGCTAATTGTTAAACAATAAACATTATATTTAAAATCTAAAAATAAGAAGCATATTTTCATTCGTCGCATTTCTTAAATATAGTACAAATATATTACCACATTTGAAGTGTTTCGTGGGAGCATGAAACAATTGCAACTATCGTTTAAATTGTCTTTTGAGTTTGATATTTACACTACATCAATTATTGTGTTTCCTGTCTAAAAAGTAACAACATCCCAACACCTCTTCTGTGTGTGAAGGTATTAAAAGGTTGTAGGTCACCTTGGCCACAACACGCAGTCCCCCCCCCCTCCCCCCTCACGGCGAACACACGTGCCAGCCACAATTAGGCTGCACGACCAATCAACAGTCGACTATCCGAAACCATTTAATGACACCTCACCGGAGACCTGCCAACCAACATAAGCAAATCAATATTCCATAACAGGCAGGCACTGCTTACGCTTACGGCAATCTCGTCGCTTACATTGCTCTGTCTCACATTAGTCGATATGCTTGTTGCGAGCCAGCGTGACCGGTGGGAAATGGTAAATAATAGGGTTTAGAAATTACTGCACATGTGGTGTCAAACACGCGTATAGGGTACCTCAGGTCGAAATATACACCTCGGCTTTGATTGCATGCTATGACATTTCAATGGGATTTCAAATGGTAGCTTTGGTGTAGGCCTATGTCAAAACTGTATTTATTTTTCTATATTGTATCTCGATTTGGTTAGTGGTGAAACACTCCCGTAGGTGTAATTTTTAACATTTAATACAATTCACAAGTTAAAAAATCCATCCCGATCGGGATCTGTCACAAACAACATACAATTCACGTTATATATAACACAAATGCAAATCGATATTATGAGTAACGGTATTTTTAGTAAATTACATTTTATTTTTAATACGATACTATAATCAATCTAGCGATCGTTTTGTATTCTTTTACAGTAAATTAAAATGTACACCAGCCAAATTATAAATTTCATCTTCATGAATGGTAAAAAGAAAAGTCACTTTAGTTGTAAATTTCTAAAAAGTTTCATATTTTAACCGATAAAATATTGGTACTGTAATGTATGGCCCCTTTCCTTCCCAAATCAAGAATGATTGATTGCAATATTATCCCTCCCTGTTACAGTGAACTCGAATAAAATAATGGGACACACACACCACTATAAACTAAACTTTGATAACTAGATTTCGTTCGCAATTTAAGAGATGTGCTACAGAAAAATGCACTCCCGATATGAGAGTTCCAATTAATATAATTCCATAGTAGACGAAATTGCGTATTGAAAAACTGTCAGTCTCTAGTTGATACACACAAAGGGTTTAATTACACGATTTGAATCTGGCCGCGGACCGCACGTTGGGAAGACAGGGAAGAGGAAGAGAGGGGAAGGGGAAGGGAAGGGGAAGGAGGATGAGAATGGGGAATGGAAAATGGAAAATAGGCATGGAAGGTTTAATACAAGAGACAGTGTATTTGCTTTTTTGCATATAATAACATCGTTTCGGAATATTCAAACGCATTCTTGTGATGTTTAATAAAGAACAGTTTCACGGATCAAATGCCTAAAGCAAATATCTAATTGAGTAAAATGTCAACTCAAAGTCTAACTTTTAACGACACTTTCCACTGGGTTATCTCGATAATGAAAAGAGGCTTGTAACTTTTTTAGCCATTCGTTTACATGAAGAATGTATTACGACACGCTCGTCTATTTTAAAGGAGATATCAACTATTAGAAAGAAAAGGAAGCTTATGAAACTATTGGTTCGCTTCACATTAAACATTATGTGCTAAGATAGAATTGCATGTTAAATAATACGACACACTCTACGCATCCATACGACGATAATGTAATCCTAGGAAACATATTGGGGTAAGCTTGTCGCACTTCAGGTAACTTATCGGATATTAAATGTCAGTGTACAAGGAATATTGGTTGAACGCAATTGCAAGATACACAATTAACTTAAAAAATCTTCCACCGAGGATTGCCGGTGGCAAGTTTAGATCCAGATACCTTACTAATACTTTTCGTGGATAGCACGATGCTGTTTCTGCTTTACAGCTAGTTTAATTGAACATTTTATCGGAAATGAAATAATAATAGATTTTAAAATACATTCGATAGTGTACATTTTTTATAATGGTGCTTTGAAAGACCCCAAGGCAATGCAATCATCAAGCTTTAAAAGTTGTAGAACAAAACAGTGTACTGTTGAAGTATATCGGAAGTGACGCCCCCCCCCCTCTTCCCCTCAAGGAGCGTTTAACAAGTATGATCGATTGATAAAGCTCTTTTAATGATACAGTTTTTATGTTCCTTTTCGTCATTTCAAAAGAGAGAAAAATGTGTCTGGAATACCATTAGTCGAAGAGTTCATTTTAATTTGATCACTGCAAAAAACTTGTCACGTATCAGATCGAATGTCGGTGGTGAGTGACACTTTAAGTACGGTTAGTGTTTTTATCCCTAGAAATGCAAAGAGAAAACACAACAGCTTCTTGTGAAGTGTAAGGCGTGAAACGAGATAAATCGCTTTCCGTCGGAAAATTCGAGACAAGAAAGCTAATATTATTGTTTAAATTTCTGTTATACTGTTGTCGTAGCTTTAGCTAGATCGAAATTACTTTCCATTGAAGATACAGTCATGCAATTTCTTGATATTCACAACGATGCATATTTAAACGGGTTGCATATCTATTTCTACAAAATGGAATTAAAATGTAATTTCGATTGTTTTGTTTTTATCTTCATGCCGGGGTTCTGCCTTTGTTGTAGTAATGCTGTCATAAAAACCTTATCAACTATGACAGATCAGAGTGAAACCGATTAAGAAGTTTCTACCTATTCACGCCAACACCAAAGCACGCAAGATTTGGTGGAGGTGCCGGGTTTTGAAGTAAAAATTAATGATTTTTGTTCAATGTTATCACATTGTGATTTTATTAATATTTTCACGAACAAAAAGTTAAATTAATTTTCTCTTATCCTACTAGCTTCACTTTTCATAGGAATACGTGTTTGATCTCTCTCTCTCTCTCTCTCTCTCTCTCTCTCTCTTTCTCTCTCTCTCTCCCCAAATACGCATGCAAGGGAAGTTAAGAACGATATCAACTTACACATTGATAACAGTTATGCCTATCCTTATTCAACTCAAATCAAGAGGTAACTCTTTAAAACTTTGAAATCATAATGTTTGAAGCAATCAAGGTGAAGTTATGTTATTCTTATTTAAGAATTACGTGTTCTTGTTACATAAACGATGAAAACATTATATTTCTGTATATACTTGAATTTATCAAAGGTTTTGCAAGCTATTCAATTTGTTAATGTAACAACTAAAATACCTTTTTGTGCATACAGGACATAGTTACTCTTTAAAAATAAGGCTTATAAGTTATAACCCACACTGAATTTAGGTAATATCAGAACTGTGGTGTTCTAGTGATCAATGCACAATTTGCACATTCACACTTCTTTATTGCCACTCATTTGTAAATTAAAATACCATTACCAGTAATCAAAAACTATTTAATATATATATATAGGATGTACTTATTTGTGTGTTTCTGCGATACCTTATGCTATATTATAGATGTTTAACCATGGTTTTATGGTAGGCGACTATGACGCTGTTATGTTAGTACTTTAGATAGAAATTAAAAAAATGCCTCCACCGGGGATCGAACCCGGGACCTTGGCTGTCCGGGCTAAGCTCATACCAACTGAGCTATGCAGCTACCAATTAAATTATGTTTAATTCTTGGCCTGTTTATAAATTGTTAATATCGTGTACTCACATATATATATGTGTGTGTAGCACTCGAGCGAAGAATTTATTATATTAAGTACATACAGATATTATCCTTGTCGGAAATAGGTGACTTCATATAATCGAGTTGCTCATTTTCTAATATATTCGCTCAATAAAAATATCACATGCTATTTGCAACAATCAAGTCTGGCAAGGGGTGGGAGTATCCCACCTTACTCTTAGGGTTCCTGGGGGGAAATTAAAACTGTTGTTCTCACACAAAAGCCACGTTTTCAATAATAATTTACTAGTATAAGATTCCACTTTAATTGACTAGTGGGATATATTTACTTTAAGATTTATATTGTAACGTAAACAGTTTGAAAGTATATCAATTAAAAAAAAAATGAGATTGGAAGCAGATATTTCAACAATATATTCACTCTAATTTATAATTCCTTTCAAAATAGGTTTGTTATTTCAAATTAAGCAAACAATCAGCCATCGTTTTTAGGCATTTTTTTGTTACTTTGACTCTATGTTATTTTTAATATGTTGTATATACTAGTAAAACATGTACACAAGTATTTGAGTTATTGTGAAGGTTTAAAATAATACTAAATGTTCCGTTGTTCTTGACCTTGTTTGTCTATCACACAATTCTCACATTTTTAATTGTGCAAAGAAAATACTTGTGATAATATTTAGAACTGTAGGATTCATCATTCAGTTGATGCTTTTGATTGTTAACAGTGTTATCTAGGTCTAACAAACTAGGCTTATATCCCACACTTAATCAATGTAATAACAGAACCGTGATGTACATAATCATTGTGCTTAACTTGATATCTATCTACATGTTAACATTTAAAATAATGACATGCAGGTAGAAAGAAAAAAGGAAAAAAATGATTTTGGAGTTTTGAATTGACTTTAATCCGGACCATGAATTATAATTACACGCATATTAAAAATTAATTAACACTTCTTCTGGACAAGTTTGTAAACAAATAGTTAGAATATTTTGCTAACGTCTTTGTTATTAACAAATCGTTTTTATATAATCAATTTTCGAATGTGTACATGTATGCGAGGATCCTCATTTTGATAATATTCATGAAACTGAAAAAATCTAAAATGTTGAACAGTGATGAAGTTCCGAACAACTGACCTAGATTTGTGAATCGAAATGAAAGCAAATACATACGTATAAAGTTTGTTTTAACTCGGGCTCGTTTCGTTCTCAGATAAAGGAGACCGCCTCGGAATTGATTCTAGCAGCGAAAGATATGTTGCGTCTTTGTTCCGGCGACAAAGCGCAAGCCTGACTTTCGAAACCAAACATGCAAATCTGATTTTATTTTTTCTTGCATGCCCGAACAGCTTACTACGGATCTTACTCTTTCCAATAAATACAGGCAAATCATTGTCGGTTTTATATCGATATTAATCGGTATTATTTCTTGGAAATGTATTGTGGGTATTGGATAATCGTTACTCTAAAATCACACACAAATTAATCCACCTCAACATGGTCACGTTGAGTTTAGTCTCAAATCAATCTTGATTAACTATGTTTATCAAAATTGTTATGTAAGGGTATGGAAAGAAAAATGGTTCTCTTTTCAATTTCGTATATGCGTTTTTGTTAGGAACTTAACCTTTAATTTTTGTGTTTTATTTGAGGAATTTGTGTTATTTGTGTAGTTTTATCTGCGTAAAACAGACACGTGATCCAAGCGGTCCACTAATTGAAAAAAGTTGCAGGTTCAAATCCTTTAAGCCAAAGCCCTAACTCATACGCGGTGTAGCATTGACAATGATATATCTCACTCTACCAATATTTTTTAAAAGAAGACGTGCTCCGCGGATAAGATACCAAATTAAAGTGCCCCCTCCTCCCCCCCCCCCCAAACATAAGCAAAAAATTACGCCATTTACCCATCTTTAGGATAAAACCATTCAATTTTGTTGACATTTAAAATACTCTGAAGACTACCAACCATTATACCAAATTTATTCAAGTTACTTTGTATATCTAGAAATGTTTTCGAATTATTTTTTAAAGTTGACGTTAATTTCTGTAATGTACAGAAAGTTTTATCAACAAGTTCACCCCTGCCAAATGTTTCACACTTGTCAAAAACAGTTATTTCGTTGTTTCCAAATCAAAAAATTTCACCGCTATTTATATAAGGGTAAGGGTCTTGTTACAAGAGTTAAAATACACAAAAGGGAACTCAAAGCTAAAATATGAAAACGCGCTTTAATTTTACACTATACACTAAAAAATTGTGAAAATCATGCAGAATACTTGTCTACAACGCAGTGTAGGCCTATAAAATATTTTCGGTTTGTTGCAAACTCGTTAGACATTTCGGCCTTAAAGTCTCATGGTAGCACGTTTCCTCTTTAACACTGGCAGTGGTTTTGCTGGTCGGAGCAACGCAAAGCCAACCCACTTTGTCCGCGGTTCGTTTGTGAGTTTTATCAAATATGTGTTTGGATATAAATTCGGATACAAAGTCCCCATGCATAAATCGCTAACGGCAATATGTTGAAGTTTGAAATTGCAAGATAACACTCCACTGAATTATTTACCCAAACAAAATAAAAAATTGATTTTTAGCCTATTAGTTTTAACTTTCATTTTTCCGTATCTCACTTTTATGCATGAGTCCTCCTATGAAGAATCACCCTGTCTGTGTGGCGAGCTTCAGGGACGGCCCGGCGAGGCGAGTAACACAATTTGCCCCAGGGGAAGGCGGAGCGCTGGCTGATAGTGACCGCCACTGACAGGCGTCGCTAGAATGACGCTGGCCGTCCTCATCTAATTTATCTGCAGCGCGGCTATACGTGGTGAGGTAGTATTGGGACTGAGCGAACTGTCCACTCAAATTTGTCATAATGGAATGAACAAAGTAATACACGAAAGCTGACCCTGGAGAGAGACGCGAAGCTGAACCACCATTGCAGAAAAACTAGATCGCTGAGCTTAGTGCTGGACGAGTAACAAGGTTACATTACTTAACTGAGATTTAATGCATTTGAACGGGGCTTAACCAATAGAAGAGTATTTTTTTCAATTAAAGAACACTTTTTCTTTAAGCACGGTCTCAATTATTTCAATGTTACAAGACTTGCCACCAACGGTCGGGAATGAAAACTCAAACTAGGCAAATGCCCTCAAAACCCAAAGCACGTAGTGTATTTACTGAATTATTGAGTCCATTTCTTCCGATTTATCGCAACATGAGAGATAAAAAAAATGTTCTCCTTGGTGGCGTAGCCATGTATTTGGTGAGATAGCCAGAGGGTTATATGTATTATGTTAGTAACACCGCTCTTCGTGAAACCGTGAAGGAAGGTAAATATCCCCATATCCCCCGCTCGAATCTCTATATGTTAATCACGCACGTGGTCCGGATCAAACAACTCTCTCGGACTAGAAGTAAACTCTCCGGAAATAAGTGTGAATGCAGGGAAATGTGGCACACTCATACGGTCATTAAAGCGGAACGGACAGCTAACGAAGAGCGTTTTCTCTTTGTACGTATTTAAAAGCATTCATGGCACAGACAGTGATGTAATCGCACGACGCGGAAGAGGGATTACGCATACCAAGCTTTCGTTCGAGATTTTTAAAATCATATTCTCAATGATGAATGGATCTGCAGTAAAACATCGTAAACAAACGTTACTAATCTATAGTGTGTACACCATAACTCAATAAATATGCGTTACATTTTAACCAAGATTTTACGATATCAAACTTTAAATATGTACATTTTTATTTGTCTAGTATTATTTCAATAAAGAAACTAATAGTAATGAAAATGAAAAAGTAAAGAATAAAAATTAATAGTTTTCAAGTCGGACCCGGCACCTCCACCAAATATTTAAGTTTTTTGTATTTAAGTGATTTCTATCTTTGCAAATCCATTTTTTTATAACTTTTATAGAGAAGACAATAAATATAATTTTAAAATATACGCGTCAAAGAGCTATACCTTTAAAAACTTGTTTCTTATATATGAGCGAACAAAAACATAAATAATATATAAGTGATAATTAACTATGTATTATTAATTATTTGTTTGGTGATGTTTATCTACTTCCTTATTCGAATACATTTGAAATTGTGTTGACAGTTTGTTTATGGAGTACATATTCATATGTGATGTGGCTTCAGATACTATATAGGCCGTACAACGTGATTGGATATGATATTTGTTTGCATTTCGGCACACACATAATCTGGCCGACTGGGGTTTGTGTACATTATGAGCGTAATGTTGCCAGTGACAATATTGTTTAAATTAAATCTACGTACTGTTTTAATAATTATTTAAAGCCGTAATTTAAATGCTCCATCTCAACAGAACCTCTAAACTACTGAATAACACCCCGAAGAAGACAGAATGTTGAGTTGTAAAACGTTATTCGGGAAATTAAACATTTGTGTTAAAATCTTTGTGTGCCAAATATATCCTTTACGTCTAATATTTAGTGTATGCATATATAAGTCCATAATGTTGTTCAATTGTTGGCAATTAAATACACGTATATTTTTAATTACATTTAATTATAAATTGGCAATCGTACCCACATGATCCCATATACTTCATAAGAGCTCGTTTGTTACGCAATTTGTGAATTTTTCTCATAAATCATTTGGGAGATCCAGCTTTCTAATCCAAAACAGTATTTTATTGATTTTATGTTCCTTTACCCAGTACATCACGGTGCGTGCAATACACTGTAAAGTAGAGACAAAAGAAACAAAACATCCCGATAGTAATGTTTTCCGATATTCGAGGTGCACTCGGTCTTATTCAGCTCGGACAATACATTTATAACACTTCGTATTCATCGCGTTCTAACCGTTCTACCGCCTATACCTCGGACTTTCCCTGGTTGTTCGTTGACTATTTAGTTTAGGGTGAGGGTGACCCTATTTTCTTACAATAACAGAACAAGGCACTTGAGTGAGCATCCGCCTCTGACCCCTGTGTGCCCTTATACTGCCCCCCCCCCCCCCCCCGACGAACACAACGCTAACACCAGCCCATGCTGTGGCCGCACGAGCAAAGGAATTGATGGAGGTGGTTTACGAGCAAACATAGGTTTTCTCCATTCTGCGCGCAGACGAGGTCATTCTACGCCTTTCTTTGTAAACTCGGAGAACAAAAACACAAAGAATGAAGACAGAGTAGTGAAAACAAAATACTAAAAGAATGCATGAAAAGGCTGTGGAGGAGACTAGACCGTCAAAACAATTATCGGGATTCAATGAAACAGTCCTAATGTTTTGATCAAATCTTTGTGCTCATTCGAAGATAAAACGAATTCCGAGTTTCCTATTTTATTGTACATTGATAGCATTCTGAACAGCCAGTGAATTCTCTTACAAACACCATAAACACTTTACTTTATGTAGATAATAAATCCCTCAAAACACCCTGTATATACATTTACTTATCTTTAAAAAAAAGTCATCAATTTATTCAGAAATGTCAATTTTAAAAACGTTTAATTTTGTAAGTATCAGGGAACCCCTGGTAACCGGATTGTATTTTATCTAAGCATTATATATTTGATATCTTGCTCGAAAGATGGGTACACTTGGTATTGTTTTGGTATTTTATACCGTGATTATAAATCAAAATATATATATGCTTAAATGACAGTGGTGGAGTAAGATGGATTATGTGATAAGAATAAGAAACATTTGAAAACATTATTTCGATGCCATTAGGTTTCAAAGTTCATTATGAAATAGTATCAGAATTCGCAAATATATTTTGTGTTAAAAAAACTCACTATAAATAATAATAAAACATAAAATAGTAATTTATACGCCTCGTTCTCGATCGTCTACCACTTACTTTGAGAATACTGTGGTATCCTTTCATCGTTCTATGTGCTTGAAAAACCAACCTAGACCTTTGTTCGAATATATGGCAAGAAGTTCACTTCCGAGCCCCTCGAATTAACACACTTCATTAGTTTTCAAGTTGGCAGTGGTTCATTCTTATTTTACGGGTTATGACAGTTCTCGTTTCCTCGCAAAGATGCATTGTCATTTCTTGAATGTGCGCCATTTTGTTTCAATTTGAGCTCTCCTACTTTCAAAGGATTTTCACGCTGCCACACTCTATTGTCCTACAATAAAATACACTGGCAGATTCAAATTGTTATTCCCTCTTATAATCAAGGTTATCTCATGCATGCTATTACTGAGCATATTTTGGTATCATTTTCACCATATTATTTTGTTTCGAACCTTAAAAAATTATTTAATCACATAATTTAATATATATTAAAACAGATAAATTGCAATCTTACCAGAGTTTCATTTATTAATTTTTTTGTTTCCTTTACAATCGTAACTATCGCTACGAATCTTAATCGATTTTGTTTGATGACGAAAAAACATGACTTTGGTTTAAGGTAAAAAAAAAATAAGACTAAAAGAAAGACATTAAATTATTTTATAACTTTCAACATCAGAAGTAATTAGTTAACAATCATTAAACTTGTTTTAATACAATCTCTAACCCCTTCTGCGTTCATCTTTCAGCTTAACCCACACACACAGAATGATATTACCGTTTCTGCAATAAGCGCACCTGTTTAACGAGAATATAGTGTGTAAGCTAATCATGTATATTACATAGTTTATAGATATATTATGCTTCACTACATAAGTATCAATCTGTAGTTTGATGTGGAAATTACATTTTCCACTCTGTACAGTGTGCTATCTGTATGAGTTATCACACTTGATTGACTCATGACACAAATCGTGTAGATGAATTTCAAAATAAAGAACGTCTTAAGTTTTTAATGATGTACGATTTATACGTATCGTATTGCCAGATACCGTATACCTCAAGCGGTTTAAATCAGCTCTCATGTTTTATAAATCGCTTGTACAGTCACGTATTTTGCTAATTTAATTTACCAGGTCAGGTAAATATCTTGGCGATGATTAAAAGTGACGAATTGATTAGTTGCTACGTACATAAAGAGAAAATCGTGATTTATTTTATAACTTACAAGAATAACTTTATTGTAAAGGCAAAGATGTATTTTTGTTTATAACATCGTTTTTGTTGAAGCGGTGGTTTTCTATTTCCAAAATAATATGATGTAGTCAGCCGTGCCTAGTTATGTAAAACTACGGCATAAGCTACAGTGAATGAGTGATAATTGATTCTGTTAGTGTTGTCTTACCAAATAACCACCGCAAAGAATCGAATAATATTGGTGAAATAAAATAAATATTACATTGAAAGTTAAATTTGTATACATGATCAAAATATGTTCAAAATTGTTAACTCAAACGGTAAATTATCCAAAGAAATAACCTTAGTCTTTTTCAATAAGCAGTTTAATTATATTTTCCCTTCATAACAATACAAAACAAAACATGGATTAACAAAGACTTTCATTTTAACTAACGTTATTAATCTGAAAGTGTACTTACCTGGTAGTAAAAAAATATGATTAAATTATAGAAGTATGCAAGTGCTACATGTGCTGGTCAGTTTTTTAGGCGTACTATTTTGTATAATCACTTCTCGTTAAACTTCAGTAACATGATCTAATAATAGCAGTCAGCGGTTCAGTTTGGGACACTGGCAATCCTGACATAAGTCTAACAACACCAACGACACGCAAAGAAATATAGATAGACCCGGCACCTCCACCAAAACTAATTGATTTTGAAACAAACGCTTTATAACAACGTACGCTATTTGTGTTTCTCCCTTACTCATGCTTATTTTAAATAACATTTACTCGTGTCTTAAAAAAGAATGTACGTTCTTCACTATCCACACGAGTGTCTGTACTACTAAATCCCTAGACCACTGTATAAGAAAATATCACCTTTATGTGAGCTTTAGAACTTGTATGGAAAAGGCAGTGTGACAACCACAGCTGTTCTGTTGGTTTTGAACTTTCAACAAACATTAATTCAATACATAGCCTTATACAGGTCTAGTGGCGAGTTTCCTTCTAGTATTATTAAGTAGTTTTTGGATATCTGGAAAGGAAAGTCAAAGGGATCGAGTGTTAAGTAGAACTTTAATATCACCGATGTAAACTTTAAAATTTATAAGTTCAATTCAGTGGATGAAATTCAAATAAGAATCGGGAATGCTAACGGTTTTTTATTTATTTATCTATACACTATAAAATGTATCTTTATGTATCACGAAAGGTTCTTGTAAAGCAGCATGAGATTGTATCGAAATAATTTTATCTTGGCTAGACATTTAAAAAATATTTTGATGATTCATTTCGTCATTTATAAGAACTTTGATATTTTCAGTTAGGGCTTTAATAACTTTAAATATTAAAAAAAATAAAGAACAAATTTTAAACGTTGAACAAATTGCAAAACTTGTGCAAGTGCTCAGAATAGCGTTTCATTTAGATCCACTTTGGAATCGATATTTTTAAGTTTAAGTTTTAGTGATTTTTTATTCCAAACTTGTTACAGAGTTTTATAAATACACCCGCATTAATAATATTGCTTGCTACTTTTTGACATGTAATAATTGAAAAACATTTTCTTAATTAATTCGACATTCCGAATATAAGCGTATAGCGTGTACATCTAGAAACAACTAGACATCTAGTATCTAGTATCCCTCAAGTAAGGCTGACTAGCTTGAAGTGGTGTCAATGTTGAAGAACTGCATCCTTCCCTAGGCGCCAAGCCAGACAGTTTCATCAAAGTCTTATCTAAGTGAATTATTAATTTTCATTCTCCCTATTCAACGTATACAGGAGAGACTACCGTAGGGCTTTCACTTATACTTGCTTACATGTGCCCTATTTCATGGACTAGGGAGTGGAATTGTTGACTAGGAAAGTCCGATTAATGTTTATGGGATTCGATTACAATTACATAATACTTAATTTGTCCTCGGAATTATTAAAAAAAAAAAATTAAATCCGATATTTAATGGAGGTGAGCAGTATCGACTTTGTAAATTCGAGCCAGAAACATCGTTTAGTGGAGCTTTACTTTCCGCTTTTGTTATAAATCACATTATATAGGAAACTTGTCAATTAACCTAGTTGACAAATAACGCTCAAGTACACAATTTTATAGTATTCAACCCCAGAATTTACATTTTGATTGAGAATAACCTTAAAAAATCACTTCCGTCAGGATTGCCAGCAGCTGATATCGAACCGACGACCTCCAGAAGTAAGAACTCGCCTGAAACGCGTGAGGCACCTCTATCGGCTACACTTCTCTTATAAAGTAATTTAAAATTCGATCTTACACTAGTCTGCAAGTAATCAACAACATCGTCAAACTTATGCGACCGGGCCTGCTTCATTATGAACAGCTTTAAAACAACTGTGTGGTAAACCTACCTGTGGTTTTTGTCAAGTGGGTCATGTCATCAAGGTCACCGATTGAACGTCCTGAAAGCGATGTCAACCATTTTCAGGGCCAGACTCTGAAAAAGACAAAAGGAATACGTGTTTGTTATTATTGTCTTCTAACCACAATAATTTGTACCAGGACTTAGTCTGGAAAATTAAGTGTTTTCACACCGATTTCCTCGTATGAATAATATAAATTGTGTGACAACAATTATTTATACAAATAAATTATTCCACTAAATATCATTAATGTCAACTCACCACAAAAATAATATAAATTCAGATACAATACAAGTTGTGCAGTTTAAGCATTTATTTGAAAATGTACAAAGTATGATTCATATTAACCTGATGGAGTGTTGATTTATTAAGTGCTGGCACTATATATACTGCCCCCTGCTGTCTATCTACTGCTTTTAATTTACTATCTAGGCCCTACAGCTGAGTATGTATTTCACAATGCATTTTAACTTACAAGTGCCTACACAACGATGAGTATAAGCCTAGGTTTTTTCACAGCGCATACAGTATTTTTTTAAATATTATCTCCTGCATTGCATTCCGTATTACGCCTAAAATCTACTGCCTACAACCAACTAGCAGTATACAATTAATCATTGATTGAAGGAAATACATCACCTATATATCTGTCCATTAAAAGTTCATCCACAGTTACGGTGTTCGTGAAGTAATTAATAAATTATTTAACTTATACTGTATACTTTCTTCATGATTTTGTTTTATTAACACCGGTACACAAAAGTTCGTGTACATCCAACATCAATATAAAGAAACCATTTAACTAAAACAAATCGAAATGATTTTGTACTGTAGTTTTTTTAATACTCGTATAATAAACTTTTATTTTCAGCATGAAGAGCTAGAAGAGTAATATGTTATTGGATGAGCGTGGCGAGCGAAGCGAAGATTCCATTCTACTACACTGGAGAAAAAATCAGGAATGTTTTTTTTCTTTTTTCTTTTTTTCTTTTTTTTTGTATTTTTGTCTGTTTGTTATCACGATTCCGGCTCCTCCGATTGCGATGAAATTATCCGGAGACCTTCGAAATCTCTAAACTTAGAACTGCCACGTTTTTGAGCATAATCGAAAAATATTACTCATGAAAATCGCAATATTTACGATTTTTTTCGATTTAAAAAAAAATTCGTCGGCTTGTAACACCTACATGATATATCCGAATGTAATGATTTTTTCACAGAACCTTAATTTTATGAATTAATATATTCGTGTGAAATTTTAGCGCAATCGAAAAATTATTTCTTATGAAAACGCAATTTTACGATTTTTTTTTAATTTTTAAAATTTCCTCGACTTATTACACCTACATGCTTTATCCGATTGTAATGATTTTTTAACAGAACCTTAATTTTATGAATTAATATATTCGTGTGAAATTAGAGCGCAGTCAAAATATTATTTTTCATGATGATGGCAATTTTACGATTTATTTTTAAATTTCTTCCAATTTTTTCACAGAACCTTAATTTTATGAATAAATATATTCGCCTGAAATTTTAGCGTAATCGAATAATTATTTCTTATGAAAATCGCAATTTTACGCCTTTTTGTTTTTAAACAATTACGCTCATCCAACAACGCGCCTGAAAAAGCATTTTAAAGATTTGTTCTTAATATGAGCCTCGTTTACTATATTTGCGTTTCTATCCAGCGAAAATTGAGTTTCGTTATCAGTAATTTGTTAAAGATTTGTTCGTAATATGAGGCTCGTTCTTTTACTTCTATAAATTTAGTTTCTATCAAATGAAGATTTGCTGTTATATGAGCTCTTATTATCGTTCTATCAGCGAAATTGAGTTTCGTATCGAATTGGAGATTTGTCTGTAATATGAGGCTCGTTTACTATATTTACGTTTCTATAAAGCGAAAATTGAGTTTCGTTATCAGTTATTTGTTGAAGATTTGCTGTTTATATGAGGCTCGTTTACTATATTTACGTTTCTATAAAGCGAAAATTGAGTTTCGTTATCAGTAATTTGAGGAAGATTTGCTGTTTATATGAGGCTCGTTTACTATATTTACGCTTCTATCAAGCGAAAAATTGGAGTTTCGTTTATCAATTATTTGATGAAGATTTGCTGTTTATATGAGGCTCGTTTACTATATTTACGCTTCTATCAAGCGAAAATTGAGTTTCGTTATCAATTATTTGATGAAGATTTGCTGTTTATATGAGGCTCGTTTACTATATTTACGTTTCTATAAAGCCAAAATTGAGTTTCGTTATCAGTAATTTGATGAAGATTTGTTCTTAATAGGAGTGAGGCTCGTTATTTTATACTAGGAAAACGCTTAAGTCCCGCCGCGTTGTTGGATGAGCGTAATTGGTGCATTGAGCTGCCATGTGTTATGCGGATTTACTGTTGTTCTGTGAAAAAATCATAACTACGTTGAAGATATTTTTAAAATTAAATTAAATTTAATAAAAAAATTAATTTAATTTAATAAAAAATTAACTTAAATTTTAATTTTTTTAATTAATCGTAATTTTAAAAAAGGAAAAAATCGTAATATTGAAATTTTCATAAGAAATAATTATTCGATTGCGCACAAATTTTACACGAATATATTAATTCATAAAATTAAGGTTCTGTAAAAAAATCATTACAATCGGATAAAGCATGTAGGTGTTATAAGTCGAAGAAATTTTTAAAAAATCGAAAAAAAATCGTAAAATTGCGATTTTCATGAGAAATTTTTTTTCGATTGTGCTCAAAAACGTGGCAGTTCTAAGTTCAGAGATTTCGAAGACCTCCATAAAATTTCATCGCAATCGGAGTATCGGTTTAGCCGGAATCGTGCTAACAAACAGACAAAAATACAAAAAAAAAAAGAAAAAAAAGAAAAAAAAAAAAAAAACATTCCGGATTTTTTTCTCCAGTGTAGTGAAATGGAATCTTCGCTTCGCTCGCTACGCTCGCTACGCTCATCCAATTACGTTTCTATAAAGCGAAAATTGAATTTCGTTATCAATAATTGGATGAGCGTAGCGAGCGAAGCGAAGATTCCATTCTACACTGGAGAAAAAATCCGAAATGTTTTTTTTTTTCTTTTTTTCTTTTTTTTCGTATTTTTGTCTGTTTGTTAGCACGATTCCGGCTAAACCAATACTCCTATTGCGATGAAATTATCTGGAGACCTTCGAAATCTTTGAACTTAGAACTGCTACGTTTTTGAGCATAATCAAAAAATTATTACTCATGAAAATCGCAATATTTACGATTTTTTTGGATTTTTACAAAATTTCTTCGACTTAAAACACCTACATGCTTTATCCGATTGTAATGATTTTTTTACAGAACCTTAATTTTATGAATTAATATATTCGTGTGAAATAAGAGCGCAATCAAAAAATTATTTCTCATGATAATGGCAATTTTACGATTTTTTGTTTTTTAAACAATTACGCTCATCCCACAATGCGCCTGAAAAAGCGTTTGCGAAGCTTCCTAGTAAAAATAATATATATTTCTTGACTGCAGATCATCGAATGATCTACTGACGCTACTGACGTAACAATGAACTAGAACTAGGAAAACGCTTAAGTCCCGCCGCGTTGTTGGATGAGCGTAATTGGTGCATTGAGCTGCCATGTGTTATGCGGATTTACTGTTGTTCTGTGAAAAAATCATTACTAAGTTGAAGATATTTTTAAAATTAAATTAAATTTAATAAAAAATTTAATTTAATTTAATAAAAAATTAACTTAAATTTTAATTTTTTTTAATGATTTGTAATTTTAAAAAAGGAAAAAATCGTAATATTGAAATTTTCATAAGAAATAATTATTCGATTGCGCACAAATTTTACACGAATATATTAATTCATAATATTAAGGTTCTGTAAAAAAATCATTACAATCGGATAAAGCATGTAGGTGTTATAAGCTGGAGAAATTTTAAAAATTGAAAAAAGTCGTAAAATTGCGATTTTCTTAAAAAATATTTTTTTGATAACGCTCAAATTTTACACGAATATATCAATTCATAAAATTAAGGTTCTGTGAAAAAATCATTACAATCGGACAAAGCATGTAGGTGTTGTAAGTCGAAGAAATTTTAAAAATGGAAAAAATCGTAAAATTGCAATTTTCATGAGAAAATTTTTTTCGATTGTGCTCAAAAACGTGGCAGTTCTAAGTTCAGAGATTTCGAAGACCTCCATAAAATTTCATCGCAATCGGAGTATCGGTTTAGCCGGAATCGTGCTAACAAACAGACAAAAATACAAAAAAAAAAAGAAAAGAAAAAAAAAAAAAAAAACATTCCGGATTTTTTTCTCCAGTGTAGTGAAATGGAATCTTCGCTTCGCTCGCTACGCTCGCTACGCTCATCCAATAAATGGTTAGGTTTTGAAACGAACCATTCATTTATCACTTAGTCTTCGTAGAACATTAATAAAGTTCTTTCTTAAGCATAATCGGCATTATGACTTGACGCTGTCTCATTACATCAACAAAAAGAGGTGATAAAAACAAATCGATTTTCTGTCGTAGATGTAAAATATGTTTTCAGCAGTATTGTCTTAATCCTGCACTTATTTCGAGGACAGTCATGATCATTAAAAGTTCTGAAGCAAAGACAATGAGCTTTCCAGATATATTCGGCAGCCGCTTTCCCAACTAATATATCCCCGAATGATATTCACGCCCAATTAGCTCAGCGTTGATTCTCGTCGCCTCTTTGCCGTAACAGAGACGTCAACATCGCGAAAAGGATCGCAAACTGAAAGTACTAACCCAATTCATTCGTTTGCTTAAAACTTCCCTTGTGACAGTTCATTAGCGTTTTGGTCGTCTTTATCCAATTAGTTGATGGGGTTGGCTTGGAGGATCGAGCAACACTAGCCCCCATGCAGCCAGAGTTTAGTTTGGAAACTAACCAATCACTGACAAGTCAGCCTGCGCCTTAGTGTTACTCGATTGAGGAAATCCACAATCTTTGCAACCTCGGCTTTTGTGATTTGAAATCGATTTCCACACCACAGAAGGCTTTCTACCGTTTGACCAACTAAATTATGGGGCAATCAATGTCACGTTGTTACGGAATGTTCGTGTTTCCCATGTTACTAGACGACGAGGTAATGGCTTTAAATGGTGCTACATCCAGTCACTTTACTTGTTGAATGAACGATTTCTTTTCCGTCAGTAACAAATAAACCCTCTGAGTATTTCACTGTGGTGGTCATTTCAAAGATTGTGTTTTGCCCGACTAGGTATTATGTTTTTAGATAGCTCTTAATAGAAAGCATTTTATATTCATCACTTATAATGCAAATAGCGCTCTGAAATATTCCAAAGATTTCCTTCTTGGTTTTTTTTTTTACGAAAAGGCAAAGTAACGACATGAAATATTAGAGAAATATCGCGATGTTTCTCTGTTATACTTCGTTACGCGTCTGCGCAATGAAGCTCAGTTATTATTTAATTTTTAATAGAAAATGCATCAGTTCGTTGGATGAATGTTAAACACAGCACCCGTCGAAGTACAATGCATTTAATATCTACCTTCCTTCTGCCCTCGTTAGATATATGTAAATATTAAAAATTAAATTGTGAGCTATTTAAATACACAGAAGGGGAGAGTAGCAACATTCCAAAAACGTCTTCCTCCTGCTTCGTAAATTAAAATATCACTCACTTTCACTCACTTTTTTAGAAACATGTTCACTCGTGGAAGACACTTCATAAACCTTAAAATAATATTATTGTTTATTAAAAAAGTTTAAAATGCGTGATACATTTTTGTGACTTATCGCGTATCTGTTACATATATTCGTCTATGTTTATATGCAACTATGTATCATCTGTGCATCTACATGATGCATCTACATGATGCATCACTGAAAATCAGTTATATAACTAAGTGGGTAGACTCTTAATAAAATTTATTTATTATTTATTTATTTATATAATGTACAAGTCGTCAAAATTGATTGACGAGAAAATATAAATTCTGAGTATATTCGTATTGTTATTATATTTTCTATCTCAAAAACAGAGTACCCGTGAGTAAAAATATTTAAACATTTGTCTTGAAATAATTAATTAGAAACAATTGTTCATTGACTGACCCTTATTTGGTACATAACATTTTGGTGATATTAAAATGAACCATATAATCAGAACAAATTTATTTCCAGTATTTACCTAAAAAATAATAAAACCTGTTCATATCATTTTTATTCGTCAAGAACCACAGTTTGATAAAAAGTAGTGTTCGCCCATAAACAATTAAGTACTACAGACTCAAATACGATCGACTGATATCTGAGCAGCTAGTCGAGAGACGAAAGTCTACAAACACACACCACCTGACATCAATGCGGAACTAGAGCGTAATCGACTACAGAAACAACGGCGTAAAATTTGAGAGAAATCTATTGTGCATTGGCAGTTGTTTATGTTTTTTTTTTACCAGATTCCCCGTAATTAATCCAACTTCCAACTACTTGCATATTTTGTAAAACACTACTTTCAAAACCTTATGCTTGAGAGTCTACGTGTGAGCCCGCGTCGAAACTGTAAAGTTACCAAGAGTATATTGACTTACTTAGCGCGTATACCGCAACACATTCGGCACTGCAGCATTATACATTACATTACCTTTACGCCACCTGACTTCTTGGCTTTAGCACAGGAAAGAGATTGACAATTGTGTTTTAGTACAGACAAACGTTTAATTCTGGAATTTCACTCTGTTGTGAGAACACTTGTTACTTATCAGAGCATACTTATTTGGTGAAGGTGATAAGACAAATATTAAACCAAGCAATAGTAAAAGAAATGTTTGAAGTATTATGGTTGTCAATTAGGCGACTACAAATGTGGACAGGGCGAAGAACAATAGTATTTTCATAGAAAAGTCAAAGTACAGACTAACAGAAACAACTTCACTCCAGAACACATTGAACAGTAAACATTATTTTATTCAAAATGGAGACGGTTAGAAATAAAATATGTAATAGTAAGTGTGTCCATGAAAATACTTCCCTCATAATTCTAACTAATTCCCTTATATATTATTTATTATGGAAATTATGTTTAGAATGTGTGAATTTATCGGTTCTCTTCACATTATAAATGGCAACTCGACATAGATAGCCCAATAGGCTTTTAGTTAAAAAGTTGAAATCTCTAATTATGAATTAGAGAGCCATAGCCCTGGGCTATTATGATGCCATCGCAAAACTAATTAGCAGTTAGGAAGGTAACAATTATATTAAACGAACCCCTAGCCAAAGACAATTTTTACTTGTGGGTAATGAATGTATACACCGAACCATGGAGCCATAAGATTGAAAGCGTGTTTATTGCCAAGTGTCAGGTTGATACTTAAAGACACCAAGTACAACAATAATGCAAACAAAATATGCCTCGCAATTTACAGATTTGTCAAAAACTAAGTTTAATAGTGTCCAGTACGATATTAACGATATTTTGAGTAATTTTCACGTCCAATTTACCTCTATTTCTGAAAACGAACAAATATGTAATTTATTTTACCATACATACCTTGTCAATTAATTCTCATAACAACGTCGTTATTTTTAACCAGTAAGTCCTCTATAAGATACCAGACCAAAATACTCAAATATATCGAGGGTGGAAGATACTCCCCTTTCAACAAAATTTTGAATTATTTTCACTGACAATTTACCGGTTTGCAGCTTTAAAATAAAATAAAAATTGTATTTCATTTTCACCACAAATACCTGTTTCTGACAATTGGTTTCCTTGCGAAAAACCAGAAACGTGTGATGAAACCTCCTCTGGCATATTTCCTCCCCTGCAACCACTTGGTTAAACTCCATGCCCCCCTGTGGCCTGTCACCCCTAATACTCCAAGGACGACCATTCTTCCTGTGGGGATGGACAATTGTCGGAACTTTGTCAGCACTCCCTCGCCCCTGAGGTACCAAATCAACGGTAAGGATTTCGAGAACTAGAGGATAAATATGCGAGTTAAGTAAGTTGTTAGTATTCCGCGGGTCGCAAGTGAGGTTCGCTGGGGTCCCACCTTATACATCATCTAACCGGTGAAATGGAGAGGGGCTGCCGAGAATCACAAATGGCTACTTGCCTCTCTGGGATTCGGAAACAGTTACTTCGGGAAGTAGTCTATATCATCTGGAGAGTCAATTGCTAAACTTAGAATCACTTGAAGAAAGAAATAAAATAATATGATAAGAAACAAAGTATAAGAAGAAACCGTACGGGCATTTTCTTCCGTCTATGTAATGCCTTTCTAGTATTATAATGTCACTCGACGCATGTTGTAAACATAAATGTGGCCATTTATAAAGATGTAATTTGTTTGGGCCGAGTGGCTTTCTAATAATAAAATACTTAAAATAAAACTTAAAACTTAACTTATAATAATCGGAGGACCAGGAATAAATTACGAACTAATTAGTAAATCCATAGGGAGGTAAATCACTAGATTGGTGAAGCTTAACGAACTGAAATATTATTGAATGATACGTAGCACAGTAGTACACAAGTATATGAATAACACGAAAGACGAAACAACTAACAATTAGGTAAACTAGAATTATGTACGTGGTGTACAGGTTGGCCGTAGCGAGCCGTGAAACCCGTGCGTGTGGCCGTACTGTGAGCCTCGAGAGTCCGCACTTGTCTGTCGGGGGCTGTTGACCGACACAAAGACACCCTCCACTCTCCGGAATCTGGGTCAGCTAGAGGCCAGAACAAGCAGGCGTGCGCCATCTGCCGAAGAGTGGAGAAATGTACCTAAACTAAAGTTCAAGTGACCGACGAGAGAGTGACACCTGAAGGGTGTGCACCAACAAATATTGAATCATGAAGTAAGCAACAAATATTACTAAAAAGGTATCTATTAAGGTTGGACAATATAATGCTCACACTTTTCTAAGCAGAATGAGAAAAGAGAGAAATTATTTTTATTTGTTTCCTAGCGTCTCTAGTATTAAAATAATGCTATTCGAGACGATGAGTGGTGACAGATAAGGGTGTAAGACAGTAACAAAGAATATATGCCTTATGCGGGATTCGAACCCGCGTCTTCCTATAGTATCATACGTGCTAGTTTCTTATGAAGAAGGAAATAATAACATAAGAGACGGTATTTTCTTCTCCTCCTAAACGTGTAGTAAAAAAACTCATGGTGCGTGTTTGAGCCTTTCTGGTTTTGATAATATTTTGATTAAAACTTGAGTAGTATCAATTGTTAAAGTCCTTTAACAAGAAATGTTTTCAAAATACGAAACACTTAACACAATGAAACTTGATTAACAAAACATTTTATCATCGGTGGGTGTGTTAATAACAATTTCGATGATAGTGAAGGTTTTAAATTGTTCAATTCGAGAAGTATAACTTATATGAACAAATACCTTACATTTTAATTGGCAAATAGATTAACGAAGCAATCAGCAAAGATTATTTGTATTTACATTATTTAATCGTTGGAACGTCGACTCTTATTTATCTCGTAGCAAGATATTGCAGAAAGTCTCGATACCTAACACACCTACACGTAGTACGTGAGTGTAAGTTATTTTACGATCCCATGATAAACCTATCGTCTGAGAAACGAACGCCAGACTTGTCGATCAGCATCATTCTCTGCAAGGCAGTGCACTGGCTAAATTGAAGTCATTGGAGCATCTTCCAGTAAATTGTTAAGGAGAAAACTCGCTCTTATTGCCCAAGAAAAAGTTCTTAAAAGGCTTATTCTAGTTTTACAAGACGTAAATTTTCCTCAACTTTTCAGGTTTAAGATAAAAAATAAAAATCTCCATCCGCGTAGGAATCTGAAGCTACAATCAGTATTTTGGGGGGTGGGCGTGAGGAAGGGGGCTAGGGGGAAGGGAGTCATAATACACGGTTGAAAGATCCAGAAATAAAGCGGCGGCTCATGCAAAAGAACAAGGAGGTAGGGAAGAACAAGGAAGGTTGCAAAGATTGCGCCCGAGTTTCCACTAGTTGAGCAACAACTGAAGTGAACAAAGGGTTGTCACGATTTTCTTTCACTCGAGACTCATTAACGTACAGTTTCCGAGACGGAGCCGTAAGAGCTAGTCCACAACTCTCTAAACTTACGTGGACCCAGCTTCTCAATCGAAAGACAAAATCTCGACGAGCGCCAATACCCAATAAGACTTTGCCAAGCTACTGTAGACACACAGACATTTGAAATAGGGATATGTGACCATGTATAAAATGTTCTTTTTTGTAGTACAGTACAATACACATTTTCATAAAAGTTTGTTTTATGTCTATTAGAAACAAATACGTCACAAACTGAAAACTTCCAATTCGATGAAAAGTCTTTATTATTTTGGTGAAATACTATAAACGTATTACAATGCACACCATTCTTTCAATTATGTGTGTAGAAAAATTAATTGTCTAATTAGGAAATAAATTTATTCATACAGAAAACCATTAGTAAACAGCATGAACAAAAACTTATATAACTACTTTATTTAGATCACGCAGATATTTAAAAACCTAATCATTGCAGAAGAAAATCGCTTGACTTGGTCCCTTTGCCTAAAACATCGCACATTTCCACGAAAATACACGGCAAATACAAACATAGTTTATCACTTAACCCTTTTCAAAGTTTTCAACATGGATTACAAAGCCGTGGCTCAGTGCCAACGGTAGGGGATGGGATACGGGCGCTGTTGATGTGAGCTCTGGTTCCGACAATAATCACTGGACGTTTCTTCCAAGATTTTACCCCGTTATAAAGTAGACGCAGCAAATTGAGTTTGATAACGGCAGTGGATATATCTTCTAGTTACTAAGAGTCTACACAGTGTGGTCATATACTCAGACGATATGATATGTTCGCTTTTTATGACTTACTCACCAAAATGTAGAGATCAATTTAAAAAACGCAATAATAATGATCATTCGAATAAACAAAGTTCCATGTACCAAATATACGTGATACACAACATTTATTCATTTTTAGCGTACACAAAACCATGTAGTGTTAAACCGTTAACGGCAACTTTTCGGTTACTTGAGCATTATTAACAAAAGAATCCCGTATTTTTATTACCATTATATGATAATATGTTTTTGTATCAATTCTAAGATTGCGAATTGTTTCCACAATGAAATGTTACAGACGAACAAACACTGGAATATGATGATACCTAGTTCTAGATTTTTTCAGTGCGCATTATTTTTTTAATCTTATATTTTGTTGTGTAAACATTTACGTTTTGTTCTCTGCAAAATACCATCAACAAATTGTTTCCTACGTATAACAGTTATTCATCGATGAAAAAGGATAAAACATACGTGAAAAGGAAACGTAAAAAATTTAATGCAATGCAAAGAACAACAATGTATTGTCTGTAAGATACGGGTGTTATGCACGCATCACAAAAACAACAATTGACGTGCGTTACTTTTGTGATATCCTTCAATCTTCCCGTCACAAGTCGATGATGAATACGTTCTAAATCTATGCAACGAAAAACAGATCACTGATAGTAGTTGAAAAATGGTGATGGCGGAAAAGCTTAGTCCCCTTACTTTTTGTAGTCTTTAGTTCCCATACTTATCTTTGTCCTTACTTTCCCGACGATGTCATAGAATTAGTATTTGATTCTAGACACGGCTGCTCGGTCGGTCAGCTCTGAAATGGGTTTAACTTGAGTTTCATGTTAACTCATTTACCTCCCCCCTCTCCCCTTCGACGTAGCAAGAAACCCTCTCCGCTGATTACGTTGTCAGTTGTCGACTACAGGACAAATACCACTACTAAAAATAATCTTGTCTCGAGTTCGAACTAGAATATCTAATTTAAAACGTGATTCGATCTCAGTAATGAGTATTTTTTAAGTTTAACTTCCTTGATGTAAACTATTTGAGGCTGAGAGGTTCCTAAATTACTCTCGCTTTAGGTAGATCTAGCGCTAGGAGTGAGGAGGTTATGGCATTAATATGTAGGGGTGGTCAGTTCAAAGGGAGCGGAATTGCTGTATGCCATCTACATACAGACGTTATAGGGCACATAAGACGTACGTTAGATTGTGAGCTCTTTGGCAAAGGAGTTCGTGCGACGAATTAGATACCGTGGTTCGAGTCCCGTCTGGGATTAGCTTATGACCTCTGCCCTCTAACAGGATATCGGCCCTAAAGAGTGTCTTCAAAGCATTTAATGTGTAAAGTATAGACAATACAAGATGCTCGTTTATTTCTGCTAATAGTTTTTTGATGGTGTGTGTGTGAAAGATTAATTAACTTGTGACCTTGCTTATCTTTATTTTCTGAGTGTACACAACAAAAAGTGTGATAAACTCATTTGACACACAAATCATTTTCAAAAAAACATGGCCGCCAGTCTGCACACGAACACAAGCGAAACCCAAGAAGGTTCAAATTCAATTAAAAGTGGGCAGTGCAAAAAGTAACAACGGTAAAATGTGTATGTCAACCTAAATTGTCACTTCATTTACGCAGAAAAACACAGATACCTCATAAACTCATTGGCAATAGTGGAGACAATTAGTACAAAATATTTTGAATTCGGTTCCAAACCAAAAACTTATAACCATATGGTATGCTTCTAGAAATATATATATATATATATATGTGGTGTTTTATATTAGTTTAAATTAATATGAGGTCAACACAGTCAATTCTACCATTGCGATGACGACTTCACTGACTGTCATATTGTGAAACGCATTGGCAACACTTTGGTATGTGACAAGTACACTGGCAACTTTCAACTTTATACCCGTTTAGGTTTTTGTACAAAATCTGTATACCCTACGCATAAAAAACTCTTGCCCACCATCAAAAACCCTTACACTCTCAAAACAAGCGCGGCCAGCTAACAGACACTGCACGTCCCCATCTCCCCTATATTTAACATCACCAAAGAAAATATCTTGAATGCATGTCATACTCTGGTGGACACCATTATAACCAAAATGCGACAGCCCTTTTGGAAATATCAGTATTGAAATTAGTGCGCTTTAGCGCTTCAATTGACAATTTCCCCCGGAAATGGGAAATTGCATGTAGGGAACTTGATTTGCTCGTCACCCCCAAGTTTTTGGCGCCCTAGGCTCTGGCTTGATTAGCCTGTACCTTAATACGCATCTGAACACATAGCGTACGTCTATGAGCTATTGCAATCACAGCATGGGTCCCTGTGAATTATGCATAGAAGGAAGCATCATGCAACTCCCCACATATTGCATGTATTTACTGATATTGTTCACTTTTGTCATGAAAATTTTAAATTTGAACTATACATATATTGAGATGTTGTAGGCTTTCACGACCCGTAGATGTCTTCTGTATGATCCCTGGGCTGTTTCGTCGTGTCGATGATGAGGCACTGCTCGACATTTCGCCACCCATGTTGGTGGCTTCTTCAAGAATGTTCTAAGAACAGTATCATCATCGACACGACGAAACAGAAGAGATATACATTTATTGTTGATTTGAAACTAGTAGTCCAAAGTTTGAAATCCTAGTTCGGACTGTTTTTTTTAAACCCTTGCAATTCACTTTAATCCACCAACTAATCTAGGGCGAAAGGTCATCGCCGGCAGAAACAACTGATGCGAATGCTTAAGGCGATCAAAAAAATCGAAACTCCGGCCCTATATAACCTACCAGAAATTTGGGGGTTTTCAGCTATCTGCAACAACGCCGCCCCGAAAGAGTTACAATCTTGAAACTCGTATATGACCTGTATGTGGTCCATGACATACCAAAAAAAAAATCAACCCGATCCGACAACTCGTTCTGTGTTAAAAAGGCTCTCAACATCGTCAAATTCCTTAAGCTGGCTTGGTGGGTGGGTGGCTGGTGGGCTGGCTGGCTGCCTGGCTAGCTGGCTGGCTGGATAGGAGTTTCCGCGGAGAGTTCTTTACTAAGAGAAAACGGTAAATCTTAGAATTATGAAACTTGGACCTACACTTAGGTGTATTTCAGACGCAGTGCCTTTTGCTTTCAAAACCAAAACGGGTAACAGGACCGAGAGAAAATCAAAATTTGGATGATAATCAAACGCGTAATTACCAAGGCGTGGTAATTTGTACAACGTGAAATTGAACATGCTATTAACCATTATAATTCTTGCGTTCCAAAACACAAGGGACTAAATTTTGGATGACCATGGGCCCAAAAATGACAAAAAACATATCTGAACTTTAAGAAATGAATCATTCAAAGAAAACGCTACAACTGAGATGTTTCAAACGTGGAATACATTTTTGATATCTCTCATTCTTTATCACTTTTGAATATGGAAAGCAAAATTGGTTAACGGGTACCGAAAAAAAACCAAAATTATCAAAAGTAGGTAATTCCGTACTCTTATGAATAATACGCTATACCGAAAAACGGTTCATCTTAGAACTTTGAAACTTGGGCCACACTCAGATGTACCTCATATAACAAAAACCGGGCAATTGGGACCGGGGAAAATCAAAATCAAATCAAAATCAAAACGCTTAATTACTCAGGCGTAGTAATTTGTACAAGCTTGAAATTAAACATGCTCTTAACCATTATAAATATCAAGTGCTTATGCTAGTGCCTTGGTCTTGTTGTTAGCGTATCTGCTTCCAATGCAGAAGGGCAGGGTTCGATTCCCGCCTAAAGTCAGAAGTTTTTTAACTTCTGATTTGGACTTAAGTCTATTTCAGTTCTTGTCTTAGGAGTTTGTAAACGGTGACTTTGGAGCCGTCCTAGCAAAATCAAAACGCGTAATTACTCAGGCGTAGTAATTTGTATACAACTTGAATTAAACATGCTCTTAACCATTATAAATATCTAGTGCTTATGCTAGTGCGTTGGTCTTGTTGTTAGCGTATCTGCTTCCAATGCAGAAGGGCCAGGGTTCGATTCCCGCTCAAGTCAGAAGTTTTTAACTTCTGATTTGGACTTAAGTATATCAGTTCTTGTCTTAGGAGTTGTAAACGGTGACTTTGGAGCCGTCCTAGCAACGAAGCATATAATAAATTTCAGAGTTGTTTCTGGATCGGCCTTGTTGATTCTGGCGTTGATCCGCGATGTTCGCACTGTCCATACCACTGATTGATATATTTCCTATTAAAAATATCGATCTTTGGTTGGTTATCGCTCACTCGTCGATTGCGTCGGGGCCTGCAGGGTTTGGCTTGGTCACTTTGATTTAAAGTCCCCACTGAAAATCAGTTAATATAACTGAGTGGGTAGACTCGAAATAAAAATTTTTTATTTATTTATTTAAGGGGTATCTTGGGGAGACCGTGGGCCCAAAAATGTAAAAAAAACTTTGAACTTAACAAATTTAATCATTCAAAGTCCATCATTCACACCTTGATAGCGAACGAACAACAAAAAGATGTGATATCCCCCAAAATACAAAAAATTGTAAAAAAGACGGCAGCCAAGCTCTCCTTCAAAAGTCTTCGGCTGTGAATGCTGTGAGATATAGAAGTTGAGCCAAGCTTTTTATTCTTTCTCCCTAGTTTCGCTTTGAAAATATGTAAGATCATTTCGCCTGTTGACGAGCGCCAAGCCAACGATTTTTGTGGTAAAAAAGTAAAATTTTTAAACTCGAAATCATAAAAAAATGACTTGGCCATTGAATTTGGTTCATGGCCAAGAATTTTTTTATGATTTCGAGTTTAAAAATTTACTTTTTTACCACAAAAATCGTTGGCTTGGCGCTCGTCAACAGGCGAAATGATCTTACATATTTTCAAAGCGAAACTAGGAGAAGAATAAAAAGCTTGGCTCAACTTCTATATCTCACACATTCACAGCCGAAGACTTTTTAAGGAGAGCTTGGCTGCCGTCTTTTTTACAATTTTTTGTATTTTTGGGGGGATATAAAAGAATACATCTACCTCAGAACCGTCCAGCAACGAAGCACAGTAATGCTCCACACTGGAAAATAATTTATTGTTACTGAATATGCAAACAATAAAATACAGATTTATGTGTACAAAAATTAATAAATAACAACAATTGCACACATAAACTTAATCTTTTACAATATAACAAACTATTTCATGTTCAATAAGCTACAAGTTTAAGAAAGTGTAAATGAATGTAAGTTTATAACTAACTAAGTAAACAATTCTTTGTTCCAGATTCCAAAAATTGAAAATGCATCACCAACGATCCTCGAATATTCAGGTATAACCCGCAACAAACTGTGAGTTACCAACAACTTTTCTTACATTTGCCATTCTAATTTACTTCGCTGGGGTTTTCCCACTTATCTTCTCTTGTGAAAGTTATCAACTCCTGAAATCTGTTTGAAGTCAGATTGTTGTTGGAATAGCACTAATATATTATCATACCCATTTATCCGCCACTATTTAACCACGCCGTTGAGTGCGTCGTTTAGTAACAATAGGGAGCCCTTGAACCTACGCCAGGTTTTGTGAACTTAAAGCGTGCCCTCAAGATTTCAGGAGAGCGATAGCACCCCTCTTCTTTGTGCAACGTAAATTCACAACATTGATTAGCAAATAAAACATTGTAAGTAGCCGCTGTCAGCGATGAGTAATTGCGCTCATGTAAAATGCTTATGCAATTAGTTTCCTTAAGGCTATTCCACCGCGTTTTTCTATTTTCCAAAATATGCTACTTAGTTAAAATATAGTGAATGGCTTTGAAACATGGCTATTTTAGAAAATCAAAAATATTTTTTCCAAATTTTTCTGATCCGGTACACGGCCAATATAGCCACCTCAAAATAATTTCAAACTTCAATTCGCCAGGGCACACCATTCAACGTAGGGTGTTGTGCTTTTGTGACATTAATTTTCAACTGTTTTTCTTTGGACTGACTGAGAGAAAACAGATTTATTTTAACAATTGTCTTTCCAGCGAATTTTTTCGTTTGGCGGTATTTTTTACCGATTTGTACCGCCAAACGAAAAAATTCGCAGGAAAGACAATTGTTAAAATAAATCTGTTTTCTCTCAGTCAGTCCAAAGAAAAACAGTTGAAAATTAATGTCACAAAAGCACAACACCCTACGTTGAATGGTGTGCCCTGGCGAATTGAAGTTTGAAATTATTTTGAGGTGGCTATATTGGCCGTGTACCGGATCAGAAAAATTTGGAAAAAATATTTTTGATTTTCTAAAATAGCCATGTTTCAAAGCCATTCACTATATTTTGACTTAGTAGCATATTTTGGAAAATAGAAAAACGCGGTGGAATAGCCTTAATGGTTTTACTCGGAGATAATTTTCTATTAAACGGATTAGGAATTTCTGAAAGGATTTTGGATTAGTTCATTGGAATTTTATTACTGGTAATCGCGGCAAAATGAAAGGCAGTTTATTGAAATAATTAGATTTTTTCTTAAAGTAAATTTTGAAATGTAATCAATAACCTTGGCCATCTTTAAATGTTTAAATCGATGACTTAACGTTCTTTGTTATGATTGTTATGATATGTACAACCTAAGACTAAGGCATTAATTATCAAGTAAATTATTTTTAGGATAGAAATGTGACGGAGTATCTCTCAATTTGCATCCTGCTTGATACAGCAATTGCACCTTTCCAAACACCTCAATAACAAAGTTTATTTGTTTAGGAATAAGTAAATAAATACTTATCCCAGACAATATAATCTTAGAGGTCATCACAAAGTGTTAATTATTATAATGTAATATGCTATGTGTCTGGAAATAAAACTTACTTACTGACTTACTTACTTTATCTGTAAAGTTTTCAAGAAGGATATATTATCTTAAATGATATAAAAGAAAGTCACCCTGAAAAATGTAAATCAGATAATAATCTGAAACTCATATTGTACTTTATTAAACAAGTTATAAACCTTATTTGCATCCAATTTAAAAATAACGATTGATGAAAGCATCATATAACAAAAAGTGTAGTTATGTACTCCCAAGTATATTGCGCTCTATGACGAATGTACATTTGTATCATTATTTGTTTTATATAATATTAATAATCCACGATATTGAGCAGAACAAAAGAACGTACCAGTTTTCTATGATGTATGTCTACTCTAGTGCCACATTGGACTGAACTCACTCGCTCGTTGGCCAGCACCCGTCAAGTTTCATCAATTAAGCAGCGTCGTCTCTTTAATTCACAAAACATTTTAAATTTCACGCAAAAAGCAGGCAGTGAAGGCTTCGTACACAAGCACGTTCGTCACCAATTAACATCAAACATATCAACCAGATTGTGAACAGGTATCAAACAAAAAGTGCACTCCAACTTCCCCCGAGGACCGTGTACTCTGAAACGTTTGGAGTAAAGAGGGAAATAAAAGTCACTGAAACTTGAATTTTTCCAACGGCGTTTGATATATTACATTTCATTGACATTTTACTGACTCCCAGCAAGAGGCAGAAATCGATAACTTGCTGCATCTCAGTTATGGAGCAGAGATCGCACAGTTGTACTTATAAAACAGCATCCATCATTACAATCTTTTAGTGAAAGTTCCGAGTTTACAAAAATGTCCCTTTTAAAAAGTCTCTCCTCGCTCCCCAGACCCTAAGGGTGTCTAAATACATTTTGTGTCATATTTAAAGGAACGTCAAAGAAAGTAAACATGTGTCAATCGTAGGTTATGTTCGTTTTAATCGTGCGACGTGACAACGCACAGACGGACGGACAGATAAGTAGGGTAAAGAGGGGAACTTCGCTCGATAAAATTTAATTTTTATTTTGTGTCTTAAACGACGTAAACGTCTTATTTTAGCCTTTTATACAGTGCGTGATAGCAGGAAATGTTTATATAAATGTGCATAACAACTACCCTCAGAAAGATGTAAAACTGACCAAAGCGATTCTTCGTCATGAACCGTAGTGCAAGTGCATGCGCCTAATCATACAATTACACAACACACCGAGCAATGTGTCCTGAAATTAGTTACCCGCGCGATAGTGTACTCTTATCACTCGTGACATCGTGATTGAGTGTTTGGTGGCTTGACCGAGGGGGGGGGGAGGAAATGAGCTATTACAATGGCTTATTGGCTGCGGCCCTTGACTTCGTGTACCAGCGCGACCACCCTTTCCTGTGAATTCCTGCAATATTGTCAGGATAATGCCTGTGAATGTGTGCAACAAAGCAGTCCATATGCTCTGGCAAAGCCAACTGTATTGACTGACAAAAATCTTAGCAATTATATCACCTTACTTTTTCAATTGCAGTAGAGCTCACAGGTTGGAAAAGAATCGAGATTATAAACACAAACAAAAACTGAACTGCTTTCTAGAAAAAAAACATAAATTCACCTGCTGATGATCTATGCAGCTGGTTTAAATATGTTTTCTTAGTCTTGTCTTAAACGCGCAGTGTATTAATTATGTAGCGACTTTAATTAATTTCATTCATCATCAGCAGGTGAATTTGTGTATTGTACTCAGTTCTTCAAGTTGTGTTTTGTGTTTATGATCTATATTCTTTCTCAACCTGTAAAATCTTCTCCAATCCAAGTAACTAATAAATTCTGCCACAGGCAACCCACACGCTAACCACATTCTCACCTGTTCATTGGTGCCCACGCTCTTGTAATTCAATATAGTTATCACTAGCTTTAATACATTTTAATAATCGAGAGTAAATAATAAAACGTTTGATTTGTCGTTTCTTTCTGAAAAATTCGTGTCAACAAACAATTATAATACAAATCTGTGCCTTATGCGAGATTTGGATTCACATGCTCTGGAGTCAAACGCTTTGGACTGGTACACCGTAGATAGTTAGATAGTTTATTGGTCAAGAAGTTCTTCAAACATTAGTAACATAGAAAAGATTATGTTTTAAACACCCTTTTCCTGCTAGCTCATAATGAACAAATGTGTTATTTTACTACTCATGATAATAGAAGAGAAGATTATTAAATAACCTTGTACTTTAACAACCAAAATTTGAATTATTATCCAAAAATGTATTTTGTAAACGTTAAACGGCTTATCTCTAAACAATTTCTTCTCCATTATTTAGTATGAGGCTACAAGGGTAGAGATATCAAAAGACTGTTTACATGGAGAGGTTTATACTGTCAAGCTACTCAATACAGATCCTTACAGTGCACCACTGGAGACAAGTGACGACCGATGAGTCATTAATTAATTACTTGAGTTCATTTAAGCATGCATCTCCAAATTGTATGCAAGGCTTACTTTTGAATATTAATCATTTTCACACTGCCTAATTAATCTTCTTCACCTTGTGCAAAAATATATTAAAACCAAGTAACAAAATAAAGTTTTTACATTTTAACACAAGTAGTTTGTGTTTCGTTGAGTTTGTGTATGAAAACATGGTTTGCATCAAGTCTAGAGAGGTGGTAATGATAGAGTTTAAGCTATGTGCTTCATCATAAAGAAACTTTTAATAGAAGAGAATATCACATAAGAAATCGGACAAGACTAAAAAGAAATTAAAATCGTTCTGCAAAACCCCGAAAGAACACGTTCTGTTTTAAGTGACATGATTATGTAATGTGTTAGTGTTGACTCGGTGACGAGTGTTCAAGGGTGCTGCCATCTGTGATCTCAGTCGGCCGCGCAAACAGGGATTTGCATACAGCTCTAGTCCGGTATGCCCATAAACTTGCTAGGACACTCTGGTCTGGTGGCATTCTACAATGATTGCGTGTTGTTGCATGTGTAGCATCTTCTCAACTACAAGTAACACACCAGATCTGTCACGAGATTTCATTGTTCTCCATTAATCAGGATATATGTGTTCTTGTTTATGCTTGGTTTTTAATATAATAATATGTGTTTGATGTGTGGATATTCATGCTAGTGGCAATTATGTTACCCGCTTATAATACTTCAATAGTACATAAAACAAAGCATTCCGTGCACATTGTTTTAAGAATTCAACTGAATGTAGTTGCAACGTACGATATACGAGATAAAACTATCTAAACCATCGGAATGTGGTCGGGAGAATTTACGCCTGAACTGATCATTTACATCAGTCAAAAATTAATACGAGGATTTATTTCTAAAAAATAGTCATGGTTTGCCTTCTCAACTATCCTTCCACCATACCCCTATAGTAAGTCACCTAGAGGAGCAAGTTGTCGCTTACTAAAATACAATATGGACCTGGTGTTTGACTGATTCGTCAGCTTGAATCAAACATACTGCTCATGTTAGCGAGAAGCAACTCTTGTATTGATGACGCTACCAGAATAAACCTTGCAAAGATAAACCACAAGGCAAATGTAGGAAAGCCAAACAGTTTAAGAGCAATTCACTCGACACTCCTGGTTAAGGGTTCTCGAATCGCGTGAGTCTAATTCGGGCAGTAAATCAAAGGTAAGGATTGAGAACAATCATTTATACTATTCAAGGGAATATATACCCGGTAACAAGGTACTTATTTGTTTGAAACGGCCTTGAAAAAAAAAATGGTATCAGTAGTTTGAGTAATTTCTTGGTGTTAAATTTGCCATAAATGACGTGCGGGAGTTGGTTAAAATTATTTAGTTTTTTACTGGGTTTCTATAGTTGATATAAATCAAGAGTTGGAGAGAAAACACCCTTAACCCAACAACGCCGTTGAATACATAAATCAATTTAAAAAGTACGAAAGTTAGCAAACAATCGGAACTTATATTGGATTTATATCATTTATTATTTTAACGCAGCGCTAAGAATGGGAATAGTCCCATTCACAATTATTAGTATCTAGCAACCTATTTACCATAATAACACAACATGATAATAAATGCATTAGAAATACATTGTATGCATTAATAGAATCAAGTACAGGAAATATGTTAGTTAGAATTATGTACGTTGTATTTTATATGATATTATGTCGTCGGCTGTACGAATGAAGTAGAGTCGTGAACATAAACGTGGTTTATAAGGTAATTAATTATTAATTAATTAATAAGCAGAAGTTTGAGCAATCTTCTGCAGATCTTAGTTTGTTCATCGTGTTAATGTAGTTTATCTAGTGGACCATAACTCCCATGTTTATCAACAGGAAACTTGCAACTAGATTTTGACACAAGTGTGACGCTTCCTTACAGGTAAAGTTTGCGGGACTTATGTCAATAATTATGTTGCAATTAGTGTTACTATATGGTATGACAAATACATTCAGCTTTCGTTTGCTTTTGCTTGATAAAGTTTTCCGAGTTTATGGAAGTCGTGCTGGAGAACCCGTTCTGTGGCAGGGTGGGGAGGGAGGGGTACGTTGCAATCAACATACTGAGCATAGATTGGATCAAATTACAAAGATTTCGAGTTATTGTAAGATTATGAATGACAGAATCGATTGAATAGTGACACTACAACCCGAAAAATGGACTTCACAGATATGTTTAAATCCTGAATAATTGTCAGTTGGGCACTTTTAAATCGTAGTAAAATCGAATGCCAACGATACCAAAATTTATGGGATTTAAATGTGATACATCTTGGGCCATAGAACATTTTTAGATGAGAACATGGGTAACAATTCGAATAGTCGAATAACGTAAACACTAGACATTTTATTTTGAAATGAAAAAGAAAAAAGAGAAAGTAAAAAGTACAAAACCTCGCAAGAAACATAAAATAACACTTATTATTTTGAATATTTCACTTCTTCTAGTATTGGTTTAAGTTGTATCACAACGCGTTTATAGAATTTTGTTAAAATGTACTTAATTGTGTCCCCCTAATAATTTGTTGAATGTCACATACGCGGTTTTCCCGTTTGGGTGACGACTTGTTTTCCACCAAGCTAGTAGTTTGAGAAAGCTCGACAGCGCTCCTGTCTTACCGGAAGTTGCGTCACCAAGTGTGCTTCCGGTGTCCCGACTCCCGACTCCCGTGTTTATGCTTTGTCAACCCCACCTACGGGGTTCTCTAGTTATTGTCTAGATTATTTATGATGTCGCAATTTTAGTTTACGAGTAACACAATGACGCCATTTTGTCGTCTCTGCTTGCTGGGGAATCCCTTACTATGTGAACTTGAGTTGCCGCGAATTGCGTTTAAAGCCTACCTACTTGTGATGGATGTTGCAAGACGATTGCTTCAAATATTACCACGGGATTTGTTATTGATTGGTGTTTTCTCTTGTGTCAGGGGTTTTAAAATAATATCAAATCAGTATCTTGAAAAATATGTGATTGATTATTTTGACAACGCAATCTAGTTTGATAGAAAGAACCCCAACGGAAGTTAAACATTTATAGGATTTCATGTACATTTTAGTAAGAAACACACTATAAATAATTATATTATATCTTGTATTATTTCTATAGATAGATGCATTGAGGTTTACAATTAAGCATGAATGCCGTGTGAATAAACAATACAATGATATAAGCATTGTTTGTTTTGACCACAGCAATAAACGTAAATTGAATAATGAATTTCTTACTAATGTTTTAGGTAGTCTTGAATGTTTATTTTTGTGCGATTTATTCTAGCGTGTCTGCTTTGAGTTTTTTTTAACTGCTGTCCCATGAAATAAACGAACCACGAAGCCAGCCAACATTCGGTTACAGTTTAGACTGGCATTACGGCACTCGGTTAGGCATGATATCCATTACCAGCGCAGATGAGCTTTATAGTCATTGATACAACCTGTTGTGAAGCCCTTCACTTTTGAAACCATATTGTTTGTACTTATATTTTGATTACATTTCGGTTCACACAAAAGAATATATATTCATGGCGGATCCCGTATATTTCTAGAGAGAATTGTATAGGAATAATTATGCGTTTAACGAAGACTTTAACATTTGCGCTGGCATTGCAAGGGAATATTAAGGAATGACCACTCATAATTTTAATGAAAATGTCAGCAACAGAAATTGGTCATTATTTCAGAATTCGCAGTGTTCAATGTAGAGAGAGAGATTTCTGAATTTTCAACCAGTTGGCAATGGTGAAGTTCATTTACCTATGCTCATAGCTTAATAGAAACTTTTCTGGTGAATTACGCTTGGAGCAAACTTAAACACGTGTTTCTGAACTGAAAGCAGGCATCGCTGAACGCAAGCAATTCATGCGTTTGGCTCGTTGTGACTTTGTCTCGAAGTAAGCGAGCTGGCCTGGCCCTGCCTCACGTATGACTCCCCCCCCCCCCCACTCCACGGGGAACCGGAGAGAAAGCTCGACAATATTTCATCTGCGCCGTTTGATTGCACCGATACCGACGAATGTAATTATTTAAGATGTCGTTTAGTGCTAAATTTTATGTTGGCCTTAAACGACGTAAATAGGAGTAGGTGAGGGTGAGGGGTTGAGAACTCTTTAACTAGACGGCATTTTATGGAAGATGGGGCGTGGAGTTAAATGTCTGACATTTGCAACCATAGAGCGTTTGACTGCCATTTCAAAAGACGAAGATACAAAACAAAAATAGATTTCGACTTGATAGCTCCGCTGTAGAGTTTAAATTCCCTAGATACGAGCGTTGTAAACTGGTTTTATTGGATGAAGGGATGCAAACTCTGCAATTTACAGGTCGCTGAAAACAATCAACATAATGAAACTACACTAATGAGAAAAAGCAGTGGGCATATTTTAATATTTCGACGACTTGACTTTGTAATTAGAAAGAATAAAAACCGAACGTTTGTATATATTACGCGAAATTGTACTGATATAGTGGATATTAGTTTTGTGAAAAAGCCACTTCATCCCATTAAATATTTTATCTGTTATATGAGTAAAAAACAAATTCTTTGGGAAGCTGAATTTGGCTAGACTATTAAAAGTAGTTATTGTAGGAATTCGTATAACTATTTAACGGATATTTTTTTAGTAAATTACACGGTTTTTGCAAAGTTGCGTGTGTCAATAAAAATCAGTTCTGGGTTAAACTGTCTGTCTGTCTGTCTGTCTGTCTGTCTGTCTGTCTGTCTGTCTGTCTGTCTGTCTGTCTGTCTGTCTGTCTGTCTGTCTGTCATCTGAACGATCAAGTTAAAGAAAGCGGTTGCCACTGTTATCACTAAGTAAACCACTTGCCTTATCTTATGCGGTACACCAGCTACCTAGGCAAATATTCACTTTTGACAAGCGGAGAAACGGCCACCAATTTAGTGTGTGTTCAATCTATAGTTTGCTTTACTGAACTCTGATCTTACAAATCGCTTAAACCCCCTTCACACACTTGGATTTACATAAACCCAATGCATCTTTCTTCCTTTTTGAACGAATCTAAAGAAAGCTTCAAGGATTTCACATATCTAGTGGCCGAAAGTGGGAAGCAGGAACTTAGCTTTGTGTAGTCAATACACTTTCCGATGCTCAAGGATAATGTCGACCTTTTAGTCCATTCCTTTGCAAAACCAAATAATAACCCATTTTTAGATTTTAGTTTTCGGTGTGCTGTGTGTGTGCGTGTGCGTGTGCGTGTGCGTGTGCGTGTGCGTGTGCGTGTGCGTGTGCCTGTGCCTGTGCGTGTGCGAGTAAACAAATCACGTTCCCGCGATGACATAGGAGTTGGGAAAACATTGGTACCTTGATTTTAATGCGACATGAAGATTTTGTTGACATTCCTGTGGCTGCCTCTATACGGCAGCTAAGGCACCCTTATTGGGATTTATTGCGGAGAAAGGGGGAAGAAAGATTGATGCTGGATTTGGTTGGGTCGTATGTTTAGTTCGACTCTAAAAAAGTGTTTCCAGGTATAGAAATATTGCGATTCTTGTTCAACCACTCAGCCAATTGAACGGGCGATACGGGAGAAAGAGAAACATGTAATCGGAGTAATAAACATAATTAGGGAGCGAAGCGTCACTTTTATGCACGGCCGTCTTCCGTTCGTCAGAACGTTCACGATAAAAACCGATCACGTCTCCCGATTAACATACGATTTTTTTGGCATTGACCTTCAAGAAGGGTGATACAGAATGTTTTGGTGCACTATGGGTTAGTAGAAAAAGGGAGTCCCCCAGAAAGTTTGAACCATCGGGTGCTTGGCATCTTTACTATTAATTAAGTCTAGAACATGCGAAAGACAATAACGGTAAGCGTTTCTACATATTTCGGGTAGTCCCATATCCGGGCTTGTTTACTTCTTGAATAAAATAATATGCTAAACAATTAGTTTCACTATTTACTCACAGATATAATCGGATAGTTGCATGTTTAGCTGTTATGTTTTATGAACTAATTTGTTTAACTTTTATCTTATTAAGTTTTAAAACTGATCTAAAAAACGGATAGAACATAAAACAAAGTTTACATAAATTATTTCAAAATAATAACAGTTATTATGTTTGATTTGTTACTCACCGTCACAAGTCTTAGTTTCTTCACTCACATCGAGCAAGACAAGTAATAAGTAGGTCCCTAGGCACCAGTGCAACAGTGTAACAGTTCGATGTGAGTCTTTAGCCTTGAAAGGTTGCTAGTTTCGTCCCTACTATCAGCAATCCCAACTGAAGCGCACCTCGCCTCAAGGTAATCTAAATGCTAAATGCTAAACGCCTGCAGGAATGGGCCCTCAAAAGAGCGCGTGGATACGTATCCGAATATACAAATACCTAATTACACCTGGTTAGTAACCAGAAGAGAATTCCGCACCAGCTACCCCTCAAAAATATTTATATGATAATTTCCCAAAAGTTTGCCTTTGCTGGAATTTGAATGTAGAAGTTGGTGGTACGAGCGCAGGCTGTTCAACTAATTAAGCCACCTGATATACAGAGGGAAATTTGTTCGCCGTGTAGGTGCTTCATGTGAGAGTACTGCTGCGACTTTAGAATGCGCCACTGTCAAACGGTTTGTGCCAAATAGCTTACTACCTAGAGTAGTAAACACGTTATGACCCTCTATGAAGACGATCACTATTTGCTTAAAGTATTTTTGAAAGTACTGACATCCGGAGAATTATGAAAATTATACTTCCCCTGAACGTATCGATGTCAGAAATGCAAACCCTTTAACAGTATTGAATCTCAAACCAAACACCCTGATAGCCGGCATACTCATTTAACGCGGTTTCAAATGTCTCGACAAATTTTAGTCGCATCTATTTGTGATTTTATATAATTGTGTAAAAATTAATTATAGAGGCGTCAATCATATCACATTTCCATTAATTAATTATAGAAAATCAACAAAAAATTAATTCAATTTTCTAGAATTTAGAATCTGTCAAAATGGTCAAAAACACTCAAATAACTAGGCATTTTCTGATTGATTTATGATAAATATTAAAAATCTGATATGGTAGGCGTGTACAGATGTCCTTCATTATCAAGTATACCAAGTTGTATTTAGATGTAACGCGCCGAACATCAAATCACGCCGGCTTCCTCGGAACTTTTTCAAACTCGGCATTTATACTTGAAAACAGAAGCGTGTGTGATAAATGTATCAATTGCATCTTTAAATTAATAAGAACAGTATGTGTAAATAATACCGTATTGCGGTAGTAGAGCTACTGTCTGCAGGCTAACTCTCCTACGATTCACCAATTCTAGCTACCTAAAAGTAAAATGTAATTGGTTTGACATTGGGGAATTAGTGAGTAAGTTTAATTTTTTGCGTTATATTATACTCATTTATTGTACAGAATTAATCATATTTGGGCTTTGATTTGTAATGAGAAAAACTGTCTGAATGTTTTGGATATATATATATATATAACTGTAAAAGTGTATTTGAACTGGAAATTAATTCAATAACAATTGCAATAACCCTTTTCCGCATAAACATAATTTATATTCGTGTTTATTATTTTTCAAGTTGTCAAATGCAGGCAACAACAATTCAACGAATTTCGTTCCATCCAAGTTGCTTGTTAATTTAAGCACCTTTGTACACCAAGCATAGCCTATATAATGTTTTAATGTTATAACTAGCAATAACAGCAATGTTAGAATTTGACAAACATTAAATCGGTCAAACTCCCTTGTAATAATTTCACACAACAACTGTCAAAATATAATAGATTTGTTTTTAACAACAGTAATGGAAACTTTTGGTGTTGGCAGTGGTTTTAGAGTTGTATTGTAATAATCTTTTATCTTATTTTCATTTCTGCAAAAAATTGAATATGCTTTGATTTTATGGAAATATAAAAAATAATAAATAAATAAATTCGTTATTAATTATTGGACGAGGGAGCAAACCGACTGAGGAAACCATTCGAGAAAATCGGATCTCATTCTGTGATTCTATAGGTGTTTGAGTGTGTGGGTGTGTGTGTACATCGAAAATCAGCCGAATCGATGAACTGATTGCGCTAAAATTTTAAACATACATCCGGTACGAGTTTACTGAGAACTGCTAACAAAATCAGCTAGATCCATTACGATTTAAACCTACAAGAAATAATAAATTGAATGCTGATGTGCAGGAATTATTTTAACGACAATGGTTTTGTTTTTGAAAAAATATTTTTTGTTTGTTATTTGTCTGGCTGTGAAATGCAGTGCTCAAGGTACCCCCCAGATTTCGCTCGGAGATTGATTAAACCTTGCAATATTTACACGTATTTCGTACTGGCTATGTCTTCCATAGTATTGTCACAATGATAGACTACACTGCGCTATATGCATTTCAAAACAAAAAATTCAAAATGTTTATAATAATTTTTAAAATACCATACAGAAATTTAAAAAAAATCCCGACCAGGAGATTGAACCCAGGTCTGCCACATTTCGGGTATAAGGGCGCCTTAGCCAACTAGACTAGGAAAACGCTAATTGATATATGTTAAATGTTAAATGAGTGAGCGAGTCATGTGTTGAGTACCCGGGAACATTTGCATTTAAGTTTGATAATTATATCGGTATTAATAATAGAATTTTTGAGTTTAGTTGGTATAAGGGCTCGTCAACTGTAAGGCAATAATGCGCCACTCTAGCCTATGATAGGCTAGAGTGGGTAGGTAGGGGGAAGAAAGGGAATGTTACCGGGTACTCAACACATGGCTCACTCACTCGTCTTACATCGACTTTGGTTTTTTCCTAGTTGCATTTAATATCCTTTTTGAATTTACTACCAAAATTATTTTGTTTTAATGCATTGCTGTTGTAATATTATTATTTCAAATATTTACTTAACTGTAGTTCATTGTTGTGTCTGCATCTATGTAATTAGATTTATTTAGTTCTCCTCCATTCTATATTAGTTTTTAACTGAATAGGATAGACGTAAAATAAAAAAAAATGGAAAAAATGGAAAAAGGTCACACTATTCCAAGTTATTTTTGGGGGAATTAAATGCACATCACAGTCCATAATAATTATATTATAATGAAGTCAAATTCACCATATTACGTAATAAACAAATGATTCGAATAACAATGTTATATGAGATTGGTAAAGGTGGCGGGTAGACCTAAAACATTTTCAATTTCCCCATAAGAATAGCATTGTTGGTGGAGGTGCCGGGTAGAGGGAGAAAAGTTTTAGCCCCATAAGAATAGCATTGTTGGTGGAGGTGCCGGGTCCTTGATTAAATTATTTTGTTTTAATGCATTGCTGTTATAACATTACTAGGAAAACGCTAAAGTCCCGCCGCGTTGATGGAAGAGCGTAAGTTTTTAGTTTGCGTGGGACCACTTTTCCTTTGCAAGTGCTTTGTGAATGTATTGTAGGTGATTGTTGTCAAGTTTCTATTGTTCCTTGTTAATTGTTATTATAAACCTAAAAAAACTCATATTAAAACATTATTTCTATGGATTCTGGCAAACTTTTTCAACTTTTTCTTTCAAAAGGTACTTTATCACCATAACCTTAATGTCATTGTTGGATGAGCGTAGCGAGCGAAGCGAAGATTTCATTCTACTACACTGGAGAAAAAAATCCGGAATGTTTTTTTTTTGTATTTTTGTCTGTTTGTCCACACGATTCCGGCTAAACTGATACTCCGATTGCGATGAAATTTTATGGAGGCCTTCGAAATCTCTGAACTTAGAACTGCCACGTTTTTGAGCGCAATCGAAAAATTATTTCTCATGAAAATCACAATTTTACGATTTTTTTCGATATTTTAAAAATTTCTTTGACTTATAACACCTACATGCTCTATCTGATTTTAATGATTTTTGCACAGAACCTTTATTTTATGAATTAAGATATTCTTGTGAAATTTGAGCGTAATTGAAAAAACATTTATCATAAAAATCGAAATTTTACGTTTTTTTTTCTTTTTTAAAACAATTCTTCGACTTATAACACCTACATGCTTTATCCGATTGTAATGATTTTTTCGCAGAACCTTAATTTTATTAATTTATATATAAGTGTTAAATTTGAGCGCAACCGAGAAATTATTTCTCATAAAAATCGCAATTTTACGATTTTTTTTAACAATTACGATTAATTAAAATTTTAATTAAAAAATTAATTTTAATTTTTCATTTAATTTAATTTATTTAATTTTAAAATAATTTCAACTTCGTAATGATTTTTCCACAGAACAACAGAAAATTCGCATAACACATGGCAACGAAATGCACCAATTACGCTCATCCAACAACGCGGCGGGACTTAAGCGTTTTCCTAGTGAAATATGAACGTTGTAGCCCCACCTGTTTGGTCAGAATCGGCCCAAATGTGACGAAAATATCGCACTTAAAATCGAAAAACACATATTAAAACCTTTATTTCTATGGTATCTGTCTAACTTTTTCAACCTTTTCTTTCAAAAGGTACTACATCACCATAATCTTAATGTCCATGTGAAATATGAACGGTGTAGCCCTACCCGTTTGGTCAGAATCGGTCCAAATGAGTCGAAAATATCGCACTAAAAATCGAAAAAAATCGTAAATGTACGATATTCGTTAGAAATATTTCTTCGATTGTACCAAAAAACGTGGCACGTCTAAGTTCAGAGATTTCGAAGGTCCTCTCCAATTTTCATTAAGATCGCTTATGCCGTTTGCCCGGAATCGTGCGAACAAACAGACAAAAAAAACAAAAAAAAAACATTGGAGCTAAATTTTTTGACGGGTCAGTGAAATTAAAGTCTTCGCTTCGCTCGTTACGCTCACTACGCTCATCCAATTATTTCAAATATTAACTTAACTGTAGTTCATTGTTGTGTCTGCATCTATGTAATTAGATTTATTTAGTTCTCCTCCTTTCTATATCAGTTTTTAACTGAATAGGATAGACGTAAATTTTATTTTTTAATTGGAAAAAGGTCACACTATTCCAAGTTATTTTTGGGGGAATTAAATGCACATCACAGTCCATAATTATATTATAATGAAGTCAAATTCACCATATTACGTAATAAACAAATGATTCGAATAACAATGTTATATGAGATTGGTAGAGGTGGCGGGTAGACCTAAAACATTTTCAACTCCCCATAAGAATAGCATTGTTGGTGGAGGTGCCGGGTAGAGCGAGAAAAGTTTTAGCCCCATAAGAATAGCATTGTTGGTGGAGGTGCCGGGTCCTTGATTTTATTATTTTTATTACGGGGAAGGTATTATTGTTGTAGTATTTTTTTAAAGTGTAGCACACGAGCGGTAAATTTATTAATTAAGTGTGTTTCAAATATGTTGGTCAGTGTGCTATAAGCAACAAATAGCATCTCGGTACTTGTACTTTCTCTCACAATCTTTTGTACTTTGTGTGGTTTGTTGGTCTTGTGGTTATAGGCTCTGCTTCCAATGCAGAAGGTCAAGGGTTCGATTTCCGCTCTAGGAAGAAGTTTTTTAACTTCTTATGTGGACTTAAGTCCTCAGTTCGTTCTTGGCTGTGGAATTTGTAAATTGTGATTAGGAGCCGTCCTAGCAACGAGGCACATAATAAATTCTAAGGTGGTTCCAAATCAGCCGTGCTGATTTTGGAGTTGCCTACGTGTGGAATCGTGTCCAGTTTGATTGATTGGTGTTTCCTACTTAAATATGTCGTTCTCTAGTTGGTCATTGTTCACTCGCCGATTATGTCAGCACCTACAGGGTTGGCTTGTTTGGCTTTAAATTTAATGTCCCCCACCGAAAATCAGTTCTGTGGCTGAGTGGGTAGACTGTAAATATGAATTTATCAATTTTATTATTTTTATATTATATTTTATCATTTTAACCTGGCATGCCACATTCAGTGCATTGGTTTGTATTAAACTCTATAGTTGTAAACTCAAATGTGAAAGACACAGTCATTAATTATAGGTAAGAATCCAATCGGCTTAAAAATGTATAATTAGACAAGGGAGCGAAGCGAGTGAGGAAACCATTCAAGAAAATCGGCTCTTATTCTGTGATTCAGTGGGTGTTTGAGTGTGTTGGTGTGTGTGTGTGTACATCGAAAATCAGCCGAATCGCTGAATAGATTGCGCTGAAATTTTAAACAGACATCCGGTACGAGTTTACTGGGAACTGCATTGCTAACAAAATCAGCTAGATTCGTTGCGATTTAAACCTACAAGAAATAATAAATTGTAAATAGGCTGCTAACGTGTAGGAATTATTTTTACGACAGTGGTTTTGCTTTTGAAAAAAATATTTTTTGTTTGTTATTTGTCTGGCTGTGAAATGTAGTGCCTAAGGTGTATCGAATCTTGCGCGCTCAAGGTACCCCCAAATTCCGCTCGGAGATTGAGTCAACCTTGCAATATTTACACGTATTTCGTACTGGCTATGTTTTTCATAGTATTGTCACATTTGAAAGACTACACTGCGTTGCATGCATTTCTAAATAATAGTAATAATAATATTTAATAATATTTCTAATACAATCCAGAAATTAAAAAATCTTTTCGACCAGGGGATTGAACCCACGTCTCCCACATTTCGGGTATAAGGGAACATTTGCCAACTAGACTAGTAAAACGCCAAAGTTGTTGTAAGACGAGTGAGCGAGTCGTGTGTTGAGTACCCGGGAACATTTGTATTTAAATTTGATAATTATAATGGTATAAATAGTAGGATTTTTAAGTTTAGTTGGTATAAGGGCGCGTCAACTGTAAGGCATAATGCGCCACTCTAGCCTATGATAGGCTAGGGATGTCTTAGTTAGGGGGAAGAAAGGGAATGTTATCGGGTACTCAATACATGGCTCACTCACTCGTCTCACAACGACTTTGACGTTTTCCTATTATTATTCCTATTATTATTAGAAACCAAAGAAAAATTAATGGTGTTGTGGATATAGGTAAACCCTATAACTAACATCACGGTACACATTTCAACTTACTTAAACACTCAATGTGTAGATAAATAATGAATCTTTTATCATAAGATTGTCTAATCTTCATAAAGAAACAACATTATTCATTTTTCTAAATTATTAAAAGTGAAATGTTTAATATAAAATTGTAATTCAAACAATTTAAAGTACTTGCTTCGAGCAACTTCTATTTGCGTTTATTTGCTTTTACAAATCGCAAGTTCTTTAAAACAGTCCTATACATACTTTTAGAAATGCAAGAGAAAACACCATTCGTAATTAAAACGGGCATATTTTCACAGAAATTGTTTACGAAATCATTTCTAAAACGAAATGTGAGTTTGTCGTCTACATTTGCAATTAAAGCGAAGCGACAGGGTGAAGGGAACGATTACCTGAGCCGAGCCTTGAGAAGGGCAACGACCAAGCGCTCTGTAAAACGCACCCATCATAATAATATTTAACGAAACAAATTAGTTTGACTAATGGTTTGAAATCCTCAGTAAAGACGGTATGGCATGACGGTAGTGGCAGAGAGGAGGGGCCTCGCCGCGCTTGCTGATACACCTATTAGCATGCTAGCCTCGTACCTATCACGGCGCTCTGGGGTGCACTACGCGAAACAAAATACCATTTAACAAGTGGCAAGGGCTCTCCCTTCACTACTATCTCTCTTAAACGTTTATTTCAATAATGCTGGCAATTGTTTAACACGTCGGAAAGTAATTATATTAATTGTGAAATCCCAATACGGCTAGACCAAAACTTCGCTAGTGTAGTGTGGTTATACGGTTACACTAAAGGGTTGGAGTACAAAGCCGGATCTTTGGTTGAACACATATAAGATATACAACACTTGGTAGCATTATATGCACAATGTGCATTGGAAGGGAATAAGGGCAACTTGCGGTCAGTCTATCAATTAGACGTGCTGGTTATTTGAAACCAGTAACCTGCTTGTAACCACAAAACATAGCATAGTAACTAAGGAAGGAAATTTTAACTCTTAAACTCGTTATATCAAAGGTAATTAGTGACCAACTTTTGATATTTTGAAAATTTTAATTTTGATATTTTGAATTTACATCTTTGGATTTGATATATGTTTTATATTTGTAAATGATTTCAAATTTTAAATTTATTTTAGTCTATTCCTCAATGCAAAGTGGCAGAAATGCTGTATTTGAGTGAAACATAAATAAATAAATAAATAAATAAATAAATAAATAAATAAATAAATAAATAAATAAATAAATAAATAAATAAAGCTATTAAAATTACAGTTTATTATACGTTTTATCCCAATCTCATTTCTTTTTTATTTGTTTACACCTTCATTGTGTAATGTTTATATTGAATAATGTGTAATTAATATCGAACAATGAACACGTACGTTGCATAAATTTCCATTCACTAATACATTGCCTTCTAAAACAAAACATATCCGTTTGAGTCTATTTGGTGTATGGGACGTGGTAAATCTAAGAAATTTGTTAAGTCAGTCGGAGCTACAAATTGGACAGTTTGTCACATAAACCGGTTTTCAATAACATTTTTTCTGCGAATTTTTTTAGTTTCACGGCACAATGTTGGTATGCATACTGTTATACCACATGAAAAAACTAAGGAAGCAGGTAATCGGATACACAACTAGAGAATAAAATATGTGTTTATTAGAATAACACTTTAAATCAACGTTAGCGTAGGTCTTCTTGAATTTGAAACAATGCTAGAAGCTTGACGTTTTCTATGTTCCAGACGATTGGTTTTTTAATCGTTAAATGTCCACAAAATTATTTTAAAAAACTCTTAGATTTACATTATTCAACTGGCGAATCTTTAGGAAAATGCAGGCAAGATTGCCCTTAACCTGTTGATTTAATTTAATTTCAGTGTCCGGATCAAATAAGTTCACCTCTAACAACAGCGGCATCTATGGCCCTCTCATTTGACTGTATTAAATAGCCTTGATTACAGCAATTCCCCATCGCTGGGCTGACTAGTTTTTTTAACTTAACAAGATTCTTTTGTTTGATGTTTTTGTAACTAATGCAACTTATAGTGATTCTAATAAATAAGTTTGTAGTTCAACCACAAGTCATTTCTACACAAATATTGTCTGTGTTTTAAAATAATTGGATATGATTTTTTTCTATATTTATTTAAACATTCGCAGCATTCACAGTTCGCAAAGTTTACCGATAAGCTCTTGGCAGAGAACGAAAAAAATAATTTCGAACTTAAAACCAATGGCTTCCTCTTTCCAGATTCCGTTCCCTTAATTCTACCATTCTGCTGACGTCGCCGCTCCGCTAAAGTTTTCTCACTCACTTTCACTACTTTAAAATGCGGTCATGGAATTAAATGACTACTTCAAGCTAACCAACTGTTTAGAGCTCTGATTCAAGGGTTAACGGTTCGAATTCCGCAGACCGCAATTCTGGGTGAATGGTTTTTTCAACGGTTTTCTTAAAGTTAAGGTGAAAGCTGATATTGAGTTCCCAAAAAGCTTTTATTTCTCTTAACTCTAAAAAAAAAAACGCCTTTACTTTGTTAGTCGTAACACGAATAATTCATTATTTCTAGTCACATTAATAAAGAATAATGCAAAATAAAATATGATGTATTAATTATTTACATTACTCTCAGCGAAAGCCTTCAATCCTTCATTATCTAGTATTAAACGTTCACGATTAATACACAGCAATTTAATTTAAAATTCATGGTTCAAGTATTACTAAAAATAATTATAAAAAATAAACATATTAAAACTAATGCAGTATGTTAGTATAAACCCAATTAATGAGGCTTGGAGTAATCAGGAAGCAATATTTTTTACTCTATGAACCTATGATGGTTATTAATGAAAAATAATTCATAAATCTTTCTTTACAAAGAGGAAAAATTTGCTTGTTAATGAAAATAGTAAAGTGATATGAGAAAGGATCACACGCAAACCCTGGTTCAGTCTGAGTTTGAATGAGTTTGAAATGTCGAAGGAAATATCCGTCTTTTTTATTCGCATCGTGTATACTGTACTTCATTACCCGGTGAAAAAAAGTATCCTAAAAATAGTACAAGATATTGGCCGAGATAGCTAGCATATAATGAAACGTGTCCATGTTTCAAAGCGTACTGATTTAATATTTTATGCTATTCAGGTGAAAAATAGTTGCACGTCCCTCTCATTAATTTATGAACTCCGGCGTTGGCTTCTCTAGTTTTTGCGTCGACCTTTGGTTAAAAGCTTCATCAGTCTGCCCGGTGTACGGCCACAACTTGTTTAGCGCCCCGGGCATTTCATTTCCACAGCAGGTTGGAAAACAAATATAGGCCCTCGTCCTTTACGTTTTGTCAAGTTTAAATATTGACATTCCCTACCTTAACCTGTTAGGACACGTCGCATTCCTCTCCTACGCTCTCCTCTCTCAACTTGTGCTAATTTTTCATTCATTTAGGTTTTTATGGTTTTGAGATCTTTTGAAGCACGGAATATTTTTCAGCCGTTTTATTGCCAGACTTAAATCGTCCAAAACGGCATTAAACCAGATTCTGTAAAATATACGATAAGGCCTCGACTTTCTAATCATGTTGATATGCATGAAAAATAAACACCTTAAAGGTGAGATATCGTGGCATAAAATGGAAACCCCTATTTTACTATTGTCGGGTCAAACTTCTATGTATCATGCATGCATACACTAAGTTATGTGAGCACCACTATCCACATCAAAAGACTAATGGTTTTGTTTGTTTTTTCTTTGCGTTTGTCTTTGCATCCTGATTTAATTTTTTGTTTTTTGCTTTCGATATTTCTTGTACTATTTGTTCCCATACCAAAAGAACTCAGATAAGGCGCAAGTCTCAATCCCACCATTCGCAATTTGATCGAGGGAAACCTCGGATAAATCTTCATTCATGACTGGCAGAAGCGCTTTACGACCACACACACGATAGTTTCGCGTGTAAAGCCTCTTTCGATTGTATGGTACTTATTGAAAAGATATTTATAATTAAATATCGGTGCATTCTATATTATCTCCGAACATGCCATGAACTCTGAATGAAACAATGGCCTGGAAGCCTGCCATCTGAAATTACAAATTCCAAGAAGCCCACAAGCACATTTCCAACACAACATGTCAATTAAGAAGAAGGTTCAGATGATTTGGTTCAATCTTAGAAATGTACTCTGGATGAAAATATGGTGTATTTATCATCTCCCAACCGGGGTTAGGTTATCTGAAACCTTGCGATTTAATTACGTTTTTTAGACTGGTTTTATTTTAATAAGTAATTACTGTCGTAATTAATTTTTAATTAATTAAATTTGTTTTTAATCTCTGAGCTCTCTCCTCCTTGCCTCGTAGGTATATCTTACTCCCTAAAAGATGGTATGATCGTGTTTTTTGTTTTGTGTTTTTACATCTTTAAGATTAAACGAGACAAAGTCAAGTTCCTTTTAAATTGCTTCTCTATATTATGGTTAATATCCCCTCTTACTTGTATGGACAATAAAACACAACATTAATGGTGATTTTTAAAAATAAATTATTAAAAAACTAGTAAATGTGCGTAATTTGTCTGAAAAAGGTCCGAGGAGACTTTTTGTGTATATTCGTGTGTAAGTGTGTAAGCAAAATCGGCATGAATTTATTTTATTTTTTATTGCTTAAATGCGCTGAGAATAATCAATAATTGGTACGAATTATTTAATGATTTAATTACTCACTAAGTGTTTGTTATATTTAACACGGTCGTGGTATTTATGAACATTAAACAAAAAGCAACAAACGCCAAAATATGCTAAATACAAGAAATATAACTAGGAAACCTCAGTTGGGAAAGCATTTTGACGAGCACCGGTACGTGCAAATCACGACCCGAGTACGACATTCCATAATGTTACATACCAATAAGTCTTTTAGGTCTTGACGATTTAGCTGAAAATTGTAATAGGAGAGCATGGATAAATCACGCATCTAAGGACCTGACATCATTTGTGGAAAACTTTTCACTCTTGATTTCTTCTAGGTGCAGTACATAGTGACCAGAATTCTTGTGCGACTTTTCGTTTGCCAAAAGGTTAACGTACTTTTTGTAAATGTATTGCTATCTACACTATTATCGATCAAATAATTACATATTCGTGACCGACGGACATTCTTTAAAAGATTTGGCTACCTCAGATTTTGTCGGCCGTTTAGTTTTTAAAAAAACTTAGATTAACTTGTACTGTAACTTATAAATTTGTTGAACGTTTGCCACAAAACTAATGCGAATTCATCGAACGAACTTGCGGATGGTCAAAATTCAACGATCCGAGCCTCCGTTTACCGCTACATAGCCAAAAAGCTGTGTGAATTTCCGTTGCCATGGTAACGGACTTGTTATAATGTAATTTCCATCTACACTACTTATCGATCAAAAAAATAACATCTCGGACGGAACGACATTCTAATGATTTGGCACCAGATTGTCGCGTTAGTTTGAAAAAAACTTCGATTAACTTTAATGTACTTTTTAACTTTTTGAACGATTTTGCCCAAACTATACAGCAACCCGCCTAGTGTATGTACATGTGTGCAAAATGTCAGGTCGATCAGAGAAACGGTGCGACCTGCACCGAAGAAGTAAAAGAAAAAAAAACAAAAAAAACAGACATTCGAGCCATAAGAGTCAAGTAAAGACGCTCGCTTCGCTCGCTCAATAAATTAAGTTGAAGCAAATTTTAACAGGCATGCCAAATTCAGGTGACTCGGAATACATTTAATAATGGGTTAAAATTTCACAGTGAATATACGAGTTCAATATGTATCTGGCTGTTAAGCGCATGAAAACATTCAGGCGAGCTTGTTGGTGGCAAGATTTGAACCCACTACCATCACCATCACCACCAAATGCCAACGATTCCTTGTTTCTTTCTTTATCTTTAATAATTACTGCGTATTTTGTAACGTTTCTGAAAATATTTAATCATATTATATCGTAAGAGCTTACGGTTTGACAGTTTTGAGAGAGATACCGCAAGCTGAACATAGTTCAATTCAATTCACACGTTTCGTACTGTCGCAGGAATGCTTAGCTTTACGTTTGGTTGCCGTATTCGTCCACACGAAGCCCTAGCGTAGTACACAGCGTTCCTCAAGCGGATTCTGAGAGAAAGTAAGAAGAAGAAGAATAACGTACATAAACCTAACTTGCACAAGCGAATTCACCTGCTCTCACGGAATATAGCTTCCTGACGTGTCTCGTATCTTACAAACAAGATTTACCTGTTTCCGCAGAAGCCCAATTCATTTTAACCGAATGTACAATATATTGACACAACCTCACAATTTGTGTTTTATTATCGCCGAAATTCCTCCCGTAATAGTAGAGCTAACACCATCAACCCTGTGATTCTCTCATCTATCGTAAGTAAATCTCTCCGCCTGCTCGTATAGCCACCATGCTCTATGCGTGTGCGTGTGCGCATGTGTGTGTGTGCGTGTGTGTGCACATTGACATTGCCGTAAAGGGATCAGAACCCGAGTTAATTTCAAGGGAAAGGAAGATACGGGAGAAGGTAGATGCAAGAACGCAGTAAACTACACTCTCTATATGCTAATATTTATAAGGAAATATAGTAGTCCATCGGAAAAGACTGGTGGCGCTTACGTTATAGACAAGGGAAAGCGACTCTATTTTAAAATGAAGCTCGTATTTCATATTGTAGAAGGGAGACGACATTTTAGGCAGACAAGCAATGCATCCACCTTGCACTTCGTTGTTCCTCTGATACATTCTGTGAACTGGAGTCTAACAGGCCAACATTAACATGATGTATAAACATGAGCAGAATCAACAAGAAGAAAAATAAGATTTGCATCTGGCGGAGAAAATGGCAATGAGGTTAATTTGTTCTGTGTCAACTGTTCCTTCCAACCAAGAATAATTACGCAAACACTCAACGAGAAGAGGCGGTTTCTCGTTTTGCATCCACATGTCTGGACTTAAAATAAGAGCAGAGTGAAAAATGGGCGTCATGACTTTTTTTTTTTAGGGAACTAAAATGTTATACATTTGCTTAGTTACAGGATACACCATTTACATTAAATGTTGGTTCCAAATAAACATTCTTTTTATATTATATTTGTTATGTTTGTTTTGGGAGAAGGGGTGTTTCCACCATTGAACTTGGGCATCAAAAAGTCAGCAGGGCCTACCAAGCTCGACACTTTATCTTTTTCATCATTTTCTTGTCGCGCCACCAACTCTCTCTCTCTCTCTCTCTCTCTCTCTCTCTCTCTCTCTCTCCAACTACTATCCACTATTCTCTCTTAATTTAAAACCTGCGTAGAATTGTTATGATGAGTGTGGAACGAATATTATTGTTAAAAATGAAAATAATGATACAAATGTTTTGGTAGACCCGGCACCTCCACCAAATACTTGAAAAATTCAAAATAATTTAATTATTTATTTTATTTTATTTATTTATTTAACGTCTATCCTATTCAGTTATAAAACAGATTAACAAAGGAACACCTTCACATCTGCCTGTACCTGATCTTGCCAGCTGTCTCATGGTATTCTCACTCGTTTTCTTTACTTTAAATGCTTTTGTATATTTTTAATATTTGAAAACATTTTATAAATGTTCCGTCGTATTTAAAAAAGCAAATAATTTGTAGCATTAATTAACTACGAAAATGTAATTCTTAATTGAAAACCTGTGTAGAAAATTTGAATTATGATCTGTGGAACGAAAAATATTGTTAATTTTTATGAAATAAATATATGGGTTTACCAGACCCGGCACCTCCACCAAATATCTGAAAAGTTTTGTTAAATGAGTATCCACCCGCTGAACACATAAAATGTTTATCATACGGGCTACTTGGTTATGAATTTAGCGAGTGTCAGACTGTCAGAACACATATTGGGTTCGCCATGAATAGTGAAAATATGCCAAAACTGGTCATTTTCTAAATAGGGCCCAACGGCAAATATCCCCCATAAGAAATAACATCATTGGGAAGATCTTTATGCCCCGTGATCTTGGAGTATTTTGACCAAGAAAGTAGTTGGCCATCATTGACGTGCTAGTTAATCCTTTTTTTAAATGTTTAGTTTTTGTAATTTGGGTACGTGGTTTGGTCGAAATATGCTGCTTACCAAGAAGGGTTAACTAATTTCGGAACGCATATTTTTGCGTGCTAGAGTGTATATTTTTGCACAGTTTCAACTCAAAGTTGTGTAAAAGGCTATTTTAGATTGGTACTACGGTCTGGTATATATATATGGTGTATATGTGTATATATGTGTATATGTGTTTGTATATGTATGTATGTGTGTATATATGGTGTATATATATATGTATATTATTATTTTTATTTTTATTATATTATATATTTATATTTTGTGAAACAAAAAATCTGCAGGTTAAAGTAAGTTTAAGAAATTCACAAAATGCGATTTCCTCAAATTTCAGGGCCAAAAAGATTGAAAAAATCGAGTGAAACCACAGTTATGAGATATAATTTTTAAACGGCAAGTTTTGTACTTTATTATTACAGAAAAATGATTATTAAAATATATTGTTATTGAATATCCCCTTCAGTAATATGAAATGCTAGAGTGGACCCGGCACCTCCACCAAATATTTGAAAACTTTTGTGGATTTGTAATAACGCATCGATCATTGCAAGAACTGTTTTTAAGTGGGTTGCCATGTGAAACAATATTTTAAGTGACATGTTGATAGTTTGCTTTCAAAGTTTTTTTAATCATTTTTTCACATTCAATTTTAAAGTACAAATTTCAAAAGTTATCAATCCATTACCAAAATCATCTGGAATTTGAAACCTGAAACATTTGAAAAAGGAGCAGGACTAATCCCACATGACAAAACGCATTTATTATATTTTTTGGTTTTATGTGCCCTTTCACAAAGTCAAATTTTTACTGGTCACAAACTTAATTGAATAGAAAATAAATTTGAAAGTTGTGCTTTTATTTATCAAATTCAGTATAATTTTTAATTGCAATTTTTTAAATTGAAGAAATTTTAATCAGTTAATATTCCAAAATTTAAAAGTTGTCATAGTAGAATCAACATTTGAGAATTGAACGATATTCTTATACGTTTCGCAATATCCAATCAATCAATCAATCAATCAATCAATCAATCAATCAATCACATAATATAACGTGTTTGATGTTATTTGAGATTCATTTAGTTATATGTGTGTATTATTTTAGGTGGAATCTTTTGTTTGTCAATTATTGTTACGAGTATTTTCAGGTGAGAATCCTACATCTGGGATTCGAACCCAGACGATTATCGCTATCAATGTCTGCGTGAAGTTTTTTATCATATTACGTCGTTAAAACTTTCTTAATTATTTTAGAGGTACAGGCTGAACATCTGCCAGTATTGCAGTTTCTTACGTTTCTTTTCTAAAATTCAATAATTGTTGCCATTGAAAGGTAATAGCCATTAGGTGTGACGTCGTTCGTTTAAAGGCTGAACTATTCGCAAGTAAAAAATAAATAGCAAAACCTAAGTTTTTAATTTCTATTATAGCAATATCCTTAGCCCGCGAGCACAGCGGATTATTTTAGAATCTCTTTGAAAGACAGGTGTAACCGAAGTTTGGTTTCTACTATTCACAACGCGTGGTGAATATATGGTTGTGATTTTGATGGGCATTGCGGTTGAACAAACTTACACCGTCTTACAACAAAATTTAAAAATAAATATGAAAATAAATGTGAACTGCTTACAATCTGTATATATAATAGAACCAAATAAACAAAGATGGAGATATGATTCTAATAATTTCGTACGTTTCAAATCTTATCAATTTGTTTTCATATCATTCTCAACATAATAGTAGTGAAGCATGGATAAATTCGTATCTCATTTTATACTATTTTCTGTTTTCATTGCATTGATTAATAAAATAAATGCGATGTTTTACTATTCCTTTATCATATGAGTATGCGACCATTGATTACAATCATCCATCAGTTGGCATAATTAAAAAAACTATTTACACACACATAGAAGTAGAACGAAATTGTTTGCATAATCCTAATCACCATGCAGTTTTAGTATTTCATTATTGATAATTCACGTCGCCTTTCCAAGGGGTTGTTGAACTAATCGGGTGATTAGGTACAGATCACTCGTGTTGCAACCACATGGTGTCCCGTCATGATAGCGGCGTGGTAGGAATACAGATTCGTCACATTACCCGGCTTCCAGCGGCAGTGATAAAACTGTTTCTTCCGTCTCGCCGTATCCTCGGAGGAGGGCGCAATCCTGTATTCTGGTCAGATCGCCCCCCCTCCCACCACCCCCCTCCACTCAACCATCCCTCACTCTTTGGAGCTGGTTCACTCAGATCCGAGAGGATAATCGCGTAAGCTGCGATCTGCATAGTAACTACACGAAGTATGTATCAGAGATAAATAAGGCGAGTTTAGATATTTAGGCCTACATCAATTGCAGAATATGCATAATAAGTGTATATGCTAGCTAGATAGGAAGGTTGGTACAACTTCTGTGATGCACTTTAACATATCAAGTTGCACAGGAAGGAAAGTTAAGAAGAAAAATGATTGACCTGCATCTTCTGTTGAGTAGGCATACCATTTCTACAACCTTCCTTCACAATTCAGAGTCCTAATCTGATTAACAACACACTATCTATAATCAAAGGAATCACACAAAAAATATATCGTTCAATATCAATTAAATCGTACACTTAATTCTGAATATAATTATACTTTCGAATCAAAACTTTTATTGGATGTTTCCAATACACGAAAGTTTTTAAATCCTTTTCAACGAAAGTCACAATATGGTCCACAGAGGGCACGAAACGTTGGTGTTTCAAGGTATTGGTATGTTTATTAGTTTGCCATCACGGACTCTGTCTGGATTATTTGTATAAACATTAATAAAAAGAACTCAAGTCTTGCATCAGAAAATGCCCATGCAGACACTGAAATTTAAAAATGTGGTTTTAAATAATGTTATTTGTATTATAGACTTATTAACCTAATAGTTAACTTTTATGAAAATGTGCTCCCATATTAAATGTCTCAACTCAAAAGAATGTAAATATACATTTTTTAAACCATTTAAAAATAGATGGATACTCAACTTAAATACTACAAATCGATTTTGAGCATACCAACATGAATGTGTTCAAGATGGGTAAATGGGCTTTGACAGTTATCTCCAATGTAAGTATCCAAGGCAATGTAAATAAAGAACATCTTCAAGTGACAAAGAAGAACCTACTAGAGTCTATGGTACACAGCGGCATGGAAGTATGTTCACCTCGCTATTCCAGCTATACGACGAGGCTATCAACGAGGCTATCAACTAGGGGACAATGTGGATACTCGGGACAGAATGCTCCAAGTAATTGCTTCCAAGACAAAAGACAGTCAGAAAAAAAATTGCTTATAGTTATGAATAAATGCATTTGAAAATATAGCTCAAGAATTCAACGCAGTTAAAGTAACGATTGTCAGGTACCCACTGATTAAATGATTTTATTCTTTTCACTAAGCATGCAAATAACCTATTTTGTTTTGTTTTGTTAAAATAAGTCAGAATATGATTATATTAAGAACGAGTTATAAATTTAGAGCATTTTACGTAAAAAATAAACTCTTCTTTAATCAAAGCTAGAATGTTTAGCGTTTTCTTATAACTTTTCGGTACAGTACGAAAAAAAAATAATATGCAGTAGCAAATCATTGTAGGTAATTTTGTTAGAAGATAGTCTTTATAGATATATAGTATGATACTGATTACTAGGGCGTATGCGTGTTGAGTGTGCGTGCCATACACAATAAAATTAATCACATATTATCCAGCTTGGGGAATTTATATTTTTATTTCTGTGATTTTAAGTCTAAGCGCCCAATGTTAACACGAGCGAAAAAGTGAATGCATATTTTAATGAATATTATTGTCACACTCACAAGGGTCGACCAATACCAGATACTATTTAGAGCGTAAAGGCTCTTATTCGCAAACATGAAGAGGGTTTCCTGTAACAATGATAACAGGTACATACACCACATACGAGATAATGTATGCGCAAGGATAATATATGAATATATAGTTTTTGTAAATTGAAACGTGACAAAGTTTTGAAATATCACAACGTTTTAAGATTTTCTGTCATGTAAAAGCGTCAATGTAAATATTAAACTCATATGATAATCTTGACATAAATCCTTTGTGAATAGCTCGCTTTTCATTGCAAACTCTCTGACATTCTTGAAAACAAACAGACGAAGCATGAATATCGCACGTCCTCGCCATTGAAAGCGAGTCAATCGTTTACGTCGTCTGGCGTCGGTTTTGGGGGGGGGGGGGGGGTAGTTTTTTTGAAATAGCATTTATCTTGCACGCATAAGACATATTGATTTCGTACTTCAAATATCCAATCGGCAGGTATTTTTGCAAATAAACTAAGATACTTAAATAATGTTTCTCAATTTCATTAATTGGGAAACACTTCCATCGATGTAATTTATTATATGGAAGTCAATCCAGAAATGAATAAAATCCTATCCATTCAGATCTACAACGCACCAACAATCCTGGTAATATGAAGTTGATCGTCTAGGTAGCTTGGGGGTAAAGCACCCGACCGGCAATTGGAAAACCGGGGTTCGATACCCGACTGAGATGTATTTTTTTAATTTCTGGATTGATTTCTATGTAAACGAATGTGGTTTTAATTTTGTTAAAATTATGAGAAAGGTAAGCATTACGGTTAAAGATTTTTTAAATGATATTGGTTTAGAAAAATGTATTGTAATAATCAACGTTTTCACAGTTTATATCTGTTTTAAGTTATTGATGAGGTAAAGAAACATTTATTTATTTGATTTGTTTGTTTATTTATTTATTTAACGCCTATCCTATTCAGTTAAAAACTGATTTACAAAGGAGAAAAATTTAATTAATCTAATAACATAAATACAGACACAACTATGAACGAAGTTAAGTAAATATTTGAAAAAGTTATATTACTACAACAATAACACAATAATTTTGGTAACAAATTAAAAAAGGATATTAAATTGAAATTAATTAAATAACTTTGTAAACATTGCCTGTAGCATATAATTAATTTCACACAGAGATACAGATACTAAAGAAGCATACGTACACACAACACGCACATACACTGGCACACGCACTCACATACAAACACACATTCCCACACACGCATAGCCGTGTTGCTCATAAGCCCGACACATTTTCTCATTTGATGACAAGACTTCATTAAAGGAGGGGTTGGTTTGGGCTCCTCTCTCTCGCAACTACTTCCATCAGCACCTGTGGGCTGCTTCCGTACAGCACTAACCGGGGTATATTTACTAGCTCAAACAACTTGGCGATCGACAGTGACGACTAGGAAGAAAATTAAATTTGCCATCAGGCGCAGCATGGTATTAAACATTTTTGCGTGGGTCTGAGGCAAATTTTAGCCATGGGGTTCTATTTAGTAAGTTGTCACCTTTGATCGATAGTTGTTCTAGTTAGTAACTAGACGATCGGGATAGATAACTAAAGTGTCTTCTAACGGTGAATTTATAATATTAGAACTTGTACTCGTGTATCTTTTACCATACACTTGATACCAAACAATATATTTTATTTAGCGTGTGTTGCCAATCAGCCATTCTATGTCAATACGTTACATTTTCTACCTTGCAGACATAAATAAATTAGTTTTTTTTTGCTTCTGTAACAATAACATGAAAATCTTCATATTTTCTAAAAGTAAGCTGTCTCCTGAATTCACTTAAAGTATTCCTACCGCTAGCACAAATCAGCGATCGAGTTGAAGAGTTGGAAGATATGCCAATATTGCATCGGAACTATATGATATAACATACTTCACATTCGCAAGCTTCACATATAAAACCAAAGAGAATTTGAATATATTTTATCTTGAGCTAAGTTAATATAAAAGGTTCAGAGATCGGCTTAACACACGGTTCACTGCGCGTCATGTTTCTAGCTGGCTTGCAGTTGAAATGGATAATGGATACGTTATTTACTCAAGAAGAAACGTTACTGAAGAAAGGGTTGTGTAGGGAGTGTGATGTAGAAACCCGCCACGTCAAGATAGCAAGCAGCAAAAGGCGCTGATTGTAGCAAAGTTAATCGTCTTAGTTCGCAGTGCTCCAATAAAACAAGAAACACAAAGAAAGAACAAAATCGTATACTTAGAGGGAAGGGAATAATACAAGTGGTTTGGTAAGGGGTTGTTGTTGAGATTAAACTGCTGTCGGATGGAGCGTAGAGTCTCCGACGCCTAGGACGAAGTCGTGGATCTGAAAGCCTAGCCCAGAAGAAACAGACGGAACTTTATGGTGGAACATTATTTGGAGACCATGAATTTCGAATATAGATTTTATACAGAAATCTGTACTATCGCCTGTTATGAGAAAATAATATCGTATTAAATAAAAACATATTTTGAATGAGTGAAGGGGAGAGTTGTTTATCAATTCCAAAAAAAAAACTTTCAAATATTTTTGTTTTGTACATCTCTCTTCTGGAGAAATTCTCGTGAATGAGTTTTATGTTTTTCGTTCCTTCTGGGTTAATCTCTGGGTCAAAACAGTAATGTTTTACAGGCTCGATTTCACTTTGTAAAATTGCGTTTGCCACAAATAATTATTGAAACCGCATTTACTATATTTATTTTTAATATACCAATAATGTGAGTCCAAATATTGTGTATGCTATGCACCCACTTATGTGAAAGATCTGAGTTTCAGTCATTCCAGCATGTATTTAACGCCAATTCATCACAATATTAACGAATCCAAGTTAAGTTAGTTAAAAACCCAATGCCGAACCTTGATTTTACCCGGATATTTTCTTCATTGGGTCCGTCCGTCCGTCCACTCGTTTGTCACGTCTCATGACAATAACCGAACATGACCTCCTAACTGGAATACGTCTTTTGTTGACATTACTCTTCAACAAGTATCGTTAAAAAATTATGAACCTTGGGGTATGAGGTTTTGGCCAGCCTTTTTTAAAAGGAGCATAACTGTGTATTCGGCACCTCCACCAAGGGCTTTCAATGCTAGACAAGATTTAGTTTGTGCTCTACTTCGTCAATTAGTTCATTAAGTATCTCCGCACCATACTATGGGTAGGCCGACTCCCATACTCGTACTTTTCTCTCCGTCAAAAAACATTTTGCTTCAAACCTATTCAGAACGAAATATGAAAAGCCTAGCTTTAATTGCAATTGTCAGATAACGTTTGGTAAAACTAATCTCAATAATTTTAATCATGCACTCAAGATAATTGGTTCCTGAATAATCCTTTGTCTTAGATCTGGGAGTGTAATCCTCAGCATGCTCGTCGCTTCTCTGTAGACTCTGTGACGTGTAGAGCGCCACTCCAGCCGCCTCATTATGAGCAATTACAACTTATTGAAATTAACCTTAATGTGAGGCTAAAGATGTCGTGTTTCCTATCTCCTTCCTCGAATTGAGTTTCACTGGTACTATAATAGGACGATTTAGGTAATTTGATGAAACATTTCAACAATGCAGGAGTTTGAGTTTTTAAATAGTTTATTTTATCACGTTGACTACATATTTGTGAATGTATTTGGCAGTAACCACCGACCGAGGCAGCTCTTTCATCACGGGCTAGAATCTGATTGGGGAGAGGTGACTAGTTCGATTCTTCCCACCAGAAACCCTGACTGAGTGTCTCCTCTCCCCTCCCCCTCCCCCCCTCACCAAGCCAAAGTTTTCTCCAGCCCTTAATGCATTCTCTTAAACAGCAACTGAAAATACAATTCAAAACTATTCCCAATCACCTAGTTAGTAAATCACCTGAATACGATATTTTCGTGATAATTGGTCCGATTCTGACCAAATGGGTGGGGCTTCAACGTTCATATTTTACATACACATAAAGATTATGGTGATGTAGTGCCTTTTGAAAGAAAAAGTTGAAAAAGTTGGTTAAAAACTATAGAGATAAAGGTTTTAATATAAGCCTTTTACTGGTGTATAAATAACCAGTAATATGAAGTTACTATAGAAAAAGTAATGAAATCCCACTTGAAAACGTAATCATAGGACAGAAATATTCAAAAAAAGCTTATCCATCAACGCGACTGGAAAAAGCGTTCGCGAAGCGGCCTAGTGATAAATAAGGAGAGTTTCACGATAAAGTAAACAATTGGCTTGGACTAAAATCTTTATTAAAATAATGCAGTGACAAATATATTATCTAACTGGATACAATATTAAATAAGTATGTCTTTAGTAAGCAAATATACAGAAACATGTGCAGGAGAGATTGATCGATTGATTGATTGACTTTATTGAAGAGAGATAATTGATTGAATGATTTAGGTCTTTATTTCAAGGCGGGATTAAGGCTAGTGAAACAGAGAGAGAGAAAGAGAGAGAGATCTCAATTACGTCTTGCAACACAAACAATTTAATGTATTTATGTATTATGGCATTGCTATTACTCTACGCAGTGTAAAATGTACACGGTATTATTGTAAATCCAGTCGATATTCCGTATGAGAGCATTAACGTGGGGTTATTGCGTGATTCGTGACAGCACTAATAAGGTAACCGCGAAAGCTCTTAGCCTCTTCGTTACTGCAGAAAGTGAAGTGGGTGGTTTTAATTTTAGGACACTTCAACTTTGAGAGTATGAATCACAAATACATTTACCACCCTTTCAATTTACCGTCTGAATCACAATTATAAACATTCTGTGTTTTCACTTAAAACAACTTAGCAACGTTTTAGAGAGTGCGTCTGTCGTTCTTCATACGGCATTCTTTCATTTTCGGTCACATTCGTTTTCACATCCAAAATACTTTTGTAAATAATGAAGAAATTTACTACAAAGATTTACGTTAAAAAATAGATTTATAATACAAATTTGCCATTTTTAAGTTATCGGGTTCTACAAAGCAGCTAGAAATCATCAAATTAAAGCAGCGTTTTCTGATTAATCAACGCTACTTTAAAAAATCTGGGTATTATCCAATATCATCAACGACGCTTAATTACATTGAAAATTTATAAATCTTAATTAGTGCATAAAAAAACATATGACAATGCCAAATAACAAGTCATTCTTCCCCACAAATAAACAACGAATCAATTTTAGTTACACCTAAAATCACAACTGAAATGTAATGTAATAATATTTTTTTTTTATTTTTACAGAAAATTTATATTTAAATCATATTTGGTTGAAATATATGTTGTAGTCTTGTATACGAAGATCGTTATTTTGCATTGAGGTGCCAGGGTTTAGGTGTGCTTATTAAGCGAGCGAAGCGAGCGTTTCCATTTGACTCTGCCGGAAAAATTTGTCACTCGTTTTTTTTTTTTTTTTTTTTTTGTATGTCTCGCCATAACGTTCGAACGGAGGCTCGGATCGAGTTGAAATTTTGACCATCCGCAAGCTTTGTTCTCGATTGAATGCCATTAGTTTTGTGGCAAAATCGTTCAAAAAGTTAAAAAGTTACATTAAAGTTAATCGAAAGTTTTTTTTTTCAAACTAACCGGCGACAAAATCTGAGATAGCCAAATCATTTAGAATGTCCGTCCGGTCACGAATATGTTAATTTTAGTTTGATCCGATAAGTAGTGTAGATGGAAATTACATTATAACAAAAGTAACGTTGCCATGGCAACGAAAAGACGCGCGAAGTTTCTAATGCACTGCCACCTAGAAGTAATCAAAATACTTTCGAGGAAGCAGTCTATTATTTGTCACCAAAGAGTTTAAATATTTTTCCCAATGAGTCAAGGTCCTCTAGATGGCGATGGATTTTATCCACAAAGTAAAGATTTACATACGGGTTTACCCAAATACCTTGGCAATAATAAATAATATCGGAAACATGGCCCTGTGGACAGCGAACGTCGCAAATTTTAAAATTTAAAAAAATGTGCATTGTGGGTCTAGCTATAGCACGTGCTCGCTTATCAACGCGTCCAACTGAGCGTTTCCTAGTTACTTTGTTTCATAAATCATCATTGAAAAAGAGACCCAAAAATACATAAATGCGTAAAGCAAAATTTGCGGGGGAACTGCTTTCCCAAGTATTATTCAGTCACAATTGTGATCAAGTGTAGTCCATACGGTACTTATTATCTTCAATACAAAACAAAATTATAATTCGAGGATATTGGGCATAACAGATAGTTGTTTGATTTTTAGTACTAGAAAACACGATTATTCGTTTTTATTTACAAATATTTACACACACATATATAAACACTGTGGTACCAAGACAAGAAGACAGCGATAGGCCTACTAGAATGGTCACAAGAAGTCACACTCACAATGCAACCAAGTGATTTGGATTTAGGTTCACTGCAATTGGATATTTGTACGTAATTTTCTTTGTTTGCAAGGAAGTGTTTTTTGTTTATATTTGTTTATTTTTATAATGCTAGTGTTGTTCTTTTGAATTTTGTTTTACCATTCCCTTGAAAATGGAAACCTAGTTTTCTGAAACGTTTGGAATAAAAGAAATTTACTAAAGAATACTGTGCGTGATAATAACCGTAAAGATAGTTATTACATTAAAACATGGATCACGAAAGCTTAAGACAAAAAATATATGTATCAAAGTGTTATTTGAACGTACTGTGAACTTTGAATGATTTAAAACGTGCATCTTTAACATGAACAATTTTCAACTATTGAAAGAAAGAAAACATCATCGAAAGTTTTAACCTTAATATTGCAATAGAATGTCAACATTGTTGTATTCAACGTAATTATTCAGACCAAAAATAACCTTCTACACTTGAGTTTACTTTTTCATATTCACATGGTAAAAATGAGTTAATGATTTCATCTTTTGAGTTAATTAGGCACTCAGCTTTTCCAGAGAAAGAAAATACTTGTAATATCTTCGTTCATCCGCAGTGTTTATTCATGCGTAGCCAATTGCTTTGAAATGAAGAATTCTATTTTGTATCTTAGTACAAACAGATTTTTGAGGGGTTTCATGGCAAGGGGTTAATTAACGCGGGTGTTTTACGGTGACTCGTGTAGGCCTCCTGTCTGTAGGCAATACAACACCCTGTTCTTCATTCGCAGCGAACTTTGTTAGATTGAATAGAACTTTTAGCGAGCAAGTGCGTAGCTTGGTAAAACTAAAGAAAACAAGACGCCAACTTTTTAGATATTTTATAAACTTCGTTCAACAGCATTTGATAAACATATTTTCAATGTTATATCTACGAATTTTTAATTCACTAATTTTTCCGCCAATGCATAAGCGTATAGAATCAATCGAATTTCAGAGTACGATAAAAAATGTAACAATTCCTCTGCCCAATCTACGACTAACCCCACCCCACCAATCTTTTGACAATTGAATGCATTGTTCGCTAATAAAATTATCACCATTCACCAACAATATTCAGAATACTCGATGTCTGGTTTTGACGTCACGTCGTTATATAACAAGTAAAACTACAGATGTTGCATCTTACATCTGCTTGAGAAGTAAGAATAATTGAAATATTGAGTTTTTTATGTTATAAACAAAATATTGACGGTTTGAGAGTAAATTCGAATTTGAATTTTCCCTCCATTCATCCCCACCACAAAGAAACTAGTCGATCAGCTTCGCCAGCGACTCTATGACGCATACCATGTGCCCGAGGTCAGGGTGACTCGTTCGCCAGTGAGTAGGTGCTTAGTGACTCGCCATGCTGGAGGTGAGCCTTGCCGTGCCGTTGCTGAGATGTGCCCACGCATTGTGCAGAGGTGAGTGCGGCTTCCGTCCTACCTGTAGCCACATACACCTGAAGGCAATCCAGCGGCATAGCCATCGCTTTTGTGTAGGTGTTTTACACTTAGTTGTTTCGTCATCTATCACTATAGCTGACAAGTGAGAAATCGGTCCTCAAAACTTAACTTGAGATTTAGGCTAGTCTCGATGATTGTAATTGAAGAGAATTTCGTAAGCTTCAATCGTTCTGTGATCTATCTAAGGAAATACCGTAAACAGAATTCATTCGAGATGTGATTTGATCATTGAAAAAAAAAATGAAGAATTCACAAAAATACATGCAGATATAATTGCCAATTAATAAGTTATAAATTCATCTGCTGAAGTCGATTCGAAGGTTCTCGAATCATTTGATGAGATTCGTTTAAATCTAGATAAACTATTGCGATAGCTATAGGTACGCTAGGCACTACCCTACACTCAAAAAATTATTTTGGTGTAAATTCTGCGGTGTAGATTTTTACACGTGACGGTGTTGTTTTAACACCACAGTCAAAAGGACTCAAAATCAATGGCGGTGTAAATAAAACAAAATCAATGGCGGTGTAAAAATACAGAAAACAACACCGTGAGTTTACACCATGAGCTTTTAATAAGACATTTGGTGTTATCTACTCAAAGATTACACCGCTAGCGGACTCAAAATAATTGTAGTTAGATGAATTTACACCGGTTTGACCTAAATAAAAATTATCGCGTCACCACCGCCAACTCTGAACAAGTTTCAACAGGAACAGCGGGCGTTCGCGATCTAAGCAGTTATTTTTTATTAAACTTTAATCAGTTATTTCAAAATTAAGCAATAGTATTTTTTTTATCATTATTTATTTATTTTTATTTTTTAAATTTTCTTAAATAAGCAATAATATTTTAACAGTATTAATATGCGCAGGAATTAGGAACATTCACACAAGGTATCTACAGATACAAATCTATCGCGACACTTCCATTGCATATGTGCAGGCCCTATCTTAGGTACTATTAAATCAAAATCAAAATTCTTTCTTCACAAATCCTCACGCATTCTCTCCTATTTATGTACACATTTTTTTTAAGTTTCACGTCAAGTTTATGAAGTCGCGACTACTATACCAAGTTACTTCGGATAGTGCTTCTTTTATTTGTACAATTCAACAGTCCTAATTTTTTTCACTTGTTCAATGTTCATGTAGACATACATCCCCAATGTTACATAACATTTTATCTGCTGAGTGGCATGCCTTCACTTATTTTAAATTTAAGAACCAATACAATCAAGGTAATTCTCTACATTACCGTTGTCATTATCATAAACCCAGTATCTGAGTATAATGTTTCATATAAGTGTATTTGTTGAAGCTTATCAATGAAACCAATAATGAAAGAATCTTAGTTCACATAATAATTCTTCGTTATTAAAATCATCAACTATATCAATGAAAGAAACAAATTAACAAAGAACCAAACATGTTATCAATTAAGAGGCTGGCGCGGAGACGAATTTAAGCGCCAACCTTTTTGTTTTTCCGAATAAACGGTTAAAAGATCGGTATTATATTTCACACTAACGTTAAGAAAGACATAATCTATTAGATCCAGTAAGCGTAATCCTAATTTGATTAATTGATTTTCAATATAAAAATAGTGAAATATCCATAATTCACTCAAATTTTGTCAATTATCGAAATTTATTCCAAGTGTACAGATTTTTTAACTTATATTTGCATAACGGATATCAACGTTTAAATCAATGTTAATGCGCAAATTAATTTGTTTAATCGAAAGATAAACGGTTTGATGGGAATCTCCCGAAATAAAATCCATGTTTTGGATGTCCCATTTTTTCACGTTTTGGACTTATGTCTCGCAATGGATTTTATGGCAAAATTTTTTGCAACCAAGTGTGGATATCAATTGATAAGTACTTTGTAAACATAAATGCAAAATTTGGCATTGATATTATCAACCGTTCAGCAGAAATTATCAACACCATGAGTACGCGCATTTTGAGTTCTGCAGTGTTATACAATACACGCACATGGTCTAGACCCTCATAAGCCAGCTAACGCGCCCTACCACTCACAGGTGCAGTGTCTGAGTGGTGAAGGCGTCCAGAAGTGGAGGAAGGTATCTCGGTTCGAGTCCGGCTCTTGGCGATAAAATTTGTACCTGTATATGCTGTGTAAATAATCTTGTACTTGTACTCCATACACTGTCTATAAAATGTCATTAATAATACCGCTTAAGTAATTAATTTTGAAATTTAATTTAATAATAAATTAAATTCGTGAGTTCTTTGTTTGTCTACTAGATGGCGCCAGCGAATTCTTACACCACGCGGTGTTAAAATTACGACAATACACTGTGTAAACATCAACACCATACTGTGTTGAAATCTACACCATATGGTGTTAATTGACGACTGGTGATGGGCGGAGCGCTAAGTCACGTGACGAGAAGGTGGGATAAATCCTCATTTCGCAAGTTGACGCCTGCTGAACGGCGCAACACTTATCACGCTCTAACTTTGTTTCCATTCGACATTTGGACAAAACCTTTAGAATAGTATGTAGCAAACATATCATTTCTTCTCATAGTGATTATCTCGAATCTTTAGACACATCCGTAAATTTGGTATATGGATGTACGTATTATACATGAAAAAAATATCAAAGATTATAACTTTTCTCATCTTCAATTGACAAAAAACTACTGTTCGGATTTCGACATCTCTTTTTAAATATGCATCAGACTATTTAACAAAGAAATAAATCAACTTTCTAGATAGAAAGTGCACTGAACGAAAATTTTCAGCATAGAGTAATATGCAGAGTGTAGTTTTTCACGGCTCACCCGCACGTCAAAAGTGCGTATTTGTTATGAAAACACACACCTTGCATGTAAGTCTATGCTGTGAATTTTGTTCAGTGCACTTTCTATCTAGAAAGTTAATTTATTTCTTGTCTTAAGAGTCAGATGCATACTTTGAATGAGGTCTTGTTAAAATCCGATTGAAAGTTATTTGTCAAATAGAAGTTGACAAAACTTATAATTTTTAATATTTTTTCCATGTTTAATACGTACATCGATATAACAAGTTTACGGCTGTGTCTAAAAATTCGAGATAATCACTTTTAGAAGGAATTATATGTTTACTACGTATTATTCCTAAGGTTTTTTCCAAATTATGAATAGAATAAAAGTTAGAGCGTGATAAGTGTTGCGCCGTTTAGCAGGCGTCATCTTGCTGAATGAGGATCTATCCCACATCATTCCGCCACGTTGCTTCGTGACGTCAGGGGGCGGGTAAATCACTAGTCGTCAATTGAAATCTAGTCTACACCGCATAATTGTGTTAATAGTTACACCAGCTCCATACTCAAAATTAACACCTTCAGTGCGGTGTAAATGTTACGACAAAACGGTGTAGTCGTTTGTCTACACACAAATGGTGTAAAAACGGTGTGAAATGCAACACCGTTTCACTTTTCAATTTTTTGAGTGTAGGAGAAATAAAGATGCATCGTCGGATATTTTCGCGTGCAACGCGAGAAAATGTTCACATAGTTCAAGTTCATTCGACACCTGATTTGTAGGCGCGCCGAACGAAGCAATCGTGTAACCGCACCTTTATTCAAGCTCGCGCCTTTATGAGTCCTTGTTTTCATGCAGGCTAGACCAATCGGAGGGCTGGGACCACGAGACCAACGAATGGCACGACCAAATCTGAGATTATTTTAACACGTGCGCTATTCGCTCGTCTGCATGAAAACTAGGCTTACGAGGCTCGTAAGCCTTACGTACGTAACGTTAGTGTTGATGGTCAATTGTGCCTAGTAAAGTTAAAGTGAAGTATGTCGTTGAAATAACAGTTTTTCTATTCGTGCAGTCAATTTACATTTAAAAACTTATATTGTTATAATATTTATTTAAATTGAAATGATGCCTTTATTAGTTGCACCAATCTTTGGTTGCACTTTGAAAACCAGGTCATCCCGACAACTAATTTAAGGTAACTGGAACAGACCACATAAAACCGGGACGGATTTCGTTAATACCGGGACGTCTTGTTACCCGACACGCCCTTCGTTATTCCTACATTAACGGCGTAGTTATCAATGTTCGGTGTCATTCTGCGATACATATCACTGTTTAATTCATGACAAAGAGCCATTGGCTAACGTACATGGATTCTAATACCTTATCACTTAATTGAGCCGACTGGCTGCGAGCATTGTCCGTGCGTAGACAGTTGATTAAAGTCCATGGGCGCTAGGTATAATTACACCAACACAGAGACGACTACCGTACCGGTGAAGGGAGGAATGTGAGGAACCATCCTAGATGATTTCATTTTAATTTCCTTGCAACAAGTTGCCTTATATTTATATTATTTGTCACCAGAAAACATACAGCAGATTGTGCCGTTTGGCGTGCTCCTCAAATGTATTGATTATATATCTAAACAACTCATAAATAACTTATAATGCTTTTCACATTCGTTTGAATAAAGTGTTATTTAAAATGGTAATGTTATAAAAATAATTATTTTCGGATATCGTATTTTGCCCCGTTTTGCGACGAACTGTATCCCCCTGTTCGTCCTGGCGATGCTAGGTCTCGAGCCCGAGGCTATTATCGAGCACCGATGCAGGTTCCGCAATGGGTTTATGATATTATGGATTCGATCAGGATATAGCTGAGAATAAGTCTGAGTGTGAACAGGTGACACTCGGAGCGACGGGAGCAGAGAAACAGAACACATCCGACAAGGAGTGCAACCTAGGGCATTCGTATATCCAGGAAGAATTCATGTGGGTGTAACAGTATAATGTGAATTGAGATTGTAGTGGTTTGATTGCTACTGATGTTTGTTGTTGATACCCCCTAGCTGGTGAAACTGAAAGGTTCAAATATAGTTTGAACCAGTAGCGGATACAAGGGGGGGGGGGGGGGCAGTCGACGTGATTTTTAGGCCTTTGAATGTTACATATTCCCGAATCTCGTCGCTTTCGGCGAAAAGGGACTCATGCGGCTCGAACTTTAAAATAGATCATGTACTGGTTTTGAAAAACCGAATTCCCCCCCCCCCCCCTTCTAGATAACCCTACGCAACTGTTCGTTTTTGTATTATAATTATCTGAAAATATTGAAGAAATATCAGCCCCTCCCCATGAATCAGGATTAGATACGCCACTGGTTGGGGCACATCTAAAACTCTAAATATGTGTGAAATTACAAATTAATCTTAAATGAAGTATTATTATCGTATCCACTATAACCAAACCCATTTTCTGTTTAAATGGTAAAACTAAACTGTAAATGCCAACTTGTCTAAAAAACTACTTGGAGTATTTATTTCTTCGTATCTCAGCCCTAGCTTATGGACATGTTTGGAATTATTGGGACACCTTCAAAGTTTGGACTGTACAATGGAATTTCTACAAAATTTAATCATGGCTAGCTAATAATTATCAGCTTAAAAATTAATACCTTCGTACAACCTAAAGTGTACATACATACTTCACAATATGTGCATGTATACAGTTTTAACAATTTACAAATATTATTACAAAACGTAGGATTTTGCCTTTATAAATTTTCTCTCGAAAGAGATTTACAAATATGCAATTGAATAAGTGGAAAATATTGAAAATATTTTCCGGAATATGTAGAGCTCAATACCCACATTTTTTTAAATGTCTCTTATTTGAATATTTCACAAATTAAAAGTCTCGAAATCCCTGAAAGCGTATTTTTAATTCATTTATCGTACAAAAGTCTATTTTGTCTATTGTCATTTATGTTATGTTAAGACTCATGGATGGCAAGTGCAAGGTGTAATTATTTTGATCACGTAATAACTTGTCAGGACTGGTTTCTTGTAGGTGCGTCACTCGTCCGCACGGTTGAGGCTGCATGCCGAGTGAAGTGCTGTGCATCGCCTGTGTGTAGATGTCGTGCCTTGGATTACCGGCGTCCACCCTCGGCCCACCCTCAAGTCAAGATACGGGTCGGTGAGTCGTGAACCGTGTTCACACTTTAAACAATTTCATGTGATTGCTTTGACTTCTGATGTAGGGATAGGTGGCTGCCAAGTTGACTCTAGTGACGCGTGTTGTTTATAACTCAACAAATAGCAATACTACGTTGATATTACAAACATTTATGGATTCCTCGGGGATTTATCTTCAACCTTCATAATTTTTTATCATTCATTAGCGTTACCATCCTACGAATGCTTCGTATTGAAGAGACTAGGAAGCGAACAAGAAGTTATGCTTTCGAATCACGTGTGGTGTGATTGGTTTACACTTTGGTATTGTTTCAAGAATATTTTTACTATAATAATATTGAACACTTCATTTGATAAACGAATACAATTATAATTGGGCTTATTTGTCACGGTAACTAACGATGGCTGCATAAATTTGTGCCGCATTGCCCTAACACAGGTGGAATAGGGCCTAATCTATTTGTGGTAAAGATCCCTTGGGATTCTACAGTTCGTACGAGTTTTCACCCATCCTCTTTGCTAAATATATCTGTCAAAAACACAATGACAGGGTTCCTAACCGAAAAGATAAAGCCACTTCCCTGACTTTTCCAGTTTTACTGAAATAATTATCCTATCACAAACACAATGATTCCAGGTCGTTCACTTTGACATTAGACTCGACACAAAATTCCGACTACTAGCTGTATGATCATTCTGACTTCACGACTGTTAGTTATTCTTACTTCCAGAATCGATTGTTGTAACCTGCATTATACAACAAAACCAACTCATCGTTGACTACACTATTCACACTCTCAGTGAGAAGCATTGAACACAATACATCGATAATGTAATCCATGCATTACAGGTACAATGGAAGCATTGAACACAATCATCGCGATCAATGTATCACATCATTACAGTGCAAGTTGAGAGCATGACACAAATATATCGCAATCAATGTAAATCAACATGCATTACAGGTGCCAAGTGAGAAGGCATTGAACACAAATACATCGCAATCAATGTAAATCAACATGAATTTCATGTGCGAAGCATATGGCTTTACAAAGACGTGGGTTCGAATCCCTCATAAGGCGTGGGGCATTGGTTTCTTGTAATCGACCTTCATCGTCATCTATCACTATTCATCGTCTCGAATAGCCTCAGTGCAAAAAGATCATCATCGTAATTTCTAGTTAGTCGATGTTCATCAATTTTAAGATGCATTATTTAGATTAACATTTTCGAAAATATTTGAAATGATATGCGAGAACTATCACCTATTTCCGAAGTAATAATCAATCATGGTTATGTTGGTTCCTTTGCTCCTAGGATTAGCACCCGAACTGTAGGTGTAGTTACAATCCCGTAGTTGGCTGCACTGCAAGAAAAATGCTTTACAACCTAGAAGTTACATTTCTAATCGGAACATTGTATTAAGTTGGAAAATAAGGTTATTTTCGGTAATAATTTTGATTGCAATAATTATAGTGAAGGTCTACTTGATTCTATCAAACATTATCATAAGAGAATAGGCCTGATGTTTATATGAGACCCGGGTTCCATACCCGTGTAAGAAGGATTTTTTAATTTCTGGGTTGATTTCCATATTAGGTTTACAGAGTGTTGATATAAACTATACGGGTACCGACTATTCATTGCGTTGAAAAATTCGGTGAGTTAAAAATTAAAGTACAAATTGATTCTTTCCCCTGCTTTTGAATGAGGGGTATACAATCTTCATATATTTTTATTTATGTTTCCATTTGAAAACATTAAGTATGCAAAACATGATCGCATATAGCTAATTCAACAAGTGATTACTGACTTGTTATTATCTAACAATAAATACGTTTATTATAATACCAATTTTCTTTGTAATCAGTATCATGACATACTGCATAGCTTTTAAGGTAAATTAATAAGTACGAAAGTAGTGTTGCATTTTATACAGTATTCCGAGTCTGTTCTTGTAGAAAAACAGTTTTACTGCACACTAGTACCTATGTTTTGTTGCTTTCTCATTTATTTAAAGACAATCTGCAGTACAGGCACGACATTAATATAATATGCAATTTGAGTTAAGACATTGTCAGCAGAATTTTTAATATTTCAACGTCTTGCGAGCAGCTTATAGTCACCGTTGCTACTCGCCAACGTAAATAATTACCCCTCTCTACAGCTTATAATAGACTTATTAAGTAAATGTATTTGAAAATGACCCGTATGCAACCATTTTATTTGCATAAAACTATAGAAATGAATTGTGAACAAATGGAGGGAGTTCGCTTGGTCATCTTACAATAAATCAGCTACGTGACCTATGATTAGGTAGACTCAAAATACCAAGTTATTAATTTATTAAAACACAGAGGTGTTTAAATATAAACAATGCAACGTAACAACAATGTCTAAGTTTAGGCCTACCACGTGTAAACGTTTGCTTGACTTTAAAAACTGTAATGTTGGTTATGTTACGCCATAGTTGGTGTTGTACTCTCTGGAGTTTAATAAAACCTTTACAAAAAACATTCTTGTGGGGTTAAATCACATTAATATGATTAGGAAAGTAACGGGATATATACAATGCTTTTCATTTTAGATATCTCAACTAAGTACAATTGCAATCGTATTACAATGGCAATCAACCAGTAACAGTTCCTTATTTATGAGTCTGATGTAACAACAAAATAACCAAATCTTTTATCTAGACCCAATGTATTTGATTGCTGTGTAGGTAGATAGCGCCACAGCCGTGTGTGGTCTGACCTCTACACTCTACAGACTGGCCGATTATCCGTCTGAGCCAATTACCTCGGATTTACTGCGCCGCGCAATGTTGCACTCTGTGATTCACTTTGTTCGCAGTAACTACGTTATGCTTGTATATTGGTGCTTTGTTGCAAACATGGCTTGCATTTCATAACTTTGCAACTAATAGAATAATGCCTGCTAGATAATTCTGTATAGTTACGTTCAAATTGACTGCTTCGACTGCGATTTACAAATACAAACATTTAATAACTTTCCGTAGTTCAAACTCTTCTTACGACTGATGGGCGAACACTTTAACAGTGTAGGCCTACAACTATTGGCAACTATGAAATGTCAAATGTCGGACACTCGTTTCCTCGATCCCTGTCACAGCTTGCCAACCATCAATCATACTGTTGGATTGATTGTCCTGGGGTCGAAGCCTTGTTGCACGCTCAATTATTGTTTGGGATATTAAATTCAACCAGCTCCATCAAATGATTTCCGGCAATTTGTTGTAATACTAACAAAATGAGAGTAGTTTTAAAAGTATAATGGTGGTTTACTATGTCAGACGCAATTAACACATACATACTTTGCTCAATACTGGGATAAATAAGCCGCAAATAACGCATGACTGTTAAGTGTTATGTATCGTAATAAATACCATAGTAATTGATTTTAAACTGTTTCAAGTGGTTAATAAAAAAAAAACAGCGTTGTACGTCCGATTTTTATCTACTAATGCCGTATCAACGCTTCGAAAATAATTCAATTGATGTTTTCTTATTTATATCTTACTGTTTGTAAAGTTTGGACTGTTCCCAAATTGTGACGGTTTTGTTTGTGCTTGAATCACTAAACTAGTTAATTATACGTATTCCCTTATTATCCCTTAGTTAGACCCGAACCGTAATTTTTAACACGTTCTAAACTGAAGTCGGATTAATTGCAATATGAACTAAATAAATATTATGACTGTCTTAAGATCAGTTCAATCAAATCCCTGCACACAACATCCGAGTTTCATTCATTTTATCAAAATAAGACTCTATATTTCCTTACAAACGTATACCAATCACCTTTTCATCATTAAAATCGTACTCCGTGATTTAAAAGTACGAAACAAATTCAAAAGGAATGCCCCATATAAGAATGCAAGTGAGATGAAAATTCAGCTAGCAATCCATCTAAATACACTTAAGTGAATCGATTCTGTCGATCGAGTATGTCAGTTGTTTGGCTTCTAGGGTAACGTCATAAAGGTTCTGTTGTTTGTTCTTGTTTGCTCCCCCCCCCCCCCCACACACGCACATCATGACGCCACCGCTGACGAGTGAAGCAGGTGTGATAATCCACCACAAACTCTTTCACAGATTCAAAAATTGTTGAATATTAACAAACTTTTCCATGAAACAACAGCTCATTTCGTGGTCGCTAAAACGGTGATAGACGTGTTTTTTTTTATCTTAGGGGGAGTGGCTCTGGCTGATTGTTGGTGCCGAGCTGTAGGCGCTATGAAGATTTATTACTGATGCGACCCTAGGGAAAGGTACATTCTCGTTTTGCCTATTTGTTTATTCAATTATTATTTATTTCGACCTCGATTTTTCTCTGCCTTGGTCTCTCATCCGTGCATTCAAAAACAGCACGCTCGGCATTCACACAATCAGCGTCGGTCCGTTATCACTTTTAAGTCTACATAATGATTCAATCAACTTTTTACGTATTTATTAGTCAACCCACTTGTAATCACATTCTAGGATATTTAGGTAGAGAATGAAGAAAAAATGCAACTTACAATTAACAGCTATAAAACATAATAGAAAACAATATACAATAGCATTACAAGGCAATAACTTCATACACACGCATGAAAATACATAAATCAATATCGGTTTGAAAATGCGGTGTCCCGACCGGGAATCGAACCCGGTTCGGGACATCTTTTTGAAATTTGCTACTACTTCAGTATATAATTATGTATTTAACGCAGAAGTATTTGAACAAATATGGTAACTGTAAAGCAGGTGCCATTTCTGTCACTCTGACAATTTAAGGTGTTTAAAATATTCATTGTAATTTGTAAGGATATATATATATATATATATAATTAAACAATAGCGTGATCCGTTGCAAAATCAAGAAAATATCGATCTTCTTATTCGTAACTTACAAAATGCGTTAAGCATCGGTCGCAATAATGTCATAATGCATAATGCAAATAGATTATTAGAAGTTTAGCTATGAATATGTATGTGATACTAGAACATGAAAACATGCCTTGCGAAATATCCGCCAGTGTTTGGAGGAAGTGTTTACCTGTCTGCTACGCACACGCACACGCACACGCACACGCACACGCACCGGCACACGCACACGCACACGCACACGCACACGCACATGCGCTGTGGCGAGTGACACGCGTGTCCTGTGGACGCGAGAATAGAGGACGTGTCTCAAGGAAGTGCGATGCGATAGCCTCTGTAGAACAACTAACAGTAACATTAAAGAATACCGATTGTTAATTCGATTGAGTAGTTATTAATAACCCTTTGATTCCAAAGGTGTTATAAAATGTAATATCTTTCAACATGGAATGAATCAAAATTTTGACATTATCTGATTAGTTTAATTTAATTGTACAAAAATGGATTAAATGCTCTCTTTTTCTAATTGGTATAAAGGTACGATTGCACATGCACAGTTGCTGCTATAATAACAACAAGCGAAGACTGACTTCAATTTGCCTACGCTGAGAATAGCCTGAGAGTTTCTTGGTTTGTGTCCGTTTGTTCGCTCTCTACCGGACTAACAGGTTATCTTTAGGAAAATTTCTCAGGGGATCTTCAAAATCTCTGAACTTAGAACTGCTACGTTTTCGGACACAATCAAAAAACTGTTTCTCGTAAAAATCGTACTTTACAACTTAAAAAAAAAAAAAAAATTACTTATGTTTGCTCTTTATTGGACAAACGGAAGCTCTGATCTTGATGAAATTTTCAGTGGATTTTTAAACTGTTTTACGTAGATATATGCTTTTCATTTGGTAACAATCTTAGACATATTTGTATCGCAAAAACTTGTGTAGGATCTGTTGTTCCATTAAATAAATGGTATTCTACTCTCCCTCGTACTTGTAATGTGGGTGAGTCGGGTAGTGGGTATGGACCAGTCAGGGAGTCACAGCTTTCTGTTGTCTCTCTGCCTGCAGAATGCGTAAATAATCGAACCACTCCAGTACCAAGTTTCGAGAAGCGAGGCGATCTCTGAACATGTCGACCGATCGAGATGTTGATGGCTATGCATGTTTTAGTTACCTTGTGTAACGCAAGAGTGAAGAAGGGCCCGAACAGCTTTGATTACAGGGATTATGCAATCAATGCAATATATATTTCTTCAAGCATACACGCATTTGTGTGTCAGAGCACTATTTTGTAGAAACCAAATTTTATTTCAATGTGCGTTTCGACATTGTTTTCTTATTTTTGTTCAATGATTACGGATTTTACAAACTGAAAAAGCGATAAAGGTTCTGAAGAAACATTAATTTTGACAATCTGAAATTGTTTAGTTGTTATTTATGTGAGCCCCGATCAAAGTATTTTCCGAAATTTAATTTTTATACTTAAGCCCATTCTTTTTAATTAACTATATTGTGTTTTTATAATTTTTCTTGACCATCTGTAATTTCGTGTTAAAATATTTACGCGTCCAAGCTTCATTTCCACATTAGCAACAATCATGCAGACTTGTCGCTAATATATTCCGTCCTGTGTAGGCTAATAATGTGTCCACTTAACAAGTTCGTGAAACAGAAAACGTAATATGTTAGGAATAGTTTTTAAAAGTAAGACGATTTTTAATAAAAAATACTTTCAAAGGCGATTTAAAATTTATCATTCTGTTGTTGTTCGAGCAATTTCATAATCAGGAATGTATGTACGTCTTGCTCTCTGTAACGTCTCCATATGGGTTGTTTAGGAAGAGGATTTGAAGAACCGGACCACACCATTATCTCCATGACTTGTTACACCTGGATTAACTTTTCAATTGCTGTTGTTCGTGTAGAAGACAGGTTTGCGTATGATTGATTTCTTACTCCTTCCACTCCTTAGAATATTATAATAATAGAACACAAATGTATTCACCCTCTTTTCTGCCCTGCACCACACCCCTCCAAGAATCAAATTGAGTTTCTATGTTCCCGTGTAGCTCTGATACGGAACAGATGTTTATATATGACAACTATCCCATTGTATGTGTTTTGACTGTCGTGTATAAATTATTAGGTAAAACAATATTTCTTCTGAAAGAGACGATTATTTTACCTAGGGATAACAATTAGAGGAACAAAATATTGCTCTATTAATTTCCATGCATTTGTCTCGAATTTAAGTGTAATTTACTAAGTAATTTCGGCGTTGAATTACTACAGTTTCGCGTAAGATGCTTTGTGTATACAGACCATTTACTATCTCGAAAATACCATTATTTATCGACAAAGCTTACAAGCATGCCACAACGCCACAGTACATATAACGATAAAATAATTCACTCTGGTATTCCCAATAGTAAACTTACTAGGTCATTACAAAACCCAATTCAAAGTCCCGAGCGGTTGCTCAAATAATAAATAACTTGTCAACCAGTGCTATGAAACTTCGATAACTTACTTCTAAACCGCCAACAAAACTGTTCCCTTTTACACTCGAGCTAAAATAATGCTTTTGGTGAAATTCAGAGGTCGTAACAGATGCTTTTAAAATAAAATTGTTTGTACTGTTGTATGTAATGTTCTAATAGAGTAGGATCAAGATAAGTACGTAATTTACCCTTCGGTTAAGAGCTAGAGCGTGTTTACTGCTGTGGGTTGCATTAGGCCTATTATTAAATAGAATTTAAGCACATTCCTGAAATATCAGGACAAAACTTCAGGGATATTATGAATGGAATGTTTATGAAATATGCTTGTTATTAACAATGTTGCAATAATAAAGCAGGACTTTTTCTCGTTTTAGCGATGGTCATAAAATATCACGTGCAACTTCTGGTAATAATAATTTGTGTGAAATTGATAGACGAATTCAAAGTGAATGTATAATTTAAAAAACGGATTGTATAATATATATATCGGTCAATCATGGGTTAATGAATGATCTTAACTTTATACTACCATCTTGACAGCCATTGTTTAAAATGTTTATAATTATTCCTTTTAGGTGAATATTAAATTTTTTGTTCAGACTGCTGACATCGCACATGACTGAGATTTAGGAAGGATCCAATGGAAAGAGTCAGTTTGGCTATTTTCTAAGTTTAATTTAACTTAACGAAACACTAAATTGTTTTCGATGAGTTTTTATTTGTTGAAGAAATCCAGTACGTATAATTTCGAAATTCTGTTGTTTCGCTAACCGTCTATGTTGTAAACGTATATGTTAGTGTTTGCAATATCTTTGTTTTAAGTTTAGCAACGTTTAATGTCATCACATTCACCCTGTTTCAGCTTGCAGGATTCGGTTTCTGCTGTTTGTTATTGGCTGACGCCTCTTTATAACTTGCAAGGTATTTTAGGAGTTAGTGATTGATAAAATGATAACGAGTGTTTGAAATGTATCGGTCTAGTCGGTATTTTGTTTCAAGAGAAAAACTTACATAACATTGTAAATGTTAATTATAATATATAAAATAGTCTCATAAGGTTGACTTAATCAGCGATCATAAAACGTAGGGCGTTTTAACTTTGAAAACAGGATAAGAAAAATTCCACTAACTTTTTTCTCCATCATGCATTTTCTTAAAAGTAAATACCTGAATTCCAGCCCATAGCAAATGAATTATTGAAAAACGATATAAGAAATAGGCCAACCCCCTTGCTTGGGACGCATCTGCCTGGAAAACGACGTTCTGAATTTTCCCCGCGTAGCGATAGATTTTTAATATCTCTTCATATCCCTTACAACCTAATGCACAAAAGCATTGCATTATATCTTAGGGATTTCAAATAAATCCATATTTCTGTCTATACCTTTAAGTAATGTTATAACAAAAGTCGCACCCACAGACTTCCTCAGGATCAATTGAGTCGAATCATACGCGAATGTGAATTATTGTGAATAGCAATGCTGAATTAAGCGTGAAGGACGTTTAAAGTCGTCTGTCATTGTGTCAATATAAGGGTGAATCGTGAAACGCATGTTGAGCCCATTACCATCCAGTATGCACAGCTGTGCAGTTGGCTACTATGAATAATCTATATACGAGATGAGGCAGAACGCGGAGGTTTCACTTCGATTCCCGCAACTTGTATAGTCACGTTTTCGAATCTCTTTTGTGTACAAATTTGCTAATACATCCTCTTTTAACTGTTCAATTATTAGACATATGTGCCTATGAGCATTCTACATTAACAAAACTCACATATTAATATTCGTACTGATTTTAGAACTATTCAACCCTCGTTTGTCTTCAGTTTAAATACCATAAATCCTAAAAAATATAAGGTCTCTAATGGAAGTAAATATTTAATATCCAGCATCAGGTAATTGATGAGGGTATCATTTTGATTCATAACTTTGTGATTAAGGTATATGCTCGTTGTGATATTCCTTATAATTATAATGTGTAATCATTGAATATTAATAAATAAATAAATAAACTAGGTTTGCGTTTTTGGCCCTTGTAGGTATGCAAATTGTTTGAAAACGGATATGTGTATATATCTTTCAAGATTCTCTTAGCTTGTGATCGATTATTTTGACTTTATTTTTAGACGATACCAAAGAAGGCGATAGGCGAAGATAGTCAATACCTAAATTGTATAACACAATTTTAAATTTAATTAATGTGTTTAAATAATAAATAAATAAATTTTATTTAGAGTCAAACCCTCTCAGTTATATAACTGATTTTCAGTGGGGGACTTTTTTTTTTTTATTTATTTTGTAACAAAAGTTTTAAAGTCGAACATAAACATAGATTTTAACGTAGATTGGTTTACAAATGTAATTGGAATTGCTGTCCATAAATTGCTAATTTCACCGTTCATGCATCTTAAGGCTATTCGACCGCGTTTTTCTATTTTCCAAAATATGCTACCAAGTCAAAATATAGTGAATGGCTTTGAAACCTGGCTATTTTAGAAAATCAAAACTATTTTTTCAAATTTTTCTGATCCGGTACACGGCCAATATCGCTACCTCAAAATAATTTCAAACTTCAATTCGCCAGGGCACACCATTCAATGTAGGGTGTTGTGCTTTTGTAACATTAATTTTCAACTGGTTTTCTATAGGCTGACTGAGAGAAAAAAGTTTTTTTTTATAATTGTCTTTCCTGCGAATTTTTTCGTCTGGCGATATTTTGTACCGATTTGTACCGCCAAACGGAAAAATTCGCAGGAACGACAATTGTTTTTAAAAAAATCTCTCAGTCAGCCTATAGAAAACCAGTTGAAAATTAAAAAAACCCTACATTGAATGGTGAGCCCTGGCGAATTGAAGTTTGAAATTATTTTGAGGTGGCGATATTGGCCGTGTACCGGATCAGAAAAATTTGAAAAAAATAGTTTTGATTTTCTAAAATAGCCAGGTTTCAAAGCCATTCACTATATTTTGACTTGGTAGCATATTTTGGAAAATAGAAAAACGCGGTCGAATAGCCTTAATAAATATCAGCCGTCCGCGGAGGCGCATACGATTAGGAGCTAGTCCGATGCGTATAGCTCTAAGTCTACGAGGACGTGGGTTCGAATCCCGTATAACCCACGGTTTTTTGTGGTCGTCCTTCATCGTTATCTATCGTCTCACTCATCGTCTCGAATAGTCATCAACAGAGACGTTAAGCAACACAAATCATCATCTTAAATCTTCATAATCATCATTATTTTAATTCTATCTTTGTATTTGAAATAGTTTCGTAGGTTTGCCTAGTATTTGAAAGCGCACAATTCGTTGAAGGAGACGCCATTAAGAAGTAGCCCAAGGCGCGAGGCTGGGGAGAGTGATGCATGGAGTGGCTGTCTCATAACAGGCCTGCCTTTACGGCGCGAGACACGATTCATAGAGGAATATGGACCTACGTCATTCCGCTACCATGAACGCCCGTATGTTAAATAGTCTTTGAAGAGTGATAAGAGAATAAGAACAGACGGATTTAGACACTGCCTCACAGACAAGGAAGAACACCATAGGAGTAACATTATTCAATAAGGTTTAAACGTGGAAGTGTAAAACAGCGTTGTTATACGTTAGTGATAATGTTACTGCAAGTTGTGTTGATGTTACTCGTATTTACTGTAACTACAATGCAGCCGACATGAACAATTGTCATTTTCTTGGGATATACACTGGAAAACTTGAACGTAAAGGAATTTGTAACAGCTGCTAGAGCAGCAAAACTATGAGAGTTCCACCACGCGATTAAACTTTTCCCGAACTAGCCAACCATTTGCTAACATTTTGTGTACACACTTAAAAACTTGCTATTTGTTTTTCTTCCCGTTTGCACATTTTATTGATTACACAGTTCGTGAACATTCTTAACCTAACGGAAAGAAAATTCCAGAAACTGCATAGCATCAACGCCATGGCAAAATGTAATCAATTAAGATATTACGTAGGGTGTGTGCCTTATCACTGCTTTCACTCTTCTCTTCGCATTACGACAAACTATCCGAGACACATAACTAATTTGAATACAGAAGTTGTTCACGTAAGCTTCTGCCTAATTTATTTTAAGTTTTATTTGACCTGTTGAATATAGCAATGCTAATGAACCAACTTAGGCTAGCGTACTTGGTAAATTTAAATATTTCAACACTAGCTGACGCGCTTAATGATTCCTTCTCTTGAATGAAATGCCGTTCCAGAAAAGTTGTAGATTCAAATAGGGAATCACCATCAGAAAACTTTTCTTTAAGTTCATGTTTCATTAATTTGTGTGCTGTGCTAAGATGTGCGCTTCCTCTTGTCTCGAAGTGGAGTAGGAATTTATTTGAAAGTGTAAGCTTTTATTTTCTAGACCCGTAAACGAAAGCGAGATCTCACTCGACGCTTGTCCACTAATTCATGTATCGCTATCTCGCTCTTGCTTTATATTGTGGCACTGAATTATGCAGAAGATGTGATAAGATTTTAAATTGAATTTATATTTGCCCATCTCTTTACATTTGTGTCCGAAGGAGTGAAGTGGGATTGCAAACGCTAACGGCGGAGGAATGGGTGGGGGTGGGGGGGTGGGAGTGGGGAGGCGTGCAAGTGACAAAGTGTTTCAGATAAGAAAAGCAAAAAGTATTTACTGTTGTTATGGATCTTTCTATAACGAACTTCCTAAAATACAAGAATTGTTGGGCATAATATATAAACGAAGTTTTTAAGTCAAATTACCATATTTTGCCCATAATTTAGGCACGTTCCTTTACCGTACGCATAGTGATTGTTGGTAGGAAGAGTTTGACACTTAATTTACACCGTCTCCCTGACTTACACGGAAGCTTACTCACCAAGCCAAGCGCTCGCCCAGTCTTGTGACTAGACAGGGGGGGGGGGAGAGGGGGTTCCGAGTGGAACATCAACGAGTCTTTTGTAATAAATGAACCCTAGGCAACTCCAGTAATTAAACTTCTGAGCGAAAGAAAATCAGCTGATCAAGAAACCGTTTAACGTTTACCTGTCTTTCAACTCTTTTCATTTCCCTCTTCAGTGCCATATTATCAAAAACAGCTTCTTGCAAACTTGTAAATGGTTTGTCGCAAGACGCGATAGGAAAATGCTTTTAAAATGTTTAAAAGCGAAAGGGGCAATTAGATTTTAATTTAGCTTGACATGCACCAGGTAAGATAAGAGCTCAGTACGTTTTAATTTCCTAATTTTAAGAGTTTCCTAAATTTTGGAATGAATGGGCTTGGTGCAATAATTGTTGAGAAGTATTTTCTCTCAACATCATACTTCTCGTCAACATCCCAGTTAGATTTGTTCTAATTGAATTTTAGATGGAAGGTTCTGGCTCCTTCAATGGTGTTCAACTAGACACGGCAGTCGAGTTGATGAGCTGAATTCCAACCAACACTCTTCTTGCTTCCGTAAACGCTCCACGCAAAAGCTAAACGACGCTTCTTATACTGAACGCTATTAAAATAGGAACAAATGCACTAAGTACAAAGATAATTAAAGTTAAAAATCCGTGCGTTCTCCGAGGTATTATAGGCTGGATGATTTGCATTTATAATAAGGAAAATGAAGAATACGCAAAGCTAAAATATAAAACGCTCTTGAGAAAAGTACAAAGCAGCCTAGCTAAATGAAGAGGAAAGGAGTTAAGGCCAAGATACAGGCAGAAGTTATGTCAACAGCCGGTTGAGTGGATGCAAACTATACAGGCTACTATAAACGAATCATAAAAAGTCGGTTGCTTGTAACAGTTTTGTGGAGTTATTAAAAGGCAGGGAAAGTAATTTATTAAGAAGTTGCAAGAGATTTTTAGACTGAGCTTTCATTAAGTCTTCTTGTGTCGAAAGCGGGGCTAGGGTGCGGGTGGGGATAAGAAGAGGGAGAACTGAGAAGGCTTTGCTAAGCAGGCTCGCCCGAATATTAGTCCCTCCGGAGTAGTTAATGCTGTGTTAAAGCTGTGATCCTTTTATCTTTTCTTACAAATTACTAGACTACAATATATTTCTTCGTAAGCATATCAACAATCCTTACAATTCTCTTTTGTAGCTATGTTAATTAATAAAAACTCTACCTTCATAAAAGAGTGAGAATTTAGTGAGAGCTTGCAGCGAAATTATGCTAGTAAATCTTGGAGGCAATAACAAAGGGTCCATCTAGCCCACTTATTATAAGATTATCTCGCTTTCTTAAAACTGCTTGGCCTAAAGAACAAACATTTTGGTTAGTTGGACTCGTAAAAGAACAACACTCATTATAAATGACGCTGAATATGTCGACCCTAGGCTAAACTTTTAAACACACAAGGCCTGTATTGCCTTAATCTTGATAACAGTTTTAATAATCTTGTTTAAACAAGTAAACACAGAGTTGTGTAATTTACTAAATTGTCAAGTGCTGTGCACATATAAAAAAGTGAGATCCCGAAGATAAAGCTAGGTTAGCCTTGAAGTATTCTTCTTTTGGAAATTAATACATGGTCTTTGGGTTATGATAAACTTTATTGTTATTTTTAATTATAAATATCGTGGTCAGTAAATATCTGCATCAAATAAATGTCCTATTGTGGATTGAATTGAATTCTACAATCATTTTATCTCATCTTTAATATGATCTTACTTCACGGATTCTTGTAATAACCTCTTCAAGTCTTGAAATTGAATCGAATGGAACTAGCACATGTGAAAATCAAGTCTCGTTCAGATGAAAACGTGAGTTTCTGGGTCAATTGTTCCCGTGTAATAGTCCCCGCCACACAAATAAATTTAGTAATTACCATTTTTATCTTGCTATTATGAAAATATGTGCAAGCATCCCCCATGAATAACATTATGTAGATACCGTTTGTTGTTTTTCAAGATGTTAATTATAGCAGTGCATAATCTGTATGGTAATTACTAAGTTTTTTCTAGCATCAATCAGAGCAGTTGTCAAGTAAATATGTAAACGGAAGTACTCTGGGCTACTACCTGCAGACCAAATCTCAAAGGGGTAAAACCACAAATAGTCTCGTGTTTTACACTTTAGGGGCTTATACATTCGAGAAGTTACACATTTTGCGTAGGTACCGGTGTTTCGAAACTATCACCTGCTTGTGGACCCGAACTCAAAATAGCTTGCTTTCTAGAGCCTGACCCCAGAGGATTCACTTGAAGGAATGAAATCCGGTTATTCAAGGCCTATTGTTTGGGATTTTGTGATTTCGGTATTTTTTTGCTTGTGTCAAACATGGACATTCAAATTGTTGGTCTGTGGGATGGGAAAGGTAGGCCTTCGTCACATTAATCATGCATGCAATCGTGCGTATGGGATGGTTTTAATCTTATAATAGTTCTTTTCATTAGGTTAATTACAGGGAGCCAGATTAATATTGATCTCTTACATCGGAAGGTTGTTTGTATAAGGAACGTTAAGTAGATTGAATCAAATTTGCTGTCACGCACCTGCCATATTGCATTTCAATTTTAAATGATCAGTTGGCGTGCGAATCAGTATCGAAATTCACGATGAAATATCCCACTAGAAAATATCACGGTGGACTTCATTACAAGAATGACTTGTTTATCTCAGAAAACACTATTTAAACTAAAACTTCAAATGCATTTTATCGACACCTTATTTTATTTGAGTTGATTTCAACAGCAAAGCTAATAATAATAATTAGAAAATTGTTCCAACTTGGGTACGAACCCAGAACAATCGTCACTTAAATATATTGGGCCTACTTCTGAAATTATTAAATACGTTTGGAGAATTGTTATTACTTTGTATGAAAATAAATATAGAGGTGAAGCATTTCGCAGGAACTTTATAATCAACTATTCCTAGAGAAAACATGTGATTCTGGTCGTTGATTGAGTCCGCTAAGATCCGTGTGTACTGAAATAAATAGTCAGTCTTCTGTTCGATTAATCCTGTACACCGCAATCACGAAACAAATAGTAACAAAATATTAAAACGTATCTTGAAATACGGGAGAGCGCTTTCATTTTGAAAACAATAGTTCATAATGCGAAAATAGTCGTTAGGTAGACTTGAAATTAAAATTCGTGTGAAGAGTCTACCCACTCAGTCTCGTAACTGAGTTTCAGTGAGGGACTTAAATTTTAAGCAGTTTAAGCTAACTATGTCGGCGCCGACGCCGTCGACGAGCGAACAATTGCCAACCAGAGACCGGTATTTTAAATAGAAAAAATATAGGCCTACAGTCAATCTGAGAATGAAGTCAAGTTGAATTCAAACAAAACTATTTTAAATTTGACTTAAACTTCATTTTGTGATAGTAATAACTTGAAAGATAATTCTTAATACTCACTTAAATTTTGAAACGTAGCAAGTTTTAGAAACTTGTATTGCTCTCTTTTTTGTTGAAACACCATCAGTTCAATAGGGCAATCCGATGTGGATTCAGTTACTTGTGAAAAGGTTGTATTTATGTAAATATATATATACATATATATTTCAAGCTCCAATGTGCCTGTCGACATTACAGATTTATAAAGTAATTTATCATTTAGCAATGCAGCTCAACATAATAAATATTGTTTAAGCAAAAAAAACTCCCTCGTTCACAAAAATACTGTATGGTTTATGAGGTAACTCAATGTTCCTATCCAAACATACAATTTACTCCCTGACTGAAAAAAATGTTCCCGGCCCATCAGTACAATACTAAAATTAGCAAGTTTAGTTAAAGAACAGTATAGGAATATCGATGCAAAATATACACATTTCACTATGGGTTCTATAAGACAGTAACAAGATGAACAAATTTGAAACTAGGTTACGATTTGCACATTTTTGCGAAATATCTCTAGTGACTGTGCGAATTCACGAGGTCTTATGACTGTCTAAAGCTCGTATAACTTTCTAAAGGTCCTATAACTGTCTGAACGTTAAGCAGTACTAGCAATGTTGAGCTCGGGCGCAAGTTACTACCTTGCACAAGGCAATCATGCTAGAGCTGTACGGGGCTCTCTGACCCTTAGACATCTTCAAATATCGGGGTAGATAAAGATGATTGTTTTATAATAAAACGCAAGAATTAAGTACGAAATTAAAAAATAACACCAGGAATAGAAGTGTAATTCAGGATTGACAGTTAAATAGGTAAAATATCGTCTTCAGAATAACACTTTAAAAACACTGCACATTGAAGAATTCGTACAATTTCACGATTCCCGTAAAATATTTTTAAATGGGAAACTTTGATGCAATTTTAGATACACTTATGTTAAATATGATTATTTTGTACATTATAATATGAGCACATAATTTAACTTTTATCCACGATATTTCGCGTGTCTAATAATGTGAATGCAAATAACTAAATAGCCTTATTATATATTTCCAAAGTTTCGGTTCAAGACCTGTACTTAATGTTTTAATGTAAATCGTAAGTAATAAATTACTTTCTCAATATATTTCCGTAACTTTGAAAACGAAATAATTAAATAAACACAGATACATTCTAACTTTTGTGAAGGTGTTTAATGAGTTAACAAAATATGTTGTATAGCACTAACTGTCTACTTGGTTTATGGACAAATGTATTTAATAGTTTTATGATTATAACTGTAGTCTTTCTAAAGACAATAACTCATTAACTCTCCTTGTACTTTATCCAGATAACACCATAGTAAGTTATGGCTGAGCATTTTTAAGAGTAGCCTGTCATGCAACAAGTAATGAAGCACAGCGGTCATCTTTCTAACTGACCTAGCCTGAACTTCGGTTCCAATGGTACATTTTATAACGAGTTATAATGTGTTGTACATTGAAGAGGTTCTTTATTTTTGCATCGACAAGTTTATCTTCCGACGACGGAAAATCTGCCTAGATTTCTCTACGGGGTCGATTTCAAACATAAACGAGCCAAGTTTATCCATAAAAGTCAAATTGATATTGGAGTTTAACGTTCCTTGAAAGGTTAAATCTAATCGAAGATTCATGGTTCTCAATATTTAAATACATTCGAAAACATCAAATAAGCGATAAAATAGCAAAGTAGATTATCTGCCGGGTTTTAGGGTGAGATTTTCCATTGCGTATTTATTCAGTAGGGGAGGTTTCACTGCCATTATAAAACAAGTTAGACACACACAAAATATAAAGCACACTTAATATGAAGTAATAAACACCCTTGACAGTCACATTTACGAATATAATATGTAAGCCAACCATCTATCGATCCTTCCGAAGCGAAACAAGCTTTCCCTATTCCCGCGCTTACTTACACATTACACTTTCCACCATTTACAAATTCGACAACAATCACAAGATTTATTTATAACTTTTTTCCAAGTGTGTGTCTGTGTGTGCGTGAATACACATGAATATGACCCACACGGAAGGTAGATGGTTGTTTGTAGGTAAATAGTTTCTTCGCTAGAAAAGATAGTACATCTCTGGCCCACAGCGTAGTTTTGAATAAATTTTGCTTCTTCATGACTAGACTACTATTTCGGGTAGACCGAGTAAGTGTAGGCAAATTATAACTAAATTACATTTAAACACAACGTTTCGTGGCCTCTGTGGACCGCATTGTCAAGGTGACAAAATAAGGCAAATATTTATCAACGATATGTATATTAAGTTGTAGCGTAACAGGTAATTCCCTGACAATTAGATAGTTTTACGCCAAAATCAGTCATAATATAACAGCCAATCCTTCTAAATATTCAATAACGTAACTCAAAGTGTAGTAACCAAACACTCTTAGTCTTTTTGGCGTGAAAAACAGAGATTAAACCGTGTGTTGGCCATGTATGGCTCAAAGTTGGTCAACCTGCTTTTCTGTCACTGACAACAGCTGTTTGCGAACAGTTATCATTTCTTTGTTTTGATTTCATCCAACTGATTTAATTTATTTCCTATTTCTTTCTTATCATTTAAAATATAATAAGTTAATTATTTTCTAAATTTAAATAAGTTTTTAACTCGTAAAATGTTCTCTGTTTACATACACAAACAGCCGTCACACCAAGGTATGCTGAAATACAAAATGCCTAGGCTTAGCTAATACCAGCCATTATTATTCGTGATTCTGACTGAAGGTTGGATCCAAGTATACGTAAAACTATTATCAAGAACTGGAAAAGTCATTGTGAACCATGGGAATTTTGACAATTTTTGGCACCATTTACGGAGTCGCTGAGGCTAGCGCGAAGACGCCCGGTCTCTAGTTTTTCGGGTAAATGCTTAATAACATTTTCGTTATCATATATCACGCAAACGTTGATAAATAATCAGTTTATGGGATAGTACGCGTTTCCTCCAATTTATTGATCGATTTTGAATTCAAAATTTTCAAAATATCCGCAAGTTACTAAAAAAATTTGAACATCGGGAATTTATTCAAAGTGTGCAGATTTCTTAACGCAAATCTTCATACCGGATCTCAAATTTTAAATCGATGTGAACGCGCAGGCTAATTTTGTTAATAGTAAGTTAAACGGTTTAATCCATGTTCCATGTTTTCATCCGTGTTTTTTCTTGACTTAATCTCGTGTGACTTATGTTTTGCTATTTTGCAACCTAGTGTGGATATCAATAGAAATCTACTTTATCATAACATTCATGCTAAATTCTGGAATAATATTACCGACCGATCATCAACACCTATACGCGTGCATTTTAGTTGCCTCAATCTCAGCGACTCCTCTATACGTAAAAATTTGAATTTTGACTTCGATTCTATCAAAAGCTAATTTTTTTGGACATGTTACCAATATAAATATATACAAATTTGTACCGTCAAAAACAAAGGCACTTTCAGACTGTAGCACGTGTTTTATCTTAATCTAGATTAAAATTTCTCTGTTGTTGTCATAAAATATCTCATTGACTTTGCCCTCAAATTTTCGTGGCTCTAGCTTAAAAATTGCAACTATATGTTCCATAGTTTTAAAAAAGTATAGCTTTTATTAGTAAACGTGTATCAATGGTATCATTAAATAATTGTACAGCTTGTAAAATACTATATTCCGGTAACGATTGCTCAGAGGGTATTCATCTCGCAGATTTAATTTTTTGAAACATTGTGAATCACCTAGTACTTTCAATTGTTTAAAATCCCAAAATTGGTATTTAATGATTTCTATATTTAGGGTCTATATTTTTTGGTCTTAACTTAAAGATAAAAAAAACTTGTTTTGGTCGTAATGTAATAGTCGTTATAATAATTTTGGTCTAGGTAAATAAATAACATCATAGACGAAATATATTACATTTTAAAGAAATGCGATCAACAATATGACATATTCAGAAAAACTATCAAGCGCTGTTAAACAAATCGCAACAAACATAAAGCATAAACTTATATTATCTTGAAGATAAACGTTCCCAAATAACTCATAGCATTGTCATAGGTAAGTAATAATGAAACAGTCGACCATCCAAATCGGATACTTTTTCCACGAATTAAATGCTTGGATTGTTACTAAATGGTCTACTGAGTTTAATGAATATTCTTTAAGAAATTTATTTCGACTCTAGATTCCACTTAACTCTACATGTGAATGCAGTTTAGCGTATAGGCCTACTTGTATCCGACCCTCAAGAAGGATCATGAAAGAATAATGGCTGGCATTAGCGTAGCCTGGCATTTCGTAGGTTAGCAATTGTGCTGAAACTTGTAGGAGAATGTTTGTGTTTCGTTTGTGACGTAAACAGAGAAGAGTTATAGTGAACCTCGGACATTAAACAGAGAACGATTAAAGTGATTTTGATTTTAACCATAATTGCGATATTAATCTTTTAACAGCCCTGACGTAAAACATATCAACGCAACTTTGACTTTTGTATTTTCATATTGGTCATTTCCAACTAATGTATAGCCTTAAAATTTTGGCCAAATTAACTACTTGATATTGTTTGTTTTATTTCGTTAACAATAACATAATATTTCCACTGATAATTTCAAACATTAGGTAGTACACCCGCCATCTTCAAAATTCTACATCCACCCGAGTCACATCTCTCTCCTCTATGATTTGTTCAATTTGTCCGATCCACTTATCTCTTGGTCTTCCTACTTTTCTCATATTCTCTTCTAACCTTTCAAACTCTGTTCTTGGTATGTTTTCTGTTTCAATTCTTTTCATGTGTTCAAACATCTCAACCGCTCTCTTCTAATACACTACCTCAAACTTTTAACACCCAGTTCCTTCCTAATCGCACTACTTTTAATTTTATTTATTTTAGTTCCTATTTTTTTAATATTTTTTTATTACAACAACTTTTGTATTTACAACGTACACATATCAAGTTCACATATCAAATTCACAGAAATTAAATTTGGTTTTAGGGGAAAGGAGAAAACACATTTAAATAAGAACTCAAAACAAACAAAACAAACAAAAATTGGGGCACATCCTATCACACGTTACCTTTTAATACACTTTTAATCTATTTTATTATGTATAATTATAACATTTAAAAAAAAAAGATAAAACCCATTCTGTCTGTAGTTCTCTTGACCACAAATACCTCGTGAATAACCTTTCAGTGTTTTGAAGCGTCTTTGAGATATAGATATACGTTCCTTCGTCTCAATAACTAAGCGATGTTATAACCATAACATGTTATATAATAATAGTTTCCGCGAGAAGTAATCTCGTATTTAAAAGGCCACAATTCATGTGGTGCTGAAAGTTAGACATTTCTTACCTTAACTAATGTTGAAACGTAGCCTAGAACAACAGGGAGTGTCGCCACTAGAATGTGCGAAATGTGCCATTGAAATGACGATGTTTTATTGCTGTGTTCTGCGAGACACGGAAAAGCTGTTTCGGAAGCCTTGTTTCGCTGTACCGTGCCACTGTGAGCTAAATATTTAATAGAGGCGGCTCACAGTAATGGTTTCTTTTAAAATATGTCATGTACCGATGTTGTTTTACAAGGTCACATTATCGTGATCAATGAAATAGATTTCTAATACTCAATTTTACTTTCGAAAAAATGAATAATCAAAACTGAATTACAAATTACTGTTATATAGGGTTTTATCTTTTTTGTTCCCATAAAAATGTATGTGCATTATTTGAAAACAATCACTATTGCATGTAAAGTGTGATACGTGTGATAAGAGTCCGGATAAAATATTATAATTAATATTAGTTGTATACTGACCTCTGGTTGGCTATTTTTCGAGCTTCAATTACATAAATTCAATGACTCGGTCCAATCCAAATTAAGTACAACACAAGTATACAAATGTATTGATTTATTTGCATAACAAGTCAAAAGTGTATATATCTACAATTACATGGTAAGCCACGCGATAACAATGGTCTATTATAATATATTTGAACACTATATTTTCTAGTGAAGATAAAATAGTAAATTCAGAGTGATTTCAATACAAAAATGTTTTCTGTTTCGTTCATGTAGGCCTATTGCTATGCACGGCCATGCTCTAGACAGTGTGTGTTTGCCGGCATTGAGTTAAATCCGCTCGAAACCTGACCAGCATGTCACTTAGCTCTGATCACCGCCATTATTTATCGTGAATGTCCCCGGTTCGGTCCCAGCCGAGTTCTCCTTTGAAATCCCCGGAAACAGATACGCTGATTTCAGAGGGTTCTACCGGAGCCGGGTGGAGAAATAGGCACCGTAAACATCTGCACGTTTGGCTTTGCTGGACATGTCCGCTTCTAGTCACCATTTGTAAATGATTTCGTAGTTTTTTGTTTGTGAGTTTACTGAATAGGGCATATAAATTCATCTGAAAAACGCACCATAAGTTAAAATGTAATTGGAGATTAAAAATGTAATTTCTCAAAGATTTCAAAGTTATATATAGTTATAATCCTCCCCCCCCCCCATATATATATATATATGTATATAAATTAACTTGAATATAATGAATTGAATTGGTGGCTGCTTAGCTCAGTTGGTAAGAGCATGGCCCGGAAATCCAAGGTCCCGGTTGCGTTCCCCGGTGTATTCACTTCTTTAATTTCTGTTTAAAGTACTAACACAGTCACACATGTATATTTACGTTTTTTGGGTTGTGTCACATGATAAAAATTGAGTAGGTGGTTTGCACTTACCCCACCTCACCCGACGTGTATATATATTTGACATCAGTTTGTAAGAATAACGTGTCATTGCCTTGTTAATGGTGCAATGCAATATTGTTTTTTTTTATGCCAATGATTAAATACAAGCAAAGCATAATTGCAAAGTTCATGCATTCTAACCGAAATAAAAAAAAGTTCTGCACAAAGTGAAATCCTCGGCCTTGATGCTTAAATCCACTGTGGTTTTTGTCCTCCCTAAAACAATACTCCTGGACGACACGTCCAGTACAGGGGTTTCTTGTTTGAGATCGGTCATTAATCAAGCATTGTCTCCATTAGCCTCTTTGTATTTACATTTGACGTAAACCCACCACAACGTATTAGATTTAAATTTCCTCCACAGACATAATTACACATTAGAGAATTTGCTTGTGGACGGAAAATTTACGAATTAAATATTATTTTTTGTTAATGTAAGAGTGGTAAAGAATACGCAGTAGTCGTTTTTAACACAAACTTGGATCTGATAAAATTTCTTAGGTAACAAAGGGTTGACCATTTTTAAATCTATGCTAGCATAAACGCGTGGTAATTAAAAACATTTAGAAATATAGGCAACTCTTAACGCACCTCTTGCAAATCATTAATTCAACTGATTCACCATTCAATTTACAAACGAATATCGATATAATTTCACATTCGACAGTTTGCATTCAAAATACAAGACATCGTATACAAACAAAATTGTATTAATATAAAGAATAATTGGTCCATTTAAAAAATAAAATACGCATTGTTTGCAACCTAACGTAAAGAAAAGTGGAACTGGTAAGCATTTAAATTAATGATAAGATATACATTTTACAATGGCTTAACATCGAAAATTCAACTTTAAAAATAAATGAGCTTAGCATAAGTGAATAGTAGCCATATATTATGAAAGTTAAAGAATTTGTATCATTTACAAATTCACACTTACATATAAACCAAAATAGTAAATAGAGCCAATTACAATCAAATCGGTAAATCTTAACACTATTATTAATAATAACCTTTATTAGGCAATACAAACTGTAGAACAATAAATGTTTTGCAACGATACCAGAAGATAAAAATATATACAAACGATTTGCCATGCCAAATATTACGGTTCTAATCCAATAAAAAATATTACACTTTGAATGAATGAACAGTAAAATAAATAATTCGTTCCGGAAAATGCGATGGATATCAAAATACCTTTTAAAAAGTGTCTGCCTTTTAGTTAGCCTCAAGTTAGCATTTAAAACTTTCTCATTCAAGGAAAGTTTGCAGCTCATTCCCTTAAAAGTTTTAATCAAAAGTGTCATAAACTTACACTTAATGATCTTAAATAAAAACAATATTTACCGACAACGACGGGCAAAAGCAAACTGTGAACACTATAAATAAATTGCCTCAGCAATGATGACTTCTAGACAAAACAGCCACAACGTATTCGTGCGTCTTTTCTTATTAAAATCCCGCGTGAGATATTCTTATTGGACGTGCTTTGAATATTGAAGGAAATTTGTGACCTTTTTGCTTTCTTCGAAGGAAAATATATCGAACCAAATGTTGGTCCTACACATAAATTGTGGAAAACAAACTTTCGAGACAAGAATTCCATATAAATATATCAAACGTACTGATGAAATGCAAAGTTACTCGTGTGCTAAATAAAGTTACTTTTTACTACGTCTGGGTACTATTACGACATTTTCCTATATATGCACGTAGTAAGTTATTGCATTCCTACGTGTCCACGTTTTATACGTTGTACTTTGCCAAAGTGTTGGTCGAACTATTTTGTTTTGCTTAAATATTACCATAAAAAATATAAAAAATAATCGTAAGGTAGATTGGAGTAGCTGTACGTACTCCCAATATAAGATCGCGGTCTGGCGGGGGTATAGTCGGCTTCAGTCTGATAATGGATGAGGAAGTGGAATCCTATAAGTCGTGAGTATAAACAGCGCCCTTGGCTAAATGTTTTTAATTACGGGTTTAAATTGTTTGGGCCCATAACCTCTTTTAAATACGTATAAGTTATATTATCCGACTTACATCGATAGTTGTAATTAGATACACGTGAATAACATCTAAATATGTTTACAATACCTAATTATGGCTGAGCTGTATGTTCTATTTACAATTTTCCTTTATATTCAGCTTTGATGTGAATAATAATAATCCTTTATTCGGTCTTAATTTGAGTCGGTGATTAAAAATTCGGCAGGATTTTGTTTTCGTTTTAATCAGCCTTGTATTAATCTTAAACTTTTTTCAATTTCACTTAAACTTACTCTGCTGGTTTCTATCGAGTTTTAAGGCAATGCAAAATGAGCAGGCACATAAATATGTTTCGTGTCAATACCAAAGTCGTAAGTTGGGTGGTGGGGGTGGTGGGGGGGGGGGTAATTAATATTAGTTTGTTAGTATTGGGGTTCCCAACAACCTCATTACTTCCTTGAAGTTACGTAGAAGTATTGAATTTCTCTATCAGCATTGCAATATAATGTGTTCGTCCAGCACATCAGCCTTCTGCAAAGGTATTTCAGTATTGAGAAAGAAATCAACGTTAATTAGGCCGTGGCTGTTAGAAACTTGGTGAGCAGTCGAGCGAAAACTGAAAAAGAAATTCGACTTTCCTTCAGCGAGCTTTTGTCTCGATATAAAACATGAAATATTAAAGAGCATTATGCAATCATTCAAACAACGGACGAGACGTTCGGTGTTCATTTAACAATTCGAAAATGTTCGAAAACTGAAATAAAGTTTTTTTTCAATTTTCTTCGTTTTCTTAAACGTTGACTTTCTCTTGTCCTATCGTCTTCGTTTCATTCTGCACAAACTTTACACGTGGCATGATGATAATGTTCTTCCATGGAACTTAAGAAATAAGTTCCCCGTCTGCACATCCACTTACCGTCAGCGACGGAAGCTGAGGAACTTAATTCAAGAACAATTATCAGAGGAACAGGCTCCTATGGTGGGCCGATTGAATGGCCCTCCCCTCCTCACCCTCAACCCTCCTACTCCCTCAGAGGCAAGGCTATTAATTTACTTACCACTGCGATACATTTATACTATATAGTTTGTACTGCTTTAATCTTGTACACATGGTATACATAGCTTACAAATTATAAATAGGTATTTTAAGTCAGTATGTGTCGCAATTCATGTATGGATCAAGACGGGGGACATTAAATATCTAGTCTCATGGTAAGTTGGAGAAATGTGCAACGATTTAGGCTATTTTTAAGGATATGTTTTTTGTGGCAGTAACCATAGGTGATTTTTATTTAAATAATTTATTTAATTTAAGTGACGTTTACTTCATATTGAGATATTAACACAAGAGTTGTGACTACTTTTATGCAGTAAGTTGATGATATGTTATCGAAGTATTTGAATCCCTAGTCAAATTGAAAATTTTGAAACACTTCCTTTGTTTATTTTAATTAATAAAAACCTGGTTAATAAAAAAATAAGAGTTGAATAAATTATTTCCTATGAAAATCCATCGACATTGAACTTTGACGTCATAATCCAAGTTTGGCTTAACACTTAATATTGTTTAGCGTACACTTATTTGATATTTCACGTATCGATAGACGTAGAATTAGACGTTTGTAACATCACCTGTGAATTAAGAGCGATTGAAAAAAATCGGTACCGATAGGAACAAATTACATAACTAAATAACTAACGTCACTTGGTGGACTCTTCCTTTAAAATGGCGCCTTACTATCTCATTATAAAATTGGTTCATTAATTTGATATGCCATTCATAAAATATGTAAGGCTACATTTATAACGTATGTCAATCATAAAATAAAACAAATTAGTGGCTTCAATTAAAAAGTTAACTCTCGCAACTTTGTTCAATGCCCACGTATTTTCGTTTTCAGTGTGTCTTGATAGTGTCGGGTGTACGTGCCTCATTTCTTGGCATATTCGCTTCTATTGCACGCTTCATGTGTTATTAAGATGTTGGATGTAAGAGATGACGAGAGGAGAGGCGGATTAATTGTTTGCTTTACCAAGCCTTCCTTTGTAAACATACATTACTCGCGGGAATTCAGAGAAGATAATATCCAAACCGAAAGAGTTCTACAGTAGTAGCAAGCAAGAATCTTATGTTGAATGTCGTGAGAGCGATTTACGCTACCCGAATCACAGCTCACATTCAAGTTTTTTTAGGCAACGATTATTGTCATCGGGGCAAAGAAATTATGGATTACTAAGCTTAAAACACAAATTTTACAAACACTCATCTGTTATACTCGGTCCTCGATTTTATTACTAAAATATTTCTTCATGTTGTTTACGTAGTATGTTAGTTGTGAACATTGAAACTGAAAGTGGGAGGTTTATCATTACATGCTGCAAATTCGTTTCATAAGAATCTCTTAATTTTAAAATATTTTACCTAAATGTGGGGTTTGATCGAGAATATGATGTATGGGACGGTCTAAAGCACGTCGTCTTTCCGGTCCTCTGCAGTTGAAGACAACGCGCGAGAGAAGTTTCGGTCGACTCGAGCGCCCCAGTGGGAGCTTCCTTCACTGTCAGACAAGCGTAATGGCTCCGGCGACAGCGATGACCGCGGTTGACTTACATCAAAGCCTGTCTGTCAGAATAAGACGATGAAATATACCTTACGTCTGCGGGACGATAAGTTATTATTTAGATGGATTAGGGATTAATCCACGAACCTTAAAAGGTAGCTTTTTTATTTGAGTAAGGCTTATTTTTCGAAAAATATATTCCTTGCTTATGTGTGTTTATTAGTTTCTAAATTTTTGATGTTATATTAAAACTATTGAATAATTTTGAAAGTATCTATACTTACTTACTATTTGTTGCATTACTATTTTTTCCCCTGATTAAACTTATTTTGAAATGCTGAATTTTCTAGCAGGGAATTGACCGAGAAGAACTGAAATCTTTCAATCCGTTTCACTTATTAGATCGTGTGATTACTTTCATTTTAAAAATTGAAGCCTGTTTATTTCGATATTTAAAGTTTGGCTTAAGGGCCTAAGTAAACTAATTAAAAATTGAGTTCAATCAATATGTGAACCTCTTTCTAACCATGAAGTCAGGGTGGGATTTCAAATCGTAAAATAGGATAAATTATTAATCAAACAAACATAAATATAATTATTTTTAAGCCATTTAAAGAGATCTGGTTTCTTCTATTCCAGGGTCGAAAAGAACAAATATTCTCAAAACAAATAATCAATTTTGTTATTTTGTAACTACTGATATAATCTAGCCATAAGATTTAATTAGTGTTTTGTTGGTAATGCACTCATGAATCGAAACACAGCTTCAACTGTATGTTGTATCATTAGCATTGTGTTACGTACAGTACGTGTTTAAATAACAGGAAAACAATAAAGTGACCCTCGTTAGCTGAATAGTACGTGCCTGATTAATATCAACTGGAGAATAATGTTAGAATCAGTGAGACAACCCAAAGCCAGGTCGAGTCTTATCGGGCGCTCATGTAACACACACACACACCACAATGAAATAGAAATCCACACGGGACGAACACGTTACGTCTGACACTAACGCGGTAAACTTCCCACGCCCGCGGGCGCTATGACCTGGCCACCAACGCTTGGAACAAAACGTCTATAGATTTCCGACCTTATAGGTGGGGTCACGAGATCATATAGGCCATAAGCATGAACCCAAGTCATAACACAAACTCTCTATAAAAGTTTGACGTTGTGGGGTTTACCGGGGTCTCAAAACGTACATTTTATCATCAATATCGTGGCTTGGAAAAAGAAACGCTTTTTTGGCGTATACAGAAAAGTATATTTTATTAGTAGAAAATATACACAACTTGGCATTAATTGTTTAGGTTTGTAAATTCAATTAATAAAATAAAGTCATATTTATAGTCTACCCACTCTGTAACTTTAAGGCACTTAAATATAAAGTGGACCAAGCCAACATTGTCAGCGCCAACGCCACCAACGAGCGAACAATGGCCGGCCAGGGATCGGTGTTCGAGATACGAAACACCTACCAAACTCGTTGGGCCAGATTCAAAATATATTGACAAATATACTCATTGGGCCAGATCTAATCGTTTAAACTACAGTTTAAATTTATTGAAAAATATATTTTGTTATACATCATTGACCGATTAATAATGAACTATACGTCTTCTGACCTAAACGACACACTATTAAAATTATGAATAAATCCAAACACTCACGGGTCCACCCAAATGGAAGAGCGTTACTACTTAATAAATTGTTCGATTTTTCGATAACGTATTTGCTATGTTACATGCGCTGTTTTTTTTTTTTTAAATTTGGCTTCTATGTAAATCATTAGTAGTCCTAATGTAATTAGTTATTTTTTTTTGTTTTTGGTGATATAACATTTTTATTCGACAGCTGCGTTCGCCATGAGTACGACATGGTTAATTTCATTGGAAAAGACGAGGTCGGGCCACCAGTCGTAATTCTACCTTATGATTGGCTCCTAATTGAGTTACTCTCGTCGCTCCAAACAAATGATCGACGAGAATGGATGGAAATCAAGTTAATGTCGCCATGTCTGTGCCGAGATTCCTGATTCCACTTGATTCGAGCTGCAAAACGTAAAGGTTTAAAACCGCGCGTTCGGCTTGACTCCTTTCGGTTCAGTTGGCGTCGTTGTTTTCTCACTTCAGATGTTTCATTTTAACTTTTAACGGAAATTAAATGGTCATGAGTTGTATGTGTTGGGCTTCATTTTTATTTTATTTTTTTAAATAAAAGTAAAATACAATAATTAATTATACAAATGTAAAATGAAAGGCAATGAATTTAAAATACTTTAATGTATAATTATTCATTAGTACTAGGAAATTCGAAGTATTTATTTTATAGTGTTGAGTACTATCAAACATATAGGTGACAGTTTTTTACACGTCGTTATTAAATATTAACTGCATAAAACATTAGTTTCGTTCCCTTTCATGATATTTCCACTAGTTCATTTTGTCTTCTCCATTCTTTTAAAAAACATCTTATTTAAATTTTACTCAATCGTATTTTTATTTATCAAATCTATGTAAAACTATTTCTTCTGAATTAAGACACCAAACACCGTATTATTTTCACATTACAGCTCTTAGAAAATATTTGTTTATCCCTATTTTTATTTTATTTTAGCATTTAGGCTTTTCTTCATTTGGGTTTTCTAGTATAATGAGTCAAATGGCGAAGTGTCTTTCATTAGTTTAAATTGCTTAAATGTTTAAGATTATATCAATTCATTTATATTGAGTTGAAATAGAAATTACATTTTATTTTGAAAAAAATTAATTATTTCAGACCAGAGAGATGTTATAGTTCACAACTATTTGAAGTAAAGGTGAGCATAACATTAGAAAACTAATTTTTTGTCTTGCTTGTTTAGTTGTTGAAGGTGGATTTAAGTACTAATACGTATGGTAAGAAAAAGTTGCATTCGTTGTACATGACTGACATTTCGGATATTTTAAACAGTTGAAATTGATACGACTGGAAAACCCTCTAGCAATCGTAATAGCCCCTCACTTACGATTGGCCAAGCGTTGAGGTCGACGCGGCCAGTCAGAAAACCAATCGAGTGGAAACACAGCAAATCAAGTTTGTGTCACTACGTACGAACTGGGTAGAGTCAATGGCACAAGAGACGCGCGGTCAAGCTCTAAGCTCCGCGGGGAATTAAATGACCGTTCAGCATCAAGGTCCGCTTTCTAGGCGTAAACACCTACTAGAGGAGAATGTTTCACTTGCATTTCTATTCTTAAGTAAATACAATATACAAAGCTCCAAATCTCTAAACAGAAAAGTACAACACAAAATCGTGAACGCATGCACAAAAAAGGCAGACAATATTTTCTGGGACATTTTTATGTTCTGGTGTTGGGTAAATAAATAATATCAATATAACGAATAGTGTTTTGTATCAATCTGTTGACTACTTACAGCAAAAACAGATACATGTTTAAATACTCATGTGTTAATAGAATACAACTAACTTAAAATTCCCTTGTATGCCTCTACCCTAAACTGGACATAAACAATACAGAAATACGTACTCTAAAAGTACTCTTAAACGATGCATTCGCTTAGACTAGAATTAGAATAACCTACATAATTTTGTCACCTTTATTTACATGATAACTATCGTGTTATTTTTAATCTATATAATTTGAAACTTTCTTCATTTTGCATCTACATATTATATTGTTAGTTTGGAAATTCATTTTTAAATGTAATCATTTTTTTAATGACCTGTTTTGTAACTTTGTGTCTTCTGCACTACATTCAATGCACATACAATTTACTTTACTTTAGTCTAGCTTAAATTTACTAGTAGAACAATGTCGGAGTAGTTGATTTTATTTACGATTATATTATATTGAACTGGTAGGACTACGGTCCCGTTGTCAATAAATATCAAATTATTATAATAATAATTATATTACCTTGAGTAATTTTAGATACATTTATCGTGTCAGTTTTTTTGTAGATTGACTATGTTTGATGATATAGGTGTGTGAAGTATTTAAAGGAAACTAAACCAAATCAAAGTTTTCGGAGGTTCAACAAAATTTCATCTGCCTTACTCTACTTAAAAATTCGTCGCGGTAAAAGTCACTTGAAAACTCATATTCAAGTAGACGTCAGTTGCACGTGACTCGGCTTAAGCAGGAAATGGTTGCTCTCCGGTGAAACAGACTGTGTCTTTGCCTTTCGAACTAAAACCAACCAACCATAAATTTAAAAGTGCCACCGGTTTTTTCTACCCTCAAACAAGGTTTGTCGAGACGATAGGCAAGACTAATTTAAATAATTCGAAGTATGATCAAGGGATGTGAGGCTACTAGGAATGTTTTTTTGGGGGTTGGTTGGGTTGGTGTACTATCCGATATAAAACACAAGGTTTGCAAGTGAGACTTACTATTGAGGCACCTAATTTGATCCCATCCACCAGCAATCATAAAATAATGTTTATTTAAAATGTGTCGTCTTAAAATGCTAACTCTGTGACTTTTTGGAAGTCTTTTGAATTGCATTTACAAATTAATCTGTTTGCTTTGAATAACTTGGCTGATTTTTAGACAAACCCGTTCATTTCTAGAGATGAAGTAAATACTAGAATACGTAAATACGTCTCGTATTTATCAGGAAACAAGTTCGAGCGGACATTCGAAGCGTAGTGTAGGTGAACTTTAGGACACACCGGGGATTTGAGAAGTATATACCTTATCCGCTTCGGTATGAGTGAAAGGTTTTGTAAACGCTCAACTCGCCGTTTATATATTTATTTTTTGATTTTATTTTTCTTCGAGTAGTAAACAATGTGTGAGGTACCAGCACTGGTTAGTCCACAACTACTGTAAAGATAATGAGGTTCGTCGTGGTAAATATTACATTGCATTGAACTCTTCAACAAATTTCAGGTGTTTGGAAATTCGGCGTCGTATCGATTTTCTCAAACTAATTAGAACAGTTATTAAGATTTTATACTTCAGAGAGTGTATTTATCAAAGACAAAGGGAAACAAATTAAGTTCACTAGATTAGCTGACAGAGAATATTCGCTTCGCTGTAGGCTTTTCATTCATTCCATGTTTCATCTCTAATTGAAAAAGCTTCGATTAGAACTGAATGAATTTCTGATTCTTTCATCTACATTGTTATTAAGTAAAGGATTAATATTCAACAACAGTAAATATTGATGTGTTTAATTAATATCAAGGGAAAAGTCGATGTTGTAGAAAGAAAACCTGCAGTGAGTTGACTTTCTTCAGAAATTAAAGGGAATTCATATGAATTGTATAACATTAAGTCGTTCTGTGCGGATAGAGGTTTCTGCATACGTGTTCGGTTCGGGAACTTAAAACTGATTCGGGTTTTCTGGTCGGGTTGCGTAGGAAAAAGACTGCCACCATGGACATTGAAATCGACATGTAGAGAACCTTACGATATGATTTTCTCCCAATTCATTTTCTATTGTTTGTATTTTTATCGAATGTAATTTTTCAAGCTATAAATAAAAACTCTGGACCGGCACCTCCACCAAAACTTCTAGACCAGCACCCTCGATTATATTGTTTTGTTACTTGAACATTGGGTTTGTTTACAGATAAAAAGATTAATAGACACCTCTTATGACAGTTATAAATACTCTGGCTGGTGTACCCACAGTTATTTGTGTTTAAAAAACTAATATCCGTTGACCCATTCAATCGAAGTCGAGAAGATTTAGGCAGTATACAATCAAGCATTATAAGAGCAATTTTTGAGTGGTTCATAGGCCCCACCCTTACAGAGCGTGATTAAAAACTCATTTGTTTCGATTAGCGACATCACTGCTTTGGCACTTCATTGCATTTTAATAGATAATCAAGGTATCCACCATCGCATGTGGAATGTAATGAGAGATTATTAAAAATTGGTTCCTGATAACAAAATCCATTTCCAAATTAATGCATCGATTGGAACGTTCAAGGATTTGTTGGATTTATTGTTGTGTTGTTATTCTATTGCTAACTGTAGCACATTTCGAAACAAAATAGTCAGCATTTGAAAAACACTCATTACATCAATATTTTATCAACTTAACTTTTTATTTTTTTGTCTTTGTGGTTCGTCCTGATCATAATGATTGATTATTGAGAACTAAACACACACTTGATTTCACTTGATAAAAAATTTATTTCTAAAATATTCGCTTATACATATTCTTAAAATAACTAAAATTGGGTTTGTTTGGCTACCTAGGAACCCCGAGCAACCTGACAAACTTTTCTTTCGAAAAGCTCATCATTAGTGTTCTTGTTCACATTGGGCCTATCTTCGCTTCCACTTGGACGCTTTACAGCCAATAGACAGGATCCTCTAACGACACTAAGAGATATCCATTAAACTTTCAACATTGATCGCTTTCACAAGTCAAGGGGCCAACCATTGAGCGGCGATCCCAACAACCCGTCGTTTTACTAAAGCCACCTTTATATTTCGAGCTGATGCTACGCTGGACGGGAAACGAGTCTAGGGAAATTCATAATTACCAATCATAGAAACGTCGTGTCTCTACATCGTACAAGTGTGCGCACTGAGGTTTAATCGGTAGCTCGTTACTGCAGCCCACTTACCTTAATACGTCCTAATTGAATGGGTTTTAATCTGAACGAATTTGTTATTTTTTAAGAAGCGTTAAATAGAGTTTTAACTCGTTGAATTGTTATCAACAAACATCCAATATCTACGCAGTATGTTTAATTGAGATAATATCCTAATGCATTCTTCAATCACGTTCTCCAATACGACTAGGCGTGACATTTCAAGGACAGCTGCACATGGGGAGTGTGCTAGACAATACTTTGTGAGGTGTCGAGCTAACAGTCATATTTGTTATTATAAGGGAAAGCCTATAAGGTGAAAAGGACAGTCTTGGCTCTAGCGTTGTGAGACTGATTCAGAAAGTCCTAGGTTCGTATCTCGTCGAGACCGGCAATTTTCCGAGGTTTTCCTTAATCGTTATTGTGAATGCAACGGATTGAGTCCTCTTAAACAGCCCTCGGACATTCCTTTCCCAACAACCTTAAAACCCTTATACCCTAGTTAGTCACCTGAAGAGGGTCAACACCCTACAGCGAGCACCCCCCCCCCCTCCACAAGTATAGATTGCATACAAAACAAACTGCTTATACTTTGCAATGAACACGAAAATGCCTTTTGGCTTGAATGCTAGATATAATATTTTATAAATTTCGATCAATATTTTCTCACTTTTTAAATTTTTAACATAACATTCTGTCAAAACAAATTAAGGCAGGATAAAATAAGTAGAGCAGTTTGTGTTTAAAAGGGGTTATTTATATAGTTGTAGCAGAGCCGTTAATTAAACCTGTACATATGATCCCGTAATGAAAGGTCCAGTTCTGTGACTTAGTGGGTAGACACTATATATTAATTTATTTATTTATATTTATTTATTGAACATAATTTTGCTCTTAAAAAATTATAATGTGGTCTAAAAATGTGTTTAATTTTGTGAGATGATTGTAATGTTATAATGTAAATGTTTTAATTTTATTGCTATTACGCAATCAAGAGTTGCCGTTTGATTTTCATTTAATCGTTATGAGAAGTGCCGGAAACTTCAAGGTGGATCGTCAATATGAGAATAGTGAAATGTATAAATAATCCTTGTGGAATGCAGAAAGTGAATAAAATATTCGATTCTCTTCCTGAAGAACAGAATAAACTTCGAGTATTTGTTTGACCTAGTTATAGTTATTGATATGATTTATTCATTGCGGAAGTTGATAGTCGCAGATAAGTTCTTTATAAACTTGGGGATCTAAAACCCCTGAACTCAACAAAACAAACTTGATTCAAGCAATACAAATAAATGATCACTTAAGGTGTCAGAATCAATACTTTGACGTTGTCTTATTACACGTCTAGTCTGGCTTCGTACACATGTACTGCATTTAGGAATGTTGCAAGACTAAACAATAACATTAAAATGCGGAGTATTTTGCACCAGACATTGTCATGAACGATGAGAGCACACACATGATACTATTTTGTATCCATGATGTTGATGCGGTGTCGGATTTTTTCATCGAGATGATGCCTTGTTGATAAGCAGACATAGGTTGCACCACAAGGCATGCATTCCTTAGCTATTATTAGATTGATTGATTGGAAATTGCTTAACGTCTCATATTAATGCATCGAGGCTATTCGAGACGATGAGTGGTGATACATGAAGATGAAGTATGAACAGAAGGGAGGAGGGGAAACCCTGTACCGGCACGTAGCCTACTCCTTTCGAAAAGTACCGAAGGAACCAACGGCTTAACATCCCATCCGAAAGGACGGTGTAACCTTGACAGTCATATAGGTTCCTCCACTAACCCGGACTGCCTTACAGACGTCGAGGAGAACGAAGCCGTTACACTAGCTCTCGAAACCCCATCTGCTCTAACCAGCGGTATACGTGAGTTTCGGGGCCCCTCATCCCCTGACCACGCCCGAAGGCTGCTTTACTTCGGTGTTCGAGTGGGAACCATCACTTAAATCAATGTTGTATACGTATCCACAAGGTAAAAGATCACAAACAGAGAAAAACATTTGCCGCTTGATCAAAATTTCTATAATATTTTTCCATTAATGCTACACAATCCTATTGTTTGAATTTGCGTTGTTAAATTTGGCGCTTGAAAGTGTTTGTAAATGTTATTCAGGTACGTAATCCTTTTTGGTTATAGCCTAATAAGTATGTTTTTTATTGTCGAAGTTCTATTTATCGTCATATTCGTTGTACTTTTCGTAATAACTTCATATTATGAGTTGGCTTAAGGAGAACACGCATGCCGACCAAACTGTGCGTGTTACAATCATGCGTTGATGTCCGTAAAACCCCGTTAGTTATGACTATGTCGTGGGCTATATCTTAACAAAGAATAACACTGCAAGGCCTGACAAGCCTTCTCACCGAAACAATCTTTTTTCACTTGGGAGGCGACGCGGACGGAGTATATGCAACACGCAGTTACGGAAAAACCGCGACGACTTTGCCGAGATGGAACACGCCATTGATTAGAACGATACGAACATGGTGTCCTGGTAAAACCAAAACGAATATTTCTCTTGTTTTGCTAAAGCAATTTCAAACTGGTTCGGCTTTGAAATAACGTGTTAAAGAAGACGAGTGTATGCGTGTGGTTTTAAGAACACACCCAGTTTATCAATATTCCAGTCGTGTGCAGGACCCCGGCCCAAACTGCACACGCCGGTAGGATGGGGCTAACAGAATCCTCGCAGATTTTTCACCGTCACTTAAATTTCAGCTCCAAAAGAGCTCAGAGAAAGGATTTTGTGGCTCGACTGAGCTAGGCAGTTGTAGTTTTTAAAGGAATTGCAAATAAAGAAAAACGCCTCGCAAGGTTTAGAGGGAAATCTGTCATAGATAACAAGTCTTTCATTATTTCCCACCCCTGTCCGTGAGCCGGCAAAGCGCCCAGCCAGTGGAATGCGCATACAATTATTCACAATGCCGGTTATTGGGAGTAATGCTACAATTGCGCGTTCGTGTAATTCCGTTTAATGCTGTTCATATTGTGTGAATGCAGTTTCATCCATTATCGTGTTTCGCTACATATGATTACTAAAGGGATATTGATGTTCAGTTGTAGGCCTAAATGCCTTAAAAATAAGCAAAATGGTAATGTGGACGATGCCCCGGGGAAATGGACCGTCGCTTGCACGTGGAACGTACCTTAGAGGCGCTCGTATAAAGCGGATGACGGATTTTTTGTGGCGTGTCGCCAACATTGCATTTTGCATCCAAATTATCTACGTCTATCAAATACTTAAAAACAATCTGTCGTGCTTTATTTTGTTATTTATATAACACTCACGACGAATTTATGTCCAAGCTATTTTGAAACTTTATATGTTAAAAGTTTTGAGCACGTTTCTTTGCGGACAATATACAAACTTCCATTTTGACGAAAATCAATGTTACAACTCACACTCACAGAAACGAAAAATCTGAACATTTACTCTGGTGAAACACAATTATTGTTCTCCTATGTATGCCGTGGTAAATATAATAAACTATTGTTAAACTTTATAAAGCTACATTTAAATAGTTTCGAACTTGATGTTAAATGAGCTCGCATTTTAGATGTATAATATTTAATTTTATCTAAATTATATTGAAAGTTTTGAACATAAGTGCCATCTGACACCATCTGTTATAACCTAAAGCAGCTAATATGTTCTGTTTGGTACAAAACAAAACAAATCAAATCAAATGTTATATTTATATTTTATATGCCAACGAGAATCACACTTGAATATAACGAGCCTAAAACGAAACGCGTTAATTTAAAATTGTAATGATCCTCCATCGAAAGTTTTAGCTGTCATCTTTTTGTGCGAGTCAAACTTCGGTTTCTAATATTTAAGAAAGGAATAATCGTTCCAAGTGCTTACTAATACAAAGTGAAGATTGACCGTTATTAACAAGGTTGTCTCATCGATTGTTCTGGAACCTCCCATCGTTCTACTATACGGGAAGTCCACGCATAGCTCGTTGTTTGGAATTCGGACATCGCCATAACGAACTGAAGTACTTAAAAAATTCGGTCGATTAACCTTGCTGGAAAAAACCATTGGGTCTACCTTCCGTGTATTGGAATTAGTTCGGAACTTGCAAGCTTAATGGATTCGAATGAGAATCAATGTTTTCAGAAAAGTTTATCAAAGCTTATAAAGTAGCAGGTGTAAATACAAAACTTTGTTTAGTTTATAGGCGGGGCCCTCTCGCACTTACGGTTATCACGTGTAGATACTTAATTTGTTTTGCCATAATAAAAAGATCAAGATTATAGAGGAAGGGGTTTTGGGAAATGCGTTTGGGTTAAATATGGGCGGACAACGAATTTTAGGGACAGGTGTGGTTAGGAAAAAAACCCACGGAGGGGAGATCTAAGAAATATAGGAAATATGACATGAAAAATGGATATAAGAAAATATAGATTGTGTTGGGAACAGGACTGTGCCCTGAACAGAAGTAAGTTATAGGGTGAATAGATTTTATTTTGCTTTGCATGCTTAGCCAACAAACAAAATGCTTCTTTCCGGATTAATAAATCGATGTCTCTATGTTAGGAAGCTGGGAGATTTTAATATGTGTAGTTGTCATTAGATTCAGAAGAAAAAACTGTAAAACGCATCTGTATTACTGTTTTTTATTACCTTCTTCTTTATCATCATTTTTCAGTGTGTGATGATATGATATCTATTGTTTTGCTCATATGTAAGAGATTGTTATTTATTTAAAGATTTGACATATTCAGCAATTCATGTGGTATTGACTGCATCATTGAAATTCTACACTTTTTTTTGGAGCGTATCATAATTTTAAAATAAAATAACGTTGAATAATATGTTTACCGCGAACAGAAACGGATCAAATTAAACATTTATTTTTTATTTTATTGGTAAACATTTCTCAAAATCTTAGTATATTATTTCTGTTCTGCTGTCCATCGTTTTTGAACGTAAAAGTAAAAATAAAGTATAAATAAGCTGGACGAGTTATCACTAAAGCACCACGTTCATAGTCAATAATATAGTCAATGTGAAAGTGGGCTCTTGCTTCTGTTGGTAATGGATTGCATAAGGGTGTGGTCAAATCATTGTCAGTATACGTACTTTCAATCATGTACTCGTAATTTATGTACTTGACTTGTACACGTGCATTAAACAATTTATGTTCGTGAAGCTTTTTAAATAATGAGGCCTGTATATAAGATTGTTTACAAATTGCATACAACGGGGTCAAGCTGTATTATCGGATGGCATGTAACTGAACAATACTTCCGTGGCAAATACAAATTTGTAAAAGTAAATTTAGTTGAGATGAGTTGTTGTGAAGCATGCGGTTGAGCATGCTGCCGAGTTTGATACGGGAATCTTACAGTGAAGACATCAAACATTGCATCAGTTCAGTACTTATGGCGCAAATATTATTAATATATTTTAGCGAATAATACTAGCCTTCTTGTAGATAGAAAGGCAATAAAAAATTGCGTCCAAAAACAATAATATTTATGAAGTTTTTGTTATGCAGCAACTCGACGATGAAATGGTTTTAATGATTATTATATTTCAAGTTTGCTTATGGATGTTTGCAGAAACAAATTATTAAAACATTGTATTCACCATTAAAACACATTAGTTCTTGACGACATCTGTTTTGCAATTTGGAATATTAATTTTTATTTAAAAATTTCAAAATACGCTCGTCTTTAGTTTTTAATAGTTAATTTTCTCACATATACTTAAGAGTGTGGTGGAATAATTTATTCACTGGAATGAAGTTGGTCCAAGAGTTACATTCTAAGAAATATATTTTAATATCGAATTATTATATTTTAGTTATATTTGCATTTTGTTATAAAAACTACAAAGGAGGACAAATTATATTCCCAATAAAACATTTAAGAGATTAGTAAAACTTCGTGATTGTACATTTTCATTAAAATGAGCATCGCTAAAGTTTGTTGAGTTGTCACCAGTGGAGGTAGTGGCGTTGTAGAGTGAACAGTGAGAAAGGTATGGATAGTGTAATTAGGTAGGAGACACATAACCTTGGGGACACCGTGAATCCCCTTCATCCCTGTAGGGATTTGAGTCCAGGCTAACGGTAAGCTCTCTAGTCTTGTACATAACCAAGAACTCATCAATATCAGTCAGTAACTCAGTGTAGGAGTTGCGGCCATGCCGGCGTGACCGGTGCTACCATACACGGCAGCCACCCTCAAATGAAACTTCAAGACGAATTTAATGTGTACTTTGTAAGTTGTTATTTGATAGGTTTTCAAAGTAGAGTGTCGCAGTGCGGGAGATTTATTTAATTCGCGTTTCTGCGTAACAAGTTCTTTTTGTCGGTCGCACGTTCCCTGCAAGGAATCTCATGCCTCGGAGCTTTTCAGTTTATAGACGGTAGATATATTCAGCATGTCACACGTTTATGCATCGACTCACACTGTAGAATATGCATCATATCCATCTCTTGGAAAATTATTGCCAACAGTGAAATTCATAATTTCGGCACATGGTCAACCACATTTAAAAAAAAAATAATGTCATTATCTCACATTTGTTTTACATTAAAATTCATTTTAAGCGATTGGAACAGTTCAGCGCATTTTAGATGGATTTATGTTTTAAAATTTAATTTTACACATTATTTTATCCTAACAATAATCTAAAGCCGTATTAACACACTTGGGATGTACGAATTAGTTTTACTTGCCTCGGTAGCTTATAATTTGTTTACCGCAAATTTCCAACTCCGTCAATTAAAGGGAGTTAATTCAAAACTAACGTTAAATCATTTAAAAATAAATGCCACTTCGGTAAATTTAATAAATTCCATGAAAGTAAGTCAACGATGTGGTAGTCGTTCACAATTTATCCATGATACCCAATCAATTCGTGTTAACCATCTATGTTATTCTTGTTGGATTATCTATGTTGTCCACCACCCCTGATATCGATCGAGACTCATGCACATTCGTTTCGCTTCCCCCCTAAAACCTCGGATTTACGAACCATTCTTCGCCATAACGTGACATAAGCCACGCGTTCTTTAATCGCACTGATAAAATTAGCGCATCTACTGTACTAATTCTTGGTAATCCCTGGTCGCATTACACAAGTTAATCTCGATTAGCTAATCAAGATCAAATACATAATCGAGTTTTGCCTACGTAATTAGATCGTTAATCATGATTAACGCTGTAAAGTGATCAGTGTCTTCACTTTGATTAAGAATTTATAAAAGATCAAATGTCCGGGTGTGCGTGTGGGCGTCCTAGGATCAGCTGCTAGCCATTATAATATCACCACTTTCGGTGATTACGTGTAACTTTATACACACTCTCAAGCCCAACCAGGGAAGCCAAATATCGAACAATTTTGTATTTAAACTGGTAATTTTCTTAATCAAACTACTTAATTAGGTTCTACTTGTCAACATGATTGCTAATGAAATCAGCCTGATGTGGCCTTTCGTGTAAATATATACATCTTCTTTGGATTATCTTTAAATATAGACAAATTGTTTGTATAGTGACAATGTTATTATATTAAAAGTTTGCAATCTCGAGGGTGTCATGACGTTATTTATTAGCGTGCGTACGTGATCTTGCCGCACTAAATATGCAAGTTTAATTAAAGCTCTGGGGTCTAGATATCTTCATCCCCTGGGGGAGCTCAGATTCAAAGTAGGGCATGAATTTATAAAACAAAACGTACTTTTATGCAGCATGTTTTCTCTGCGTTCCTACGAGCAAAGCATTATGGGAGAAAGGTGTAGAAAGGCTTCCGTAAAGTGCTAAATATCACATGCTCGGATGTGTGGCAGGCTGCTGACGTGCGGTAGACAGTCCGCCACACGTCCTACCAGATGGTATTTAGCGTGTTAAACTTACTTTCTCCCAGAATGCTTTGCGTGCGATATAGCTAGTGAGTTTTTATATCGACTAATGAGCAATTTTAATTTACCGTATTGCAATAATCCACAACAAGACAAAGACAAAATACTGTCATCAAATCAATCATACGTTGCTAGCAACTACCATTCAAGAAATTATAACTCTCGCTTTTAAAATAGAAAGCCACAAGTATTGTTCTGTATCAAAGTCGTGTAATTGAGTTTAAACCGGAGCCGTGCGTGTGTGTGTGTGAGTGAGTGAGTGAGTACGCAGTACGCACAATGTCGCAGCCAGGCCACGAGGACACAAATTACATAATGCAGTGTTGCCATGTTCGGTTTGTTAGTTTCGCGTTTCAACATGAACAAAAACCCATTATTCGGAACTTTTTAATTACTTAACATTTTATAATTGGGGGGAAAAAAATTCGGGGTACAATAATGAGAAACCGTAGATTAACAAGTATTGGATGTTTTATAAATTGTTCTAATGAATATAGCGAAGATCTTTCTTTTTAAAATTTTCCCCTATAAAGAATACGTTTTGAAGCTAGGCATTTTAATTTAATTTCCATTTTCCGTTTATTAATTTCCTTCGATGATTTGAGTTGTCGACGTTTGAGTCTAACGAATCGTTGATACTGTTTTCTGAGGTGGTTTTTCGAATTAATTAAATAATTTTTCATAATGTTTGTAAGCATTGTTTGTGAGGATATTGTAAACCCTATTTCTCAAAAAATGTATATTCTTCTTTGTTAATGGTAAGACGTTGAAAAAAACGTTTTTTTGAAGAAAATAAATTATATAATATTTTATTATGATAATCCAACGAAATATATATCAAATAAGTACACATTCATTCTAGTATGGATACATTGTCAAATAATATTTAAAAAAAAATGTCCATTACAATTAAAGAAGGCGACGAGATTTTCAGCATATTTTCCCCACAAAAGTCTACAAAATTGTTTTCCTATTTCAGTGAAAAGAATGTTAAATGTCACTTTGTCGAAGCCTTTCTGTAACCTACACGAAAAAGCAAAATCACTTTAACGGCATTCGAGGGTGCGTTCTTAGGAGTTATAATCCATGTGTGATACTTGATCATCTTAAAAAACACTTTTCCTAACCAATAATGCTAATCGACTCTGATGGGCTACCAGCAGCAGGAACCAACTAACCTAAAATATATTTTTATTGTAGTTGTTTCAAAGTTCTAAGTAACTTTATTATGAAACACAATTCAGACGTGCAAACCTGATAATACGTTTGATGATTACCGGGCTGCGTCTTAATGTAGATGTTCTAAAAACTAGAAAGTTAATTTTAACATCGTTCACCAATTAATGCTGAAACAATCACAATTTACTTTCCCAAAGAAAGTTTCTAAAAGTAAACTAGATCGTGATTCGTCCATGTTCGTTCACGAATATGATAGTAAACCTATTATTATAGCTAAGTGCTAAGTTCCCTAAGAATTAGTAAACTGCCTCATCTGTCTTCGGAAAGCCCTCTTATCCCCACCCCACTCCCCGTCTTCGATCAACCCATCGCCACCCAAGCAATCGTTAAGCCCGTGCCCCGCCTGGCTCAATCAGCCAGTAACATTGACGTCGCCTTAAGTGCCAAAATACATCAATGGATTAGCATTAACTCTTGACTTTATAAAAAGAATCAAAATCAAATCTACAAGGTCTTTGTACAAAAATTTCAAACTCACTGTTTCAGCATAAGTATAAAAAGCCAATGTTTGCCCCCTTGTTACAATTAAAGTCAGTTTGCCATTCGTTAAGGCTTTTGTTTCACATTGCCCCTTAAGTTGTGTCCTAACAAAACCTTCTTCAGCTGCGTGAAAAAATATTTACTCTGGGCTGACATCATTCTCTAAAGCTTTTAACAGAGTTGGTAGTGATGTGGTCTCCTCAATGGTCAGTGAATGTGGTTAAGGAAAAGATGCTCTGAATAGCTCTGGTACTAACGAACTCACCGAATACACAAACGCCCTGCTAGCAATCACGAAAACATGGCAAACTAACCTCTTTAACTGTCGGCAAGAGATTTTTCCTCTCCCTCTCAATTTTCTTCTAGCTCTCACACCGTCTTATAAAACCGCGAAATCACATGTATAGTAGCAAACTCATCCAAATACGCCTCGGCTAACTCACGGAAAGGGCGCAGTTCACAGGGATATCGATTATTTCCTTGCCCATTAATGACCAGCGAACGCACGCCATAGACGCCGTGTGGTTTTTTTCACGGCATTGCTATAGTTTCTACGTGGTGTGGATTCTGACCAGTGCGTGTAAAATGATTTGTCGTGTAGCTGGACCTACGTTATCGTGATTGGAATTATTAATAATTGGCTTCATGTCACAATTCACAAAGTTTCTAAAAAATAATCCTACGCCCACCAATTTACAGATAATTCCAAGTCAAACTTTAAACATCTTCTTTAAATAGAAACTAGATGCAAAATATGTTATCCTACCAGACATCTATAAAGATCAATATTTTCAACCCCGATTAGTATTCCGTGCTTTTCATAAATCCAATTTTGATGATATCTGCATAATTTGAGCCCTATAACATACATCGTTTTTCCCTGAGGCTCGGTCATGTTTGTATATTATTATGTTACACCAAGACAATGTTTTGTTTTGTCACAAAACACGCAAGAGTCACCCTGTTTTTAGGTTATAAACGCCGTTCTAAGTGCGATGCTGGTTCTCCTAGATCTCGCGAACCTAGAAGAGGTCACAGGCCTGTAATTCCGAGACTGAGGGTACATGCTGTAACAGCCCAGTGTGTGAGGGGTTAGAGCTCTTGTAGACTTCTTTATCTCTGTTTCGTGTACGAATTAAAGCGGATAATCCAGCTTGTGTGAACGGAGCAAATACCTTACAAGAAGGGATTCGACATTCTATAGAAGCGAATAAATATTGTTCATCAATGCAGGGCTCTCCACGATACAGTGGCCGTTGTCACAATATCAAGCGAATGTTGGTAGAATTCTACGTTTACATTGTATACAAGTAAGGCGATGTGATGAGGAATGATGTTGTATTTTTCATCGATACGCATGTCACAAAAAGTTTATGTGTAAACAAAATATTATTTGAATTCATTGCCATTATCTGAATCATATGTACGCGTTAAAATGATACCTCGAACTAATTGTAAATGAATATTCCCCAACTGTAATTACAACCCAATATTTTTTCGATTTTCTCCACCGTCACAAGTCTCATGTATATGATTGTAATAAGCAGATAACAAAAGATCGTTTTTTTGCTGATTGTCATTATTACTTCAAAATAATCCCAAACACTATAGTTTAATACTAAGGGCTTCTTGTATTTATATTGAAGATGCGACTCTACCTTGTATTTTGACATTACGTTCAATGTGTAAACCAGACTAGTCTTTAGTAACACGTCAACAATAAACCTGTTTCGTTTTGCGCAGAAAATTGAAGCAAATATGTTAAAATAACTCTATAAATAAATTATTATTGAAGAGTGGGCATGATGCTAAGCACGACGATTTTGTAGTTTTATGTCCACATTGGTCTGAAACCGGGAAAACAAGGTAAACATGCTTACCTAACACTTAAATGGGTTGAATTTTGTGTGTTAGATTTAAATCTCGTATGCAAAACATTTCAATACAAAATATAGCTTTGGTCTTGCGAAGCGCGGTTGTATGAGTCGTGTTTCTAACGACTGGGGGACTCCGATTTATATTTAAAAGTATAAATAGTCGTGACTGGCGTGTGAGATTAAACAGAAACACGGAAATTCAAGGGTTGAAATACTAACGTGACTCCACCGACATTTCTCTCGTTTAAATACCTCACCTAGAAACTAGGGTCTACAAAACCATTGATGCTTTTTCATAATTATTTAACACTGATTTTCGTTCCACTAACCATAGTAATATTTTCTATGCAAGTTTTTAATTTAAGAATTTTATTTTCATATTAAATCAATACGACAAATTTTTGTGATTGTTAAATTCGTAGGAACTTGATTGTGATTTTGTGTGTGAACGTGATATTTTCTAATATTACAAATCCCTAAAAGCATTTGAAGTATAAAAATGAGAGCAAAAGAGAAGAGTGGGAATATAGGCAGCTGGCAAGACCAAGTACAGGCAGATGTGTGGGAACAACGATGTATTATTCCAATACTTCTTAATTTTTCAAATATTTGGTGGAGGTGCCGGGTCTCTGATACATTGATATTATTTAATATTTAACAGCGATTTTCGTTCCACTCTTCACAATACAATGTTCTACGCAAGTTTTTAATAAAAGAATTATATTTTCATATTAAATCAGAACGACAAATTTTAGCGATTTTTGAATTTGTAGGAACGTGATTTGGTAATGTTTTAAAATATCAAAAATACGCAAAAGCATTGAAAAGTAAAGAATAGGAAAAGGAAAAGTGGGTATATCAAGTACAGACGGCTGGCAAGAACAACGGGAGATGTTTCGGGAACACTTTATTTTTCAAATTTGTGAGTTCTTTTCAAATATTTGTGGATTCGGTCTCGATCATTGCCTGTTAACATGTATGGCAATACGGTATGAGTACGGATTTTTTCTCAGTACGATCGGTACACAGTAAAAGCACGTAACTGTAGGTTGGGTTGTGGTCGAAAAGTACTACCGTACGGAAACCTACTGAGTACTGAGTATACATGTAAAAGGTTTCACAAACCGAACTGAAAACATATTGCCAACCTAAACATAGGCTTACTACGAAACTAAAGGTTGGTAATCGTTACAATTATTTCCTGCACTTTATTTGACATTCAGTTTGCATTTTTACTAACGTGCCTACGTAAGAATCCGTTGTTATTTTTACTATCATGGTAACATCATGGCTACAAGAAGTTTTGCAGTGTTGCCGTGGTTTCTATTTGCAGCCGCCGAATAGAGTGATGCTAACTGAAAGTTGATTCAGTTTTATTCAAAGGTTTAGTTCGGTACAGTCATGTAACGCTTTGAACCAAAGAATTGACATACGTACACAGGTAGTTTACCGTTCAATGTCCGTTAAACAAGGTATTGAATATATTTAACATTTAACAGCGATTTTCGTCCACTCGTCACAATACAATGTTCGTGCAAGTTTTTTTATTAAAATAATATATGTATTAACGGTTAAGACAAACAAATATTGGTTTTCTTGTAGGAAACGATTTGTTATGTTTTAATCAAAAATACTGCAAAAGCATTTGAAGTAAAGAATGAGAGGAGGAAAAGTGAGAATACCACTATAGATAGCTGGCAAGACCAAGTACAGGCAGATGTGTGGGAACAACTATGTGTCTTTATTTTCAAATATTTGGTGGAGGTGCCGGGTCTCTAATACATTGATTTTATTATTTCATATTGAACAATGATTTTCATTCCACTGATCATAATAAAATTTTCTACGCTGGTTTTTATTTTCATAGAGATACATGAAATTCGTTTATCACAAGATAGTTTTAACCCTTAAATTGACCAGTTTTACACTAAAATGAGCGAATATATGTTAACCTCAAATGGGTCTCGTTTGACACGAAAATGGATTAAATTACATTTTCCTCCCACTTGTATTTTTGGTTCTATAAATAAAACCTAAATGATGTGATACAGATTGGAAGACTAAAACAAACTACCTCTGTTGTTCCTTCACTAAATACAGCTATTTGCTTAGTCGCTGTCAGTTTGTCTTTGGTTGGATTTAACGTGATGGATTAGTGACTCTCAATAGCGGCGCACTTTTCACGAGGTGAGATGTATGAAAAGTGGTGGTACCTTCACTCGGGACGTAGTGATATAATTTGCGGGAAATGAAGTGAGCTCCGTTCCCCCCTTCATTCACGTCACACGTCATGCCACACGCGATTCGAAGATCTCAACACTCATCTACTCAAGGGAAAAATACTCTCGTGTTACTATCATCATCCATCATTGCACTTGGAGGCTCGACATGCGTGCAGAACCGGCCTACATGCCAGATAATATCGTATCGCCTCGCCGCTAAGAAATATTAAGCCATCCGGGTATAACAACAAGGTAATCCCTACGCGCTCTCGTTTGCTATTCGGACTTTTTTGAAATTGTTTGCGTTGTTTGCAATTAATTTACTGGTCGGATTATGTTTACAAAGCTGTATAGCGAAGTTCGGGTATTTTAATCGCTTGACTTTGGTGTTTCCAATCTATTTTCGGAATTAAATTGGGTGCTCTGAATTTTGGTATGTTCGTCACTGATATATTTTGTTCGTCACTGATATATTTTGAACTTTACACTAAATATTTTAGCACTTCCGTTTAAAAATTAAATCTGTCTTTGTCTTAAATCTCTTATTTTTGCTTTGTTCAGGTTTAAATTGGACACTCTTGTACGGTTCTTGCCATGCGAATTGAATTGAAAGGACATGCCAATTGACTTTTGTTTCGGGATAACTGACCCGAGTATGCGCCCTCTACCACTGGTTGTTTGCACTCACTGTGACGTGTTCACTTTTCCATGCCCAGCTCTGCTCGACATGGTTTCTCCTTAATCCCAGGCTTAGAAGCCAACATAGTTTCAACTACGAAAAACTGGGGCTTGCTGGGGTGGATTAATGCACATATAAAGTTGAAGAATAATATCCTAGCCTGGAAACTATAGCTATCGTCCTGAATAACTCGTCCAGCTGTGTAGATAATATACATACTTTTAATTCACAATAGTTTGAACCATAATAATTAACAACTTAAGTATACCAAACCACTTATCTCAATTAATGTACCTCGCATCTTGCCTATTCTGACTGATTACGCGCCTAATTAGAACGTGTACACCAGCTCGTACTTATTTCACACTATCTTCCTTGCTACTCATACTTGTTTTTCGCATTCACCTCAGGATCAGTCGAACCTACCGAGCCTTAGTTCTTAGTTTAGGTTCTTAGTTTCGTAGCTCTACGCTGTAGGGTGCATTATTTTTATCGTATGAGTAGCTGTTTGTCCATGCAGGACAAATGAGGAATATAACACATTCTAGGGATAGTCAAATTAAGGTTTCCACTACGCTCACTAAGTTTATCTAATAAATATAGTTTAATTTGCTAGGAAAACGATTTTTTTAAATATGATTTTTTTTATTTCCAATAATGTTGATATCACAAAATAAGACTACGCAAACAAATAAATGATGGGTCAACAAAACAATTCATTACGACAAAGTCGTTTCAACTTCAGTAAGGCCAACAAAACATTATTATTGTTATCTACATTGACAGTGACTTACATCTCCAGTCATCCATCTTTATAAAATTAAGGTTAATATGATTTTATAGAAGAAAAAACTGAGATAACACCACAGACTTTGATAGAACCATAAAAGTTGTTACACCCGCGAAGTTCATAAGTATACTTATATGGCAATAAATAGCATAGGCGTGCTTCCTTCAGAGAATAAAAACTTGTTTCTGTGAAGAAGAGTTCAGCTAGGAGCTATTTGCTCCAACTTAACACTGAATAAATTCCGATGCTAATTTTTTTATGATTAACAACATATATAGCTTTAATATAGAAACACAGAAAGCACTTCAATTAGATAATGAAACGCACGAAAAACTGTCAAAGGGCGTAAATTAATTTCGACCTACAAATATTTGTACAATGCTATTAAACATTTTTTTAAATTTAAGTCCCCTTTCATTTTCTTTTAGCTTATAGTTATTATTTGAGATTTAGGATTATTCGCAAATGGGTTCTCATCCGATTATGGCTACTATTCAGTAGTAACAATTTACTAATCATGCTGTGTTCCGATAATCTACATTATTTGCTAATGGTGCAAATCCTCTTTTGTGCTAACATATGAGCTTAATGAGGGGCTCAACTATTCCGCACTTACTGGACGAAGTATGATTTTAAATTTTAAAATCAACAAATCACATATTTTTGGTTATTTAATGACTAGTCCAAACAATTTTATCTTGTATCTTGTATTTTATTGTGACAAATATAGGAAAATTGATTTACTCCATTAAACGACTGGTTTAATGTTGGATTTAAAATAAGTTTAAAAATACAAAATATGAACAAGTATAAATATTTAAAATTCGCGGATGAATGTACTTAAACGCTGGTTGGGAGTGAGAATCGACTGCGAAACTGTTTGCGAATACAATAAAATATGTTTCCGTAGAACATCTGTTGCACAGCACAGATACTAAAGCCGGTTGAAAAATGAACGTACGTACTCATCAATATAACGGAACTGAGCCCTAAATGGAGAGTGGTTACAGTGACAAGTTGGTGCCTGTCTAAGAAAATAAATAACGATTTTGATAAATTACCCTTAATTTGACATTCACTTTGACGTATTATGTATGCTAAACAAGATAAATATTGTCACCAGTCACTTCTACTGCTCTGACTAATTGACAATTTTGTTTTGATATTTTCAAAAAGTTAATAAATATTTTTCAATGTATATCTTGGATTATTCACTATTAAAATCAAAGATTGTCGAAAATGTGGCTTATACTTCTTACAGACCGACAGTGTTGGCTCGAGCGTTAAGCGCACGACTCTGATTCGGCAGGTCCCGGATTCAAATCCCGTCGAGACCGGCAGTCTTGACTGACAGTTTTTCAGAGGTTTTCCTCAGTCGTTAATGCGAATGCAAGGGATTAAGTCATTTTAAGTCCTCGGACATCCCTTCACAACAGTCCCAACTCCAATATACCTAGTTAGACACCTGAAGAGAGGCATGCATTGCACCCTGGACAGGTTTCCTTCGAGATTTTTTTTACTGAAAACAGAAATTCTCTGACGAAGACGAAGGGTCAATATTTCAATTATTTTCTGTTAGTTTACGACAGGGTATAAAAGCTTTGATATGATAGTCACTCCCTTAAAATGAGTCTTATATAGTTTTACTTCGGTTAACTACGTGCTTATGTTATGTTTATAGTACTTTTGTACACTTGTTACAAGTTTCAGTGACTGTCAAGCTCGAATCTTTCTTGTTCGGGATATGAAGAGGACTGGGATTTTCTAGAGATTTTTCTCCTTATTATTAAATATAGGATTATAGTCATGCAAACTCTTAATATAAATATTTAATAATAAAAGATGACGCAGGTTGTGTAACAATAACATTTGTGTAATATATTGACTACCGACTTAATAAGAAGTTGATGCTCGGTAAGGTCATTACCAAATAGCTCTGACGGATCCAAAGACACAGTATAAATATTATTCAATTGGGTTTTACGTAAATTTCAAAAGGTGAAAACGGTTGCTCCGTCCAGTAATTTAGCCCCGTTTATTCTAAATGAGGCAGAAATAACCAAACACATCCACAATAAGAACAGTCTGGGTTCCTTCGTGATCGTTGCTAGTTTTTCAGAATATTTGTCTATTTAGGGAGTAAAAAAGTTTTTAAAGTCCTCCCCTTTGTAACAAATCATTTTTCTAGTCACATGTGAGTCAACAGATATGACAAGGTTTGTTAGTTTTTCATCGGCGGTCGAGAGTAATGGCCAATGTTCGAGACATCTGTGGCTAAATGGCCAAGGGGACGGTGGTAAGATCGCGGTAGCTACAACCACGGATATTGACTACGTGCACAGCTTTACTAACTCAGCTGAGTACGAAAAAGACAAAAGAATAAATATAAATGGAAAAGATCGGTTGGCAAATACCAATAAGACGGTTGGCTGTTTCATTTCATTTGACCGTCATCGATCTGAAATCTAACGCTGCTTTGGGAGTTCCTTTCCCTAACGTTCGTTTCCCATTTCCAATCTAAACTTCCTGAAGTTTTGATAGATGATGGATCATCACAAATCATATTATACAGGCTTCCGTTTCGAAACTCGGCGCTTGTCCATTATTTTGGACATTGAAACGTAAACTTAATTTATTTTAATCACATACACAAGGTTTTCGTGGGTAGATAAGTGACTTCATTCTCATATCACCTTCAAATAGGAAATGTGCATTCAGAATGCTCGAAGTTGTAATACTCGACGAGGAAATCACCAGAAAAGTTGAGATGACTAAAAGTAGAACTTCTCTAACACTTGATTGAAAATGAATCGGTGTAATCCGGACTTACATAATATAAATAATTAGTAAAATTGTCAACTTATAAAATAAAATAATACTAGGTAATTTTAATATCCCCGTTTATAACAACCTCGATTTTTAAAATTTATTTATTTATTTAATGTACATCCTATTCATTTATAATAACTGACTGTCAAAGGAGGACAGTTAAAAAACTAGGAACCTAAATGCACACAATTTAAAAAAAAAACATAACGTTTTGGTAAATTGTATCAACAAAATGGCATTGAGTTAAATGTATCTAATACATTACAAGAAAATAAAGGTGCTGATTTGCAATCGGAAATCTGAAATTTTAAGATAGAAAGAGGCAAAACTTGAATGTTGGAGTATGATAGTATTCTCTAACCACCACGTAAAGAACGTCAAGCCTTTAAAAAAGATTTAATGTAGGCGTGTCGTGGAAAATATCTCTGTGTCACTTTTGGTTCAATTTATTCAATTACTTGACACACTTTTACTATTTGTATATATTTCTTTGTAGAAGTAAGCGCAGAAAAATATAACATTTACACATATTACTAACTGGGTGTGAAATGTATTGTACCGTACGTAACTGTCGTATAGTTTAATTTTAAAAAAAAAGTAAGAGCTCCATTGTATATTAGTGTAACTCGTTCCTATTGACTGGTACTTATTAGATTTTCTAGTCAGTGTGTCCGGGTCAGTGTTATGTATACATGGGTGTGAAAGAATATGCAGTGCACAATAATTGGGATAATAATATCACGGCAAATGATTTTACTAGGATTTCAGAATGACATTCATTATTTTATATAGTATTGTATTGTGTTATTTTTTGTGGTGTTTGAGTAAACATTGTGTTGTTGTTCAATTGGCACGTCTGTTTGCGAACATAAATAAATAGACAAATATATATGAAATGTATGTTATGTTTATGTTATGTTTTGAATATAATATAATTCAAAATCGCCTATTAAAATTTATACTGGACAGGGGAATATTTCTGAAAAAGTTAATCAATAAATGTAACACTCACTATAACTATTCACACAAGTTTTATTAGTGGCACGCGAACAACTAGAACAATTGACAAAAAAAGTATGCTCTTTATTTGTTTATCACATTTGATTATTATAACTTCGTATGTATTCATATAGTTCATACTTCTTACTTCACACTTACTTTATATTTAATATTTTATTAATTTGATGCCGTCTGCAGTGGCTCATACAATAGGGAATACTCACAATGCTTTTTATTATTCTACTATATTCAGGGCCACTTTTCTGATTACAAAAATATCAAATTTTCGTTATTTATAAAATATTTTCAGTCATAAAAGTAAGCTTAAAGTTTTACACGTAATAATGGCGGGAACAAAACAGGGCAATACGACATAACCCTACAACCAATCACAGTGTGGTCATTGAAACACTTAATTTTTGATGATTATCTTACTTACAGAAGCCTTTTCGGAATCAAATTTGTTTAAGGTATGATTAAGAAATACAGATAAATAATAATTTGTATAACAAGGTAACACATTTAAAAATTTGTGTATACATTTATAACGATAAATGGTTTTATAATGACATTAATAAACTAAATGTCAACAGTGGACTGTTGTTTTAACACGAGCTGGTGAACGGCAGCGCAGTGAATTTTGCTCCGTGATCTAGAAGACCGTGATCAATTTCATTCATGAACAACGCTGTCTACTGAGTTATGACGTCACACGTCTAATAGTAAACATACAACGTTGAGTCTCTGTGGAATAGAAAGTATTTACTTTGGATTGTTATAAACTACGGTTGATGATGTTTTAAGTGAATATCTACTTGTTCTGTACACCAGCGCTAATATCTAAAACCGGTGAGCCTTCCGTATTGCCCGTTGCGTAGGGCTCTGCATTCCGCATAACGCATATTTTGGTATGCGGACACTGAACAGGAGTTATAACAACCTATAGTGATGTTGACAATAACTCTGAAATTGTTTTCGTCAAACTTTATGTAGGTGTAAAACGTCTCCTACAAGATTGCCGACAAACAGAAAGCCATTGATGCATCCATTTGATCTTTTAAAGGCCCTTGCGTCCGTTTTATACCTGTATTACACACTTTGTAGGCTGCACAATTTTTGCCGAAACTCTCACCGTCAGACGCACCAATTGAGTTATTACTTGAAACCATATAATATTTATCGCCAGTGAAAGTGTATTGTTGGAACCTAGTTAGCAGCTTGATAAGCAATTGGATATTCATCGCTATACCATAAACTTTATACAGCTAGTAATTTAGTTATGGGTCACAAAAAGTTTATGCATTTCAATGAAAGCATTTCACTATTAAAAAATTATCTTGTACAGGCTTATTTGAAATTGGCTCATATAATAGGTTGAAAGCTTGCGAGGTAATAGATACCCGTGTATGGAGCTGGTGGTTTTATCTACATCGGAACATAGGTCTCCCGTGGGTTCAAGAGTATATTTGACTTTAAGTAGAGAGGGTACATGGGCTATCTCTTTCCACAGTAACGGTTCTTCGTTCTCGGAAATATCATATACCGGTATACAGGCTACGCGGTTTCTAAGAGGGAAACAATTGAGCGATGGGGAAGTGCTAGCTGCAGCCAACATAAGAGACCATGAAAAACTAATTTTTTGAGAAAAGTAAATTAATTTAAATTATAAGTTTAATGGTTTTGTGTTTTGTGTGTGTCGTAAATGTATTGGAATGGTTTTTGTAATCGGGAACACACGTCGTCGGTGAGTTGCAAATTCAAGTGATCCATTTGATATAAAAAAAAAATTGTAGGAAATTAAAACGAAACCATTCAAGATTTTTCGATTTCGTTTTCGTTTTGTCATAAGCAACATGTAAAATATAAATAGATGCATAAGAATATATTAAACCCACTCTAAAAAGTCTTAACAGAATGGTGTTTAGGCTACTCGTTTACACATTAGTTTATTAATTTAAAAAAATAAATTGATTAAACATCCCATGATAATTATCAACGACCTGGTTTTGCCGTTATTAACATACTGAGAGTAATGAAATGTCATTGTCTTCAATATTGAGTTCAATATAATACAAATATTGTTGTAAAAATGTAGCAATGAATCTTCACTTCTTTTTGTGCATCCCTTGGCATCAAATCTTCCCTCAACCATTCAACAAATTGATTTTCACTTCCGCATTACTATTTTATCAAAAATGTGGTATGAAAAAGTGGTGTAAGAAGAAAATGGCGTTTTATGTGTCGCGCTGTGGTATGCTACGAGACGGTCTCGATGCACCTCTGAAAAGACCAGAAGAATGAGAACAGGGTCCTCCTTTCAACCCTGATGCAATCTTCAATGCGTTGGAAAATTGAAAGAAAATGACGACGTTAATGAGACAAGCCCGCAGAAGATAAAACTAGCACATGTCCGCGGGAAAATGAACGGGGTAATGAGATGATGTTTACATGTTGTAACGCGATGTTCATGAGATTGGCGTTTTTTGGCACACACGGCGTTTTCTTTCAACGTTATTTTTAAGAATGTTTCTTATCTTTAGAATTCAAGGGTATAGAATAACTTGTATTGTTACATTAGGCTATATTTGTAATTAAATTGTAAGTTTAAATTTGTCTCTTTTCTAGTGATTGATAATTTATAAGTAAATTTCAACAAGTTTTGTTTTTGCCAAAATTTGCAACTATATTTTGGATAGCCATCGCCAGAACAGTTGGTTTTCACTGGTGAACTGTTTTAGTAATTTTCGAGCCCTGTTCTCTACATAATTGTTTAGCAGTGTATTAGCAAATGCCACGGGAAAGCGAACGAGTTATACGCCCATTATTATAAATATAAACACAGTTACTGATATGTGATGCGATATTTTGTTGGAGAGGTTAGAGGTAGAAAAGAGGGGTTATATCTGTTACCATGTATCGATCGAATGAATAAATTGAAATTGAAATTGAAGAGAACAAGGAGTGTACTAGCGAGTCCGGACTGCATAGATTGGAGAAGTAATACATAAGCTGGTAAAAAACTGACTATGAGTGACTTAATTTTTTTACAATGTTATTCAACAATAAACACGCGCTGACATTTTTCCTCAAATTATATTCTTCAGCCGATTATAATAGCAGGGACTTGTTTTTTAATAAGTTGAATCATGTCCACGGGGAAATCTTGCATAAGAATAGCTCTTCTTTAGCATTTACTGTTGACTAGCCGGGTATGTATACTATCTTCAAATTAAAACCTAATGAACCATGTTTTGTTTCGTGATATAATCCACGACTAACGAGACTTTGATGAGTTATAAAACATATCGATTTAGTTTATAAATAGATACCATTTTGTTAATTAAAGACGCCTCAATTTCATGCAAACAAAATTATCTCTTTTACAATTTCATTTCTATTCATAAACATCTATCTTTGAGTACGACTATAGTATGAATGAATGAATGTGCAGAAGATTGTTGTTTACTGATTAATCAACGTGAAGGATTCATTCATTTGAAATCTAGCTCACAAAGAACGTCGAAGCCATGCGCTCAGTAGTTAGGAAAGCTAGAAGAGTGGTTAAGCTGTTTCTGATTCTCTACCAAGAATGTTTCACATTTTTCCCTCAGTCCATTAAAAACGAAATAAAACATTTAAAAGCTGGGAAATGGAGGGGGAGGAATTGAGAGCCTTCTGTCGGTTGGACGGACGAACGGACGGCAGCTATTGATAAAAATGTGACTGGGTGTTGACAATTTTGCTCATTAATGAGTTGCGGTGTGGATGTTCTTTATCACGCAGACAAGCCCGGCCTGCTTTGTGGGGGAGGGGAGGTAACAACCGCCCCTGCATGAGGAGCAAATCAACGATATCCATATCCGTCCAGCGCCCGCCTCGACTCTGCAATTTCCTTTATCAGGCGCTACATGAAAACATTTAACCAAACTCGTATTTCAAACGCCAGTAGAGATTACGATGTCTTTGATGACAAAACTGTCCCCCTTCTCCTTGGCTCAAGGGGGGTGGGTCTATATCTATTGTATTTAGTACATTATTGTTCATATGGGAATGATTAGGGACATGCTACAGGTAGGAGGATTGTGTGGCGGCGATGATGATGATGATGATGATTGCTACAGGTGGGAAGATTTGCAATGTGTGTAACGATGGCTCCTTTAGTCGCTTTGTACGACTGGTTTCATTACCCTAGACACATTGAAACCCGGCTGCAACCAGACCACGGAACCAGAAGAACGCCAGATAACTCTTCACAAGTTTACATTCGTACACTAAACTTACAAAAGATTTATTCCTAATGAGGAATGATATTTAAAGAATAGCAATTATCTTGCTCAACTATAATACTCACGTCACACCCACATACTGATTTTGTTTAGCGTGAAAAAAAGAAAGGAAATTTTTGTAGCATTTTCAGTATTACATAGCTTATTTAGTCGCGAATGATTTTTTAAAAGTTTATTAATTTAAATTTGAAATCGTATCATGCTTTTAAAACAATGATTTTTTTGATAATTTTTCGGGCATTTGCTACCTGTTTCGTATCAGCTTTTGTTTGTTTACTTTCATTGATAAATACAAAGGTTTTAGAGGATCGAGAGAGATTGAAAGACAGTATCCATTTCTGAATGAAGTCTTTCAAGGGTTATTAATTAATAATGTCTAAATAGCCTTCTATAAAGAATGCAAAACATACTTTAAGGGAATAAAATGTTTTTTCAAGTCTACGTGTTTTGTTTAAGTAATTTCTACGGGATTTGAGTAGTAAGCCACTTAGGAGAAACTCGGAGTCACGTTGAAAGCGCTGGCAGTTAAATGAAAGCGCTCGCTTTCGCAGAGTTCACCTTTAAAAATCGTCTCCATATTAAATACATCCCAAATATCATTTGACGTTCACAGTAGCAACATTATTGCCAATTATTAGACTATTTACATTTGAAAATTGCAACACCATTTTTAGCTATCACACACCATATCTATGCCATTGAGTTTGTTATTTTATTTACGCCCACAAAGCTCAAAGCAGTTCGAGGAAAGAAGATTGAAGATAATACACGCGAAAGCAATGTACGTCTCTTTATTGAATACAGCTACCTAATCAGCATTGGTGCATCCTTCGTATTTCCTCTGCTCCGCATCCCCACGCTTCCCTCCCCCTCCCCCTCCCCATGTTTCCACCCCCAAACACCCACGCTCGTGATCGCTCTCCCCTACCTGAGATATTTCATCGTTATAAGCAAAAATAACATATTTACATAGACAACACACACTCGCATTAGATTTGCTTAAAAACTCCGTTTAACCGTGTATAACAGTTCTAACACGTAGGCGGATGTTATTAACTTTACAAATATCGAATATGTCTCATGCATAATACTATAGTTCAGATTGTTCAAACTTACATTTAATGTATAACATCAAGAGCTTGACATTTTAAAAATGTCAACCAATTGCATACGTATGGAAAAAGAAGTCAAGTTCACTACACACGGTAAATAAGATTTATTCAAAATGGGAATCTATGGGTATCGAAAAGAGGAAGAATAGCATTCGTAATTCAGAGTAACTTAATAATTGCATATTCCCATTACGATCTTATTCGTTACGAACATGTTATTTTGACAATAAATGTACAATCGTACTAATCGATGTCATACCGTATGGAACCACCAATTTATATAATGTCAACACAATTATGTTTGCTAGCTATATTTTCTACAATTTATGAGTAGAATAAGAGAAATTGATTCCAAAAATCAGCCGTGGCCAATGGTAGTGGGGTATGGTCTGTAAAAGAGTGATAGAATAGCATTCATTAATTTTCAGAATGAATCTATAAGTGTGGGGGTCTATACCATGAACGAGTTATTGTTCGAATGTTTTGACCAATAAGTACAGCTAGTATGAAACAAGTTAATCAAAGATCAAAACTATTCTAAATCATTACTCTATGTTGTGTGTTCACAACAGCACACGTACAACGAATCAGCAACGTCGTTTTGTCTATCCTCGTCATACGAATTAGGGACTTAAGCCATTAGGGTTTGTTAACGGCCACTCTGCTCCAACTTCCCAAGACCATTATATACCCAGTTAACCTGAATTGTGTACCATGTAGCTCGTATCCACAAATATCATAAAATCAATACACATTACCAATATTAACTCTACTCATAATAGTGACAACTAAAGCACAACTAAATTAATTGATCTATGTTTTGGTGAAGAAATAGAAAAGTATGCAATGTAAAGGTGTTTATAGAAAATGCTACATGTTTTAAAGTGACAAACTTAAAATTGGTGGAGGTGCCGGGTACGAATTCCACTTTATGTACACATTACCTAAAACCTAAATCAACCAAACGCATAAAACTGACATGTTAAGCAAGTAAAGGTTGTGACAATAATATGATAGTAAAAGCACATGGAGTGCAATGGTTAGGACAAGGTTAGAGAAAAATTTAAATTTTAAAATTGGTGGAGGTGCCGGGTATGAATTCCAATTTATCTAGAAAATGTTCCATTTTATACTTGAGTTGTACTTGTACATATTCAAGTATATAAATTGTTTTTGTAGTTTTACTAATAATAATATATTCCTATATTCCGATTCTCACTATGTTTAGGTAGTCTTAAAAATTTTGATTTGAAAAAGACTCTCGTATCATACAATCTAAAACTGATATATGGCTAAAAACAAAATAGATGCTCATACTCCATGAGTTGTGCGAATTATTGCTTTTCTGCTTTGAAGTTGATCTATTGTTCACAGAATATACAAAAAAGTAATGAAACAAGCTAAATATATTGTATGAAGGGTGAATATTCAAGGAATATAAATGTTGATAATGTGTTGTGTGATATTCTGTGTCGTTATTTCATAATTAAGCAACGACATGCTATAGCCGCATGTACTGCACACCAAGTATTAAACGCGGTTAAAACTGTATCCAGCCTGATCCTTCAATTTGTTTACTAATGCACTGCGGTGTAAATACATACCTCGAAATGAAAAGTAATTTTATGAAACTGATGTAATTTAACTTTCAGGTTTGATATTGATTATCTGGTGAGTCGTCTAATTATGGATGGGCCACGCTTAAACCTGCTTTAGACGGATAGGGGTGTGTTTGATCCCGTACTAAAGCTCTTTTTAATTGAGTTTCCGCTAGGCGTTGTTTCAACATAAAACATGTTCGAAAGTTGGGTTTACTCTTTACATATTAATTCACGTTCAAACACACACCCACACACGTTGGCTTCCCTACACGTTAAACATGAGAACACTGCAAGAAAAATATTACCTCAACCACGTTATTGTACATTCGTGCCACAAATCATAGAATTAACTCATTTATGTGCCACTAATACAACTTGTTACTTTGTTGATTATATACTACTGCAAAATGCAATTTGATTTCACAATGCATGGCCGGGAAAGAAAGCCACAACAATTTTCATTACCATCGCAAATATGCAAAATGTAAAATTACAGTTAAAATTACCTGCAATTTATGTTTAATTCCGCATTCCAGTTGCACTCGACATGTAAAGTAAATATTAGACAGGAATGAAGGCGTCTTGACTTACACTCGCACAATAGAAATACGATCACAACAACATGACAGAGAAATTAAATGAAAGTTAAGCGTTCATATAAAACACCACGACATTCCTTGGGCCATTCTACTAAGGCTGTTCATAAATTGAAACGAGTTAATAATAAAAAAAAGAACAAAACTACACGATACAGAAAGTCTAAAACATCTTCTAAAATTGGTTTGTGAATTTACAGTAAGCGAAACACTATTCACTTAAGAATGTTTTTTTTTATGGTTATGAAATTTAATTTCGTTTTCCAACATAGAAGAGATATGTTATCTTCTGAACATTATTTTACTATAGAGCGAGAAATTTGAGAATGAGTAGGCCCCTACACACAAATATATGAAAAACGAAGGTAATATTTTTCAAATGATTACATTTAAAAAAACATGTGTACGAACATGTACAAACTCAACCTGGCAGGAGAGAGATGGATTTGTGAAGAGACTAATAGTCCAGTGTCCCAGTAACAGTTTCGTACTCTGCAGTAACACAAATCAACTAGATGTGCTGTTACGTGCATAAAATAAGCTAGTTTTGAATTGAAATACTATCCAATTATTATACTATTTCGTGCAATGATTTCAAATGAGCAATTGTTGTGTCTCAATGCAGCACGTTCTAAAAACTTATTTTTTATCCTTCAGACCCCTATTGTTCTCTTATTGTAAACTATTTTTCAGCTTATACGCACAGAAAAACTTTTTTCCCCTTGAATTTCAATGAAAAATTCAGAAGACGACGTTGTTGGCCAAAAATTTATACACATCATTATTTATAGATAAAAAAGTCTCGTATGCTTGTGGGTTTTGTAAGGATGAAGGGATCTTGCAGGGAATGAGTTCAGCCACGGCGTCACTTTGAACTTTTCCTAAATTGCTTGGATCTACTTCCGAGCAAATTAGAATTTACGTTGCTTTGCAACTCAGGGGAGTTGTCGCACGTGGTCCTACAGTGTAATACCCAGTACCAACTACCTGCGATGTAAAAATCTATGTTTAAATTTAAACATCAATTAGAAATTTAAAATATCTTTCTTAATTCACAAAATTAAATTAAATGTGTATGAAACATATTATTGGACGCTAATGTGTGGCGAAGTAAACGCAACTCTACATGCTTCCCTTTACAACGGTTGCTCTGAACTTATGGCCCATTGTATTTCGTATAAAACAATGCAATTTAATTTAATAACAAACACTTTCTTATAAAATTATTGTGTGAAGAAAATAGCGTAATATTACATTTTAATATGTAATTTATGTATAAGTTTTAATTGTGATATCGGACATTTTAACAATCTGTCATTATAAACTTGGTGTTTATGTCTCCCAGAGAACGCTCGTAGTTTATTTAAATTAATTTCCAGAAACTATTTGACCCGGATATAGTCGTGAATATTATTATATATTTAAGATAACTGAGGTAGCCAACCTAGAAACCAACGTGACAGAAGAGCGTCGCTCAACTTTAAGAGTGCATGTAAGAAGCTGTTAAATTACACTTATAATCCCGAGCTTAAAGCATGCTTGATTAATGTTTTGTCCTTGTACGCAAACCCCAGATAACGTCCAATGAAGGTGTTTTATCAATCAAAGCACATTTCACCCCCGGTGACGGCGAGCCCCGAGATCTAGCGTGATGTCGTGCCAACACCACAGAGGGCACGGACGAGGTCTAGTTTTTCAATCGAACTATACGTGTTGGTGTGTGTGATTGAGCTGAAATTAATTGCACTAGAAGGAAAGAAAGTAGAGACGGTAAGACGGGGGGGGGGGGGGGGGGGGGGGGGAAATGGGTCACCAACGATCTAATTGACTTGAATATGTTTGGATTTTTGAGTAAAAAAGTCGGAAGAGAAATAATTGTAGTTGGGGAGCACGGAAGGGTGAAAAAAGTTTGCGACAGGTTTGTTACATTTCATTTACCTACTGAGGCCAGGTTCGTTTATATCAAACTGTAATACACGTTGCAAAGGGGAATTTTATCACTATAAGCATGAGGGTGCTGACGGTGGCTCATACGGTTTTGGCGAAGGACCCTACATGAGGTGTTGCCTACTTAATTATTTTTAGTCTTTCTATTGCCAATCATAACACTTTCACCATGAGATGAATGGATTATGGAATAGTTATCAATTTAATCAATTAAATGTTTTATTTTACGAACCCCTACGCTCTAGTTAATTATTTTAACTGATATTTAAATGGGTATACGGGATTACTTACTGACACATAGTTCCTGTACGTGTACCATGTACATCCGGCGTCAGAAGTAAATCAAGGGGTCTCGTTGTATTTACAATACCCAGCCCTTGATTTACTTCTGACGCCGGGTGTACATGTCTACTGCCTAAGGATTGTTAAAAAAAAAATGGTGCACATTGCAACGAAGCTTTGAGTGCTTTTATTATTTGTATCGTTATAGGCGAAACATTACTATAATTACAGTAAGAAATGAAAATTTAATACAGGATGAAGGTATATATTTAAAAAAGCTTCAAATTCAGAACCAACTGAAGAAAGAGTTGTATTTATGAATTAAATTAATTATCAAAAACCAACAAAATACATAGATATAGCCAGAAGTTAAAGTTAAATCATTCAATATCCCAACTATTGCGTTTAAACCATCACCACTGTTGATTAATAATGTTTTCGTTTTGTCATGTATTTAACTGAACCACAAGCAAGGGGATAATACAAAGGCCACACATACAGGCCACTAGATCCCTATAAACCACCCTCTAATTAATGTTAACTAAATGCAACTTATAATTGGCTGAATTAATGAATGAACGCTTTGTGATGGAATAAAATACCAACTGTAACTAGAATGTTCCATGGCAAACTGTAATGTATCGAAAACATTACTAAAATCGAGTAGACCTAAATCCAGTCATGGATGCTGTTAGCTAGCAAGCTTTTGATCGCACTAGAACAGCAATGATATAATCATTTATCTATCGTATTCGTTGTGTATCAGTCGTATGTAGGCGGACAAGTCTTTGTGGTATCATATTGTCCGATGAAGACCATGTGGAATATACAAGGTTATAAGTATGGATTTTGGAATTCCAGCATACAAAAATTCATTATATTAATGCAAACAGCTGAAATAAGGATTTAGTGAGGGTGAAATGAAACATGAACACCTGACTAGAATATGAGTCTCAATGATTTACATTCATTTGATTTGTTTAAAAGTATGTTTAATTCTAAATATATATCCAAATTTGGCAAAAAAAATGAGTATATGTTTAATCTTGGGTTGATAACCCAAAAGTCCTGGCTGTTTTTCGATTAGAAATACATATAACTTATTTATTCATCATTTTTATTCTCTTCGTTAATATTTTAAAATTTAAACCTATATAATGTTGCCTCACAAAGTTAACGCTTGACGATGCTAATAATGCGTAAGATTTGTTATTTGACTGTGTAAAAACAAGTCAAATTTGTTCAAATACTAATTGTATTAGACAAGAGTTAAGTTTTTTTTTTTTTAATTATCTTGTGGAGAACGTTTCTTTGGTTCGCCACAGCGGCAAGCAATAATGATAAGGGATTAGACTGCGACTTTCCAGGAAGCCGTTAGAACTCGTATCGACGTAGTTAGCCTTCAATTACTTCTTCTTACACATTGGCTTATTTATTTGCAACTTTATGTCGAATGGTGTTCCAGTAACGAATTCCGAGCCCCCTTTCTACTGAGTTTATGTTTTGAACTTTTAAAAATGATTAATTTAGGTGCACTTAGGGAATCGTATGTCGTGATTAAGGCGTGTGCGTGTTTGCTCCAGAAGTTAGGCTGTACTCTCTCCCTGTGTTTACACGATGCAGAATCCAGACTAGTCTCCAGATAAAGGAAAACTCGGGAACTTCCTTTTCCTACTTTCAGTAAAATAATCTAAAAATACACTTGATTTGATGCAGCTTACGTTCAATACACGCTAAACACATACAAACATACCGATCAGAACATTGCTTAACCTTATCTAAATCTTCTAGGTCACAAGTATATCAATTGGATATGTGATTTCAGCACCTCATTTACTTCGATTCTTTGCTTGTTTTCAATATTATAATCAAATACATAATACGTTTAAGAATTTGGAATTAAAATTTTTTTTTATTTTATCAAATATAAGGTCATCTGTACTTTCACGTTAGTAAATAACTTTATAGTATTACTTATTATTTGTGAGTGAATGTTCTGATATTTAAGTATGCTTTATTTAGTTAGTGTATTAATCACAAATCATTAGAAAACCTCGCCAATAAACTCCAGGTTTCGGTTAAGGACTATAGAAACGGAATGACTGCTCCGCATCATGCGTCCACTTTGCCACCTATAGTGTCTTTAATTATTGATCGAGTAAGTTGAAACAAAGTGAAGGCCTATTTGCCTCACGCGTCGTTAATAAGTTAGCTTCTTAGATGCGCTCGACTCTTTGAGGGTGAGTATTTTGACTCGAGGCACTCACTGTCATGGCAACTTTAGTCAGCCTCCCTCGGGCTTAATTGCGTGAAACGGTCACGTGTTCTACTTAAGATGCAGCCGACTGAGAGCGTTCCTTACCTTGGAATAGTTAACGCGTTTCATAATTAATGTTTGGAGGAAAGGTTATTTAAAGGTGTACAACATTCAACATTTGCTTGGATACATTCAACTAACTAAATACGTACAAACTAAAAATAGATTTCTCTACTTTGTAATTTCTTAAACATTAAACATGAATGCAAGTATCATTGTTATTAGCGTTAACGATTTAGGTAGGTGTTTTAAACTAATTTATATGGCTACCCCAAAGGGAATTAATGTTGTTTATGTTGAACTGAACATATTTGTCCAAGTAAGAAATTATAAATTGAAAACAATAATAGGCCTACCTTAAAACCTAATTGCCTAGTAAGGGTCGCACCTGGTAAATATAAAGTGAACTCTACAGCGGGCATCATTAAGAAATATATATCTGTGCGTTTATTGATTGTTTAGTATGTAATACATTACGTGCTGTATGTTGAATAGGGAAGTATCTCCTTGCCTTATCTTCGAATTCCCATATCTTCAAATTATTGGTCAATAATCGCACGGTCGTGGTTTGGGTAGGAGGAGGGGTGGGGGTGGGGAGCCTGGGGCTACAACTGAAAACAATAGCTACGCGCATGTTTTGGCTGGAATACCTCTTGCTTAGCCCTCTAATTCTTGAATGTGCTTTTAGATTCATAGAATCGATACCGATAACGATGGTTTAGCGCTGGATACGCAGGCAGAATATTCGAAAGGTCGTCGGTTCAATTCTGGCCTTTTGAAATTCTGACTATAAAACATTTTCCCTTAAAAATACAACTATTAGTTAAAATTATTTCATATTGGTATTTGCTTGTGTATCTTAATAATTCGAGTAATCGACCGGAAAGTTTTAGATCCAGGTTTGATTCTAGGGGAACATTTTTAAAACTTGTTTTGTTGTATATGCGTTTACAATAGTTTATTTGTCGCCTATTATAAAATCTTCAATCTACAAGTGGTTGCCCTGAAACCAACTTCTTGGTCGTTTTTATTGTAGGCGACTATAATGCTTGTTTTCTTGTTCCTACGACAGAATGTTATAAATATAATCAATATGTATTTAATTTATACAATATTCATGTTTGTGGGAAAATCAGGTGGATGTGCTCCTGAGATGAGAGGCGTCTACGTTTCACTCAAGGTATGTCCGGTTTACTAAGGTGACTGTGAACTTGAACATGCGTTCATATCTTACTGGTCGGATGCTCCAAACGTCATCCTCAATCACGTTTAACTCAAAATCATTTTCATATGCCAATAAATGCTCTCGTTGTGCTGTTTGCTACTCAATGCGAAGTGGAGTCCTTGCTCAATACACTCCTAGTCCTAGGTTTTAGACCCACTTGGCTCAAGAATCCCCTCAAGAATATCAAACAATTATCAGTGTGTAGTCGAGCATTGAGCGAGGTACTTTACATAAGCAATCACTTATGTCGGCCAAGGCTCATTTGACCCTACCCCTCCCTCCCCCCATATGATAACTTGAACAGGCGTGAATTATTTGTGGTGCAAGCACTCACGTTTGCACCGTCCCGTTACCAAGCGAAGATGTGATTAAAGTGCTGTAGACAGCGGCGTTCGCAGTCGCCGCTCCATGGCGTAATCAAACTTTTAAGTAAACATCGGGATTTGAAACAGATAATGCCGGAGCGTTACTTCAGGAAACTTTACTTTGTCAACTAGACAATGAAATGAACGGGAAATTAGAACAGGAAGGCATTTGCATTCCTAAACTTTGAGTGACCTGAGTGGGAGTTGTGCGTAAAATGTTCCTTTCTGTCTGTTAGCGTTATAACTTTTCTTATCAAGTCTAACTTGTTTTTTAAATAATTACAAAGGGTCTTAGCTACCCTCATATCGCTCGCTATAAATATGATGCACAATAAAAAAGATTTAGAAGAGATTTGTGTTTATATTATTTGAAGAAGTATATAAACGAGTGGATTCAAGATATAACATTATTTTATACAAGTATATATCTTCAGTATTGTTTAATGGGAATACTGTTTTAAATGTTATGTCAATTTAAAACCATTCCTTGATATATAAGACTTGAGAAAAATGACATCGTAACCAAAACTAGGAAAGAGCTTTCATTTATAAAACAACTTTCGTCACTGGATATTAAAATAGATTGGTTACACAACCAACTTTTGTCCCAATCCACAACGGCTCAACTTTACTTCTTTAACCCATTTTATCATCCTTCCCTTCCACAAAAAAACATCCACCACACATCCTGTACCCTCCTTTTTAACACAATCACTCTACTTTTTCATCGTAGTTAATTTGTCGCTGTTGTAACCGAGTGTACCCGGCGTGTAAGTAATTAAGGCCTAAGAGCGGTGGGCTTGTTGGTGGTAAGGTGGTAAGGAGCCGGGGGGATCCACTCTGTCCCTGGGCCCAGGTGTCGGCCCTCTACCATTAGCGTTGTGATGCATATAGGCGTCCTACCCCTAGACCTCCCTTGAGATCTCTGCACAGTTTAATGGCTTGAAATAGCGATTCGCAGAAGAACAATATATGAGGTTTTACTCTCCCGACGCCCTGTATTGCGTAAGTGTACAATTAACTAGGAGGGATACAAATCCAATATTACGTCCGCAGGCACACTTGGCGTATGAATTTCTTGCCTAGATGATCAAGCACTATTAATCATCTCGGAGAGTAATTAACAGTTTCGAGCGAAACATTAGCGGACGGCTTCAAAAACGATAATAATTTATACTGACTAGGTTATCGACTTGTATTATGCGATGCTTCGAGTTTCCGATAGCAATAATATTGGAACAAAGTAACGATTCGAGGAGATGGGTTTTTTCATGCCTTTAGATAAGGTAAGATCATGGCAGCTTACTGTGTAATATGCCGTTAAAACTTAAACTGAGGTGACTATAACTGCTCACAATTGTTACGGAAGCAAAACCCTATTATACAATACACAAACAAAATATTAGGATATCAAATTCAGATTTTGTCAAACTGAACAAAAATGCTAATTTAAAATATGAATTCATATTAACAGAGTGTCACATAACTAATTTCTATTTCTCGATTTGGTTCGTCGGGAAACACTCCCGTAGGTGTAATTGTTATTATTTACTACAATTCAGAAATTAAAAAATTTCTAACTAATTTAATTTTAATTTAACTAATTTCTAGGAGGGAACTTAAATTTTAAATTTTGACCAAGCCAACCCTGTCGACGCCAACGCCATTTTAGTATTTTGTATTGATGAACCTTTATGACGATTGTAATGATGGTGCAAAAATATATTATTGGTAGTTATATTTTATTAAGTTGTATATCAATATGATCCAATAATTGTCTTAGTTTAAACACATTAATAATTGCAACTTCAAAGTATTGATCAGACTAAAAATATGTGTTATTTTTTTGGCCACCGCACTGGTACGCTTTTTCAATATGAATACTGCATGCGTACTTTAACCACATAACGATAGAACATTAAATAATCACCAGGCTGTGATTTCATCTACTTTCAACTGATGGTAAAAAAACATTTTGGCTACACATATTTGGGTTTTAATTGAAAGAATTGTAACAGGTAAAGCAACAATAAACAGCCAGCAAAAAAGTTCCAACTCAATTACTTTCTAGTTACATCCTATCGCCAACTTCTCCCGTAAGAAAAACATGAGGACGTTCTTTCAATATCCGGTCTACGGCTGAGTTCTGATCAGAAATAACACTTTTCACAAACGACAAACTCGTCCATCTATATCTGCGAATTACATACGGTATTTGTTTAATCTAATCGATCGCAATCGTAACACTACACGTTGATTGTACAAGAGGCTTGTAATTATTTGCTGCTGCATATTTTGTGTCAGCAGTAACAAACAACCGTTGACAAATTGACTTATGATCGCAGTCTACGCAATGTTAACGTCCTGCCTGTCACTGTACATAAGTAATTGTGACGAAGCAGGTTATCGAAAAGTGTTATGTATCAAGTTTATTTACAGCATAATATATATTTTCATGGATTATTTACTTAGGTATTATATGCTTTTCTGTTATATATTAATAACCATTTAGTGGATAAAAATTCTTTAATACATCAATTTTGAACAACGCTACAAATTGATTTGATTAGATTGTAAAAACTCTTTAATACATTAATTTTAAACAACGTTAAAAATTGATTTATTAAAGACTTTTTACCAACTGAATGGATTTTATCATACGTTACGAAACGAAACTAAGTAATAAAAGTCGAAGTTAACATTTTGCTTGTGAAAACACCTTTAAAGCCCAGAAAATTATTTATAGAAGGTGAGTTAAAATTTGATTGTTGCAAATTAATTTCGGTTTGAATGTAGCGTATTTCCTGTGTGAACTGATTGAGATTGTGGTTGACGTCTCATCGCTTTGGGCTGACAGTAATCAGTCCCGTGAGTGATGAGGGGGTGAGGATGATGAGCTTGAGATGAACATGGCTAGCCGGGACAGGTGAACTCAACCACAAGGCACAGTGCACACGTGACTTTATATTACATCCACCGGCGTTGAATTGTGTGTAAACAAGTTGTAACGGAAGAATAATGGTAGCTTTCTCGCCCTGAAAGTTGTAAAATTGTTTTTTATGCTGCCATCAACTTGTATTGACTGCAGAACTCTGACAGAATATACGTTTTCTTATCTGAAACCGATTCCAAAAAAATACGGAACTTGAAATTAATAAGAAAAGTTAGTCTTATTTTTGTATGCTGTGTAGTGTGAACCTGCTGGTTTCCATTAGCGACAAACCATGGAGCAACTCATTTGATCCATATTGATGTATTGCTTTGAAGCATTAATTTTATTACTACGAACTAACAAAAAACTCAGTATTTCATGGCGCCATTTTTTTTTTTAAATTACTCTCTTGTATGTTGTGAAATCCTAACAAGAAGGTTACATCCTAGGAAATAAAATAATAACTTTTATAAGCTTGCATATTAAGCAGCTTGCTTCATGATGTAACACGTACACACTTACAGTTCTGTGAAATTGTTTGCTTTAACGCTCTTAATGCTATAGATTAAAAAATTATAGTTTGCACGGATTTAAATAACAGAGAGGTATGCAACGACTGAGTTTTTGTATAGTATCAACCACATCTTGTTCTAATTAAGGGTGGACACAGCTGAAAAGGGGGTTAATAAACGAAATAGTTACACAAAATAATAAATGTGTTGTATGCTTTAAATAATTCTAATAAGTAAAAAAAATGCTTTTTTAGATTGGTAGGTTTATTATAGTTTATATATATTTATGGTATAACGTTTTTTTATACATAATATATTTATATATATTTTTTAAACATTTTTTTATTATTAATAACTTAAATAGAAATAGTACCGTACTTATAATATGTTATTGTAATTCTGTTCATTGTTCATTATCTCCGTTCTTTCTAAACCACGTATTTCTTATTTGGAAAAAGTATTATTCCTATTCTATTGGTCCAAATGAACTTTTTTTTTACCATCGTACATGTACCTACAATCTGTGGAATTGAATTTTACATTAATTAATCTTTACTCACATATGAAAATAATTTGCATGATAATTATTGCTCATGTACTATATATTTGTTTTGATGATGTGCCAATAAAAATATATAAGAAGTAAAAACCCTTACACCAGATCATAATGCATAGCCAATAGAAGATTTTAAAATTATTTTGAGACTTCTATGTTAAAGGGTATAGAAACAACATATTTCCCTAGCATTGACGGTTTTGGGGGTAGTTTAGGTTTTTTTGGGGGGGTTGAAATGTTAAAATTTTGGAAAATGGTCTGGTACATTTTCAATTTGTTTTTATGTTTTCCACCTATCCCCATAGTATGATTTAAATTGCATTAAAGCCATAGAATTAGGAATTTTCAGCTGTGTGTTGTTAGTTACGAACATATATTATAACTCAATAGGTTACAAGAATCAGTTCCATGTTCAATCGAGACTTATCGATGTGTCTCGGTTGTACGGTTGAGCTACGAACAATAGTTGTACCCGTAGCGTACTCTATTATCTGTGGTTGTACTGAACACGCAACCTTACAATCAGGCTGACACAATAGTGTGTGTACTAACACATGCTTCACATGTTATTCTGAGAGATGTCTACTGTTGATTGCTTACTACCTGTTAATGTTTCATGTGTTTACACTGCAGTTTATAGGTTGCCGTTGTGAATTAGACCGCAATAAATTAAGTTACCTAATGGGTAAAACACAATATTATTGAATGTTAATACTAGAACTGAAAGGGGAAAACTAGACCAAAATATTTATTGCGATTAGGTTCTGTGGTGTTCCTTTACGTTCTTGCGTACCCCCGAGCGTCTAGCAAGAGGCTAGATTGTTGCAACGCAATCAGCCGTTGATTTTATGTATAGACTTAAGAAAATACGGCTGCTTGTAAAAGATATCATCATGGAAATATAGGATTGTAGAAAATATAATTTAAGTATTTCATTATTGCACCATAACATTTACGCTTACAATTTCCAGTGCACTAATCTCTGTTACTAATTATGGGCAGGTTGTTGTTTCTCAAAACGTGATCAAAAATACAAGTTTGGAAATTTGGACATGGATTTGGAACATGCATTTTAGGTCAATCTTTGCTTGGCTGACTGACACACAGTTTTCCGAAACTTTGAATAGTTGTCACGGAAGCGTAAATTAAGGGCTCTGTGGTCATACTTTTTTTTTTTTTTTTTTACAAATTATTGAAAATGTCCGGAAAGAAAAATAATTTGTTTTAACGATATCAAATTTTGAATTATTTTGAATCCTCAATACTTCCAGAAAATTGTTTATCTATAATTTATTAAACGAGGGAGCGGAGCGACCGAGTGTCTCCATTCAACTCGAACGGGTCTCATTCTGTGATTCTGTCTGTCTGTCTGTACGTCGAAAATCAGCCGAACCGCTGAACAGATTGGGCTGAAATTTTAAACAGACATCCGGTACGAGTTTATTGAGAACTGCTAATCAGCTAGATCCATTGCGATTTAATCCACAATAATAAATGTGATTTTTTAAATACGAAAGCATTTGTTGTAGCAGCTAGCGGGACGCCAGTTACGTGGCTTGCATGGCCTAGTGGTAAGCATTAGCCTACCACGGAGGTTGGGGTTAGATACCCGTTGGTAGAACTTTTTTATATTTTAGACCCACAATATTTCTGAAGGGTGTACATGGAAATTTAATAATTATGGGTTTTTGTTTTAAAATTTGTAAATGTTCACCTAGTACGTTGAAACACGATTCGCATTTGAATGTATTTAACTAGGAAAGCAAAGTCGTTGTTAACATGAGTGAGTAAGCCTGTTGAAGTACGGTAAATTCCATATGAGCTAGATCTCCTTAGGTAAGTGGAGTAAGGTTTTTTTCTCTGGATATCAACACTTGGTTCACTCAATGTTTTAACAACGATTTGGCTTTTTTCCCTAGTATTCGATATCTATGACCGTGTGATCACCTTCATGTATCTCGGATGTTCCCCGGCTGAACGAATAGCTACTTTGTAAAAAATGTCCATGTGTTTCATTCCCTCTTAAAATGTTTTTCTACTTCTTTTAAATGTTAAAACGTGTATTTAAGTTGTTACTGTAGCAGTTGACTCTCATGACTTCCTCGATTTCATACTTCATCTAACCCTACCACGCGCACTGCACGTTCGAAGTGAATTCCCTCTAACCAGTTTGAGTGTGTGATAATCATGTCGAATCGGTGGCAATTCGGTTCTGTTTCAATTCACTTTGATTAACGTGATATCCTCGTTAAACGGTTTACGATGTGCGCTTAGCCACAGAGTGTTATTTTTGTAGGCCCTTTTGAAAACACGTTACGAGAAAGACTTCAATATGCAACCAGCAATACGAGTGAAATATTGTTAACGTATACAACACGAATATCAATCTGAATTCTATAGTTGTCTACATTTTATCTCGCAATATTAATGACGTATAAAAAAAATTGGTGTTCACTTAAAGGTCTAGTTGGCAACACCTCTTTAAAAATATAGGAAAAGTATATATTTTTTTTTATTAAGAGGCATTTATTTCTATTCTATCTTTCTGTTCCTCATCGAAATGCTAGTTTGTACTGATAACTAAATAACTATGTTTTAACAGTTTTTTTATCACTCACTAAATGTCTCTTTTTACATAAAAAATTTATGCAAATAGCTACACTAACAAAATCCCCAAATGATGTAGTATTTTCGAGACGGAAGGGTAGGAAAATGTTCCCTGAGAAAACGACTCTTTAGCCTTTAGTTGTGACAACTTGCGTCTTAGTTGACGAAATAAAACACCCTCGTCTCCGCCCCCCTTCAACTTGCCGCGTAGCTCACTCGAGAATCCGCTACGTCGCATCTGCCGCTAGGACAATTCTCACCCCTTGCCTCCAACCTTGAACACTCCGCTCCGCTCTGGGCACACCCTTAGAAAGTTGCAGCAGTGTCAACCCTTGACCAGAATCAACTAGAGCATGAATACGTGTTGTTTCAGAAAATAGGCGCCAGTGTCCGCCGCAGAGTTCTGACAAATTTAGAAGACATGAACCATCTGAACACGGCTGGTTACAGAATCTCACTTCTCAAAGCAGCCGAACTCGCCGCGACCACTATCAAATATTAATCGAGTTAGCGAGAGAGGTGGTGGTACATGAATTAATTGCTTCAATCGGGCTTTTGGTGAGGAGATGTATACACCACACACAGTTAACCGCACGCCCAAGCTAATCATACTCGTCTTCTTATTTCACATCCCTGGCTATATTTAATGTAACCATAATTTTACAGTTTATTCCTGTTTAAACTAAATTCACTATTAAAACCGATAAATATGTTTAAATATGTAACTATTATAATTAATCTTATCATTGTTATAGTTTTAAAATTATTATTCTTTGAATCCTAGCTATACATAGTGCCTGGTACAAACCTGGAAGACAAATTTGATGGCTAAACAGAAGGTTTGTAAAGCACAAAAATAAAAAAGATTATTATTTCAGCTTTGAAAAGTAATGCTGCAGGTAGTTCTTTCTTTCTTGCTTCTTTCTTTTTCTTTGTGGGAAAGTTGAGGAGGAACTCTTAAGAATTTCAAATGTGACACAAAAGAGTTCGCACTATTTTAGGTGAATCCTGACAAGAGGCTGACTCTGCGTTGTTCAATTTATCACACGCACGTATTACACGCAGACCGCCAGATGCAGTGCTACCACTTGTTAAGTTGGTAGAACTGTCTTGTTCTTCTGACGTGACCCGCATTTAAAACTTACTTGGCTGTGACTTTAAATCTCACATATGGCCTCGCAAAGTATTCTAGTCAATCCATGAGGTTTTACAGCCGTTGCAAAAAGAGTGCGCTGTCAACATGTTGTATATCTCTTCGATGGTCATAGCTGTCAACATTAAAACCTCGCAAAAACAGAAATATTAAGTTATAACAAAAAGGCAAGAAAAAAATAGAATCGCATTCAACTAAACGTGTGTTATTTTACAGCAACAGGCTGCTAGAAGTAATGTTTTCATACTCTAGATGGAAATTTAATCATATCTTCGTTTTGATTTTAATTATATAACGTATAATTTTACAGTATTGTTTGAAGGAAATGGAACAATAAGGCCTAAATGTGTTTTAGTTTATAAATATACAGCTTAAATAACCACTGTCGTGGCTCTACCTGTATAAATATAGGGGAAATATAAATAAATAAATAAATAAATAAATATAAATATAATTAAACAATATTGGACCATACATATATAGAATTAACATTACATTCAAATTCCAAAAGAGAGTTATACAAACTGTTTTGCAAAATTGGTCAACGAAAACGTATAGAAACAAATGCCGTATGCGAGAGTAAATTGTTTTCGACGAGGGAATAGGTTGAAAATTCCTGGGTGGTTTTCACACCACTTAACAAATGATTCAGATTAACGCAAGAGGCAATATCTTAATTAGAACTCCCACCCGCTGCCGCATAATGTAGGCGTTTGCTGTTTCATTTCAATTTACTATTGTAAGTAATTGGGGCCTACCACACATCAGCTTGATTATTGGTGCCAATACTATGTTTCGACTTTTAACTATATTGGTTGATAATACATAATTATTGTTATACTAATATAAATAACAATGCCTCGATGCTTTTCTAGCCGTTGAGTGTTGATAGAATTTATTCACGATTGTCAATGTGTACTACTGGATTAAAAACCCATTTTTTTAGTTTTGTCAGTCCTGGCATAACCATAGCGATATATTATTAATGAATGCTATAATTATTTGTTAGAGGAGAGTATAGTCATGGCAGTTGTATTAGTAACATTTATGATAAAATGATTATTTTTATAGCGTGTAAATGGAAAGCAGCGTTTAATTTTACTTCACTTTCCTTGGAATGTATAATGGCTGTCTGTGTAACAGTAACACAGACAGTGTCCGTATAATGATCGATATGAAGTACGCGCGGCGGCGATATTCCCACGGTTCCCGCGTGCAAATCTTCTATCATCTCCACGTTTCCCCTCTCATCTTCCCGCTCGTTCTTTCTTGGAATCTTGCACATCATTCTTTATTCTTGCTGCGAGAATGTTTCCCTGTGTTCTCGTCTCTCGCAATCATACGCATTTATTCAGCCCTTGTTTTCATCAGCGTGCGTTTCTTTTCAACTATGTCGGAACTTGTCAAGTCGAGTTGCGTATATGTATGCGTTTGTGTGTGTATTATTTGTATGCCCCAATCACATTTTTGAGCTTAGCAACATATTCATTTTATTTGTGTATTATTTATTTATTCAACGTCTATCCTCTATCCTATTCAATTATTATTTAAAAAAAAAACTGTTTTACGAAGGAGGACAACTAAAAACAACTGATTTCATAAATTCAGACATAATAATGAACTATAGGAAAGTAAAGTTTGAAATAGGAATACGTATTACACAAAAAATATTAAATCATAAAAAACATACTCGTACATTCAAAAAAAACAATTCATCTTCTACTAACAGTCTTCATATACTGAAAATCTATAAATTATATTCAAACATATAAATACGTCATGAGCAATGCATCTATTATAAGCCGCTTTTGCCACGAGTACATTAATGTATTCAGTTATTATGTATTTCTAAATTTAGATATTCCATGAAGATTATTTTAATACTATTGAAACTGATTGAACTTTTAAAATGTGTTTGTAATTTCTGATAAGAAATCATTTGCTGATGATCATTAAATATATATTTACTTTAATTTGAATTTGAAAGTTGTGATTTCTCTTCAACACGGATGGATCATAAGTTTTTTAACCTGGGCGTCAGAGGGTCATCGCTAAATGTACCAAAAGAGAGAATATATTTTATACCGGCTCCTCCACCAAATATATTTCAAAGTTTGAACTTCGCTTCATTTTATTTCGCTTGTCAGAATATTATACTGATACTTGATTGATTTTATGTTTGTCAAAGTTGAATTAAGAATTGCGTCCGAAAGAAACGACCATCACTTTCATTGTTTTCAAGCTGCTTGTGTAAGTAAAACACTCTACATGCAATTGCTCGCACTATCGTTTTCGCCATTGCTTATTAGGGGCGGTGGTGGTGCTGTGTCATGAACCCCTACAAGAGATCAGTTGGTTATATGTGCACTTGAGAGCTTTCCTGCCCTCATCGGGGCTAGCCTCGCCTCCGGTCAGCGGCAGTCTGCCGGCCATCAGTCAATAGCTAGCCGAGCTGTATTGAAACAAGGGGATCTAAAGTTGCGTCTCATTCGTCTCCCACAATCGCATTTACCAACCAAATATGTTCCATGTTGCCCTGTGCCCAATGGGAATTTAATTCATCAAATGTATGGAGTTGGCTCAAAGATTTAGTTTCTGTTAAAGTGTGGTGGGGTCGTTAATCGATCTACTATAAATTGACGTATGAAGCTTAAACTTGAGCAATTTATTATGTGAACTTAAAACTACGGTGTATATTCTAATTAGCAATATGCTTCCTACTTTTAAATGATTGCTAACAAAATGTTTGGCAAGTTATCTTTATTTGTGTGTTGATTTTATCTTTCATATATTTTCGGATGTTTACAAGTTTAAATTTAAAATCTATTAACAATGACTTAAAGTTATACATCACCCATATCAAGAAGCACTTTCAATTTTAACCGTTGGCAAAAATAAAACTTACTTGTGCTCCATACTTTAATTAAGTAGCAAGTCAAAAATTTCCGTTACAAGTATGGTAACCCTGGACCAAAAGTAAATCAATGGCTGGGTATGGTAGATGCAACTAGATTCCCTGATTTACTAATGATCAAGGGTGTACATCAGACACGCGATTATAAGATTTTTGAAATAATAATTGTAACCCTTGTCAACATATTATATTAAGGTTATTTTATAAAGTTAAAGTGAAGCTTTTTAGGTTTATGTGGATGTCAGTAAATCGAGTGTTTTCGCGTACGGAATAAGCACTAAAAATTAAATACAAATTAAATATCGAAGGAGAAAACACAAATACTTAGGCCTATAATGAATGTTATCAAATGTGAAATTGTGTTGTGTTCTATGTATTTAATTTAATTTTGAACTGAAGAATATCATACAATCAATATACTCAATACATTTCATATTTAAAATCTTGACGCAATGCATGGAACCATCCCCTTTAAACCGTACAGAAACAAAACTTCTAAAGCCTTCAAGTCCGTAGTGCTTTCATTTCAATGAGCTTCCAAGAGCTTTCTCAGATCGTGAAAGCGAATTTTATTATCAGTTTTACTCGTATCCATGCGTAAAATATTTCCTTCTTTATAATGTTATTGGCTTTTGTGAGAATACTATCAGCTTTGACGTTTCCTACAATATTTTACGGTCCATTAATTTATGCATTGCTCACTTATTCCTTGGATCTGTGTGTTTTTATATCACAATGCCGCTAAAATTTGAGATACTAGAAAAGTGATTTGAATCACCGTATCCTCAATGCGGATCCCTGATTAATAAATCCAAACCTGTACTTTCTGTATAAGATAACCACTCCAGCTCATAAGCAACCTCTGTCAGCTGCGCGAGTTTATGTGTACATTAGCTGACTAGTCACCCTGCTCATAAAAACGTCATAATTTGTTAATTGAATGCAAAAGCTTTGCTAATTAACCAACCCAATTACATAAAGTGGCGAAGACAAAGCGTTGATGTAAGCTTACACCACAATCATTAAACGTGCACTTATTATTTTTAATTAAAAAGTGGCCGAGTAAAACTACTTCCGAATTCTATCTACAATGCAGCGATTGGTTTTTTTCGCATGTTGTTTTTTGGAGGTGTCAATCAGTGTGCTTCATTTAAAACGAAGTTATTCTATACTTGCTTCCACATCGCGAATCCCCCTTGGGTATTACAAGCTCAAAGCTGTAGTAACACCAATCTTTTCTTCAATTCCAAACCAACTTAAAAAAGTCAATGCAATTTTGTTCAAAGATTTCTGTTATAGAACTCGGAACAGCTTTATCCTGTGGCCGTCGTTGTGGTGCTAGTAAATAATAAAGTATACACTTGGTTTTCAATACAATACAATGTTTGAATGTTTGGGAGAGAAGAGATGATATAAATATAACAATAACTACTCACGATACCTAATTTAATCACTAATTAATAACAAACCGTTTGGATTGATGGTTTTGAAAGTCAACGAGGTAATATTTCGAATTCGAATCCACGCACTTAGTGATCTTTATCGTATTGTTTGACCCACAATGCTGCTGCGTTGAGTTTTTATATGCAAGGTTCTCTCCCATTTAAGGCTAAAACAATTGACTTAACTTAAACTAAGTTGACATTAACCTTGTGCTACCTCGCCGAGGATGAAAATTACAGTCGTATTTTGTATTCATCCTATACTTTTCTACAATTACGTTTAGTGTGGTCATTTAGTGGACAGATATTTTAACGTAAACAGCTATGCTAATACATTTATACCGAGCTGGATTCCCAACTAAGTAGAGCTCACTTTTTAGCCACTTAATGAACACAAATTTGATGATATAAAAACCACCGTCTCTAGGAATAATAGAACGACATAACTGTTATAATAAACACTAGTTAGTTGGCAACATTTTACAAACAAATGAACAAACCAGACTACGCTAAACTTGAACTGAACGTTAAACTTGGTAAAACATACGGCTTTTCTACGAGAAAATACGTCTTCTAAACTTTGGCTTACACAATTTCCTAGGATTACAAGTTAAGATTTAATATCATGATTTAAGGTTTCGCTTTCGCATAATTTCCCAGGCATTGAATCTCGCTTTCCGTAGGTTTGCTAAACAATTCCCGATATATTATACTCCACGACTTAAAGGTTGGTTCTGATAGTGAGTTTGTATAGTTTGTGGTATATCTGGTTGAATTCACCTCCCGTTTTCTGAGTGAACCACTTGAATTAAATGCCTATCTGTATCTGTATCTAGATAGAGTATTGGAGTGAGTTTTGGATGACTTAATAAAAAGCTTGGAGGATGTCTTGCATCGAAATGTGTAGATGGTGATGAATGTGTAGGATGTGAAGTGGTTTGACTTTTAACTACTGCGCTCAAAAATACCAACTTGACACCATGGTTATGTTAAGTAGATACTGAATACTTAAATGAGTTTATCATAAAATAATAAACATCAAACTTGCTAATTTAAAACATAGATTTATTTACTTTATGGTATTCATACACATTTTTCCATTAATTGAGATTTTGTGTACTTACTAGGCCTTTACATCCGTGAACAGAAATATTTTTACTATTATGCGATCATTAGTCTTGTTTAGAACTGTGCGGGTAGAGGTTTTGACAGTCGGTCGGGAAAAGACGGCCAGCATGTTAAAATTATTGAATTTTTTTGTGAAAAATCTTACTCTTTGATTGGTTTCAGTTTATTTTATATTGTTAGTATTTTTATTGAATGAATATTTTTACAAACGCTATAAATCAAACATTTTCTGGACCGGCACCTCCACCAATAACGTGATCCTGGCCCGGCACCTCCACCAAAAACGTAAATTCTGGACCGGCACCTCCAGTTTACTCCCCAGAGTGTATTATCTTGTTAACCGAAAATCGGCTATCTTTTTTGACAATCGGGTAGACCCCAAATACCAGGCCCGACATATCGGGTACCCGCTCACCACTAGTCTTGTGTATGTTCATTTCAACACTGAAGGTTCTTGGTTGAAACATCACTCAAACCAGTGCATTTTTAACCATTGCAATGGACTAAATAATTACTTCAATATTACATAAAGAAAGAGTATAATCTACTTTTTATCCGCCATAGGAACGAGGCAGATATAATAAATAAGGATGCACATCTTTTCCTAAAGTAATGTTTTCATATTTCCAAGGCTCTGGCTTTGTTCAAGGGTGCCAAAGCAACTGTATTTTGAAGTATTGCATACGTTTTGCTTTGCGAACACATACGTTTTCTAATGGAAAGAGTAAACACTACATGTGCTGTTCATTTTCAAATTCACAAATGGGTATTCGTTCTACAAATAAAGCATTTATATATTAATTTTAAAAATTTTTATTTGAGAATACTTATTTTCTATTGTGTTTGTGACGTATGACAGATTTTATAACTAAATTTCACTGAACATGAATTCTAATAATTTAGGATAACTACCTCGAATGTCACAAGGCTCAGTAATATGTTGATCCCATCCAGACATTAACATATAAAATATATATTTGTTTCTCGAGCCTTGTATTTCGTAGGCAATTTTAAGGTATTTTGTGACTATGTGGTAACCAATCCAGAAATTAAAAAATCCTTTTCAGCCGGTTATTGAACCTGGGTCTCTCAATTGCCGGTCGAATTGCTAGAACGGAATTCTGTAAATTCTGGATTGGTTTCCCATTCCGATTACACATATTATAGGTGTAATTGCCCGTATAATACAGGAGTGTTTCCAGTGAATGAAATTGAGAAATATTTTGTTAATATTTCAGCATTTAAAATTCAATTAAGCTCTAATTGTGTAGCCTAGAAATGTAAATTGAAAAGAATGTAACTCAATAGGTAAATTTAAACTCTTTGAAAATAACTAACTAAATTATATTGTCCGGAGATTCAGTACAACGTCTGTTTTGTTAATATCCAAGTAGACGGCCTTCAAAGACACATTTTCACTTATAAAAAAAAACATTATAAATCGAGCGGTACATAGCTTATCTTAACTGCAATTTGACTTCATAAATCCCTTAATAACAAGATCACTTTTACCTAAGGTGTTTTGATTAATTACTTTTTGTCTTCTTATTGCGAGAGAATATATTAATATTATATTACTTACGTTATTTGTGTAAACGTTTACATAATTCGAACAGCTTAATTGGCATCATACAATATTTTCTTAAGCATTTTTATTTCGAAACTGTATTTGAAATGACCAACACTTAAGTACGAGCACATAGAATTTGAAATGTATGTGGTTGAGTATTGTGGCCATGTCTGATTCCAACACACTGTTTGTTATGTTATTCAGTATAATATAATTAATGAGAGGACGTACCGAGCATTAGACTCGACAATGAAATGCACATCCCACCAGATTAGGAGCCTTCTAATTAACCGTGTTGGTACAGATATGACAAGCGGGGAAGTTTTCGAGCCACCGACCCGTGAGGGATTGGCTAATTGAAACAGGGGGTTACAAAATAAATCCTTGGTGGGGTTCGAACTAGTTGCCGGCTCATAGCAGGGAAGAAACTTGAGTCATATTATCGTTTCTCTCGAAAAAAAGAATTTAGTTCCATTAAAAACTGTGAATCGAAAAATGATCTATAAATGGGTCCATTCGCGGAAGTCTCAGAAAAGGACGAATAGTTACAGAGTTGAGGCAGTCAAACATAAGCGACGTAAGGGAAATTGATTTCGTCGTTGTAATTTGTCCTTCTGAATTCGATACGTCAATGTGGAGATCTTTAAAGGAACGTTAAATTCGTTCTAAGTTCCCCCAAAAAGTTACTTTTCTATAGTTACACATTCGTGATGAGAGAAAAGGGAGGGGTTCCCATGAAGACTGGGCTCCGGTCTGGAGTGAAAGTCTCTTAGGGTGTGGGTTCGAATCTCACATCAAACTAGCTTCCTTTTAAATGATCTACATCAGTTTGATATACCACTTTCGTCGTGAATTGAACCTTGCATTATTAGAAACGTTAGACAACAAAATCAAATCCACTTGCCTCAAATTTATTATCTTCTGTTTTTCCACGTAACTTTAATGCAATGGCGCATTCTTTAACTACCAATGGTTAGATTCGGACGATGGACGAAAACTAAGTTCATAACCCTTTGTCAAAACCAAGTCCAACAGTTTCATGAGCATTGTTACAGTCATGTGAACAGCAAATCATACAAATGAAGTACGTTAGAGAGCAATGTGTTCCGAATATAATTCATAATATGTACAGTGGAAGATACTTATCACAATTGAGTTCGTGATTGAATGGTTAGTGGCGGAAATGATTGGCATCGTAGGAAATTACCTATTATACAATGGATTATTGGCTGTAATGCTAGATATCGAAGACTGGGTACCTCAGTTTCCTGTGCATTCCTGGAGGCAATTGGAGGTAATTCCAGTGAATCCATGCAACAGCGTGTTTCATTGGGTCAGTCGAAAGAACTTTTCTCGGTTTACCACAAAGAGTACATATTTCTATGCACAGCTTGGGTTTTCGGCCCAGGCGACTAATGCCTTCCTTACCCTACCGCCCTCATTCAAACACTAGCCATACCAGAATAACCAATACCCGCATTATATGCTGGTTGGGAATAGGTTTAAAATCCTAATCCTAATCCAAATAACTCTAAATAGATAATTGTGTATTAGGGGCGAGGGCAGAGATTGGTTGACGTTTGGTTCCCAGTACCTAAAAGTGCTATTCGTATACTTAAGGCGATAATGCCTAGGGCTAGAAGTGTGCGGTGCGTGTGCGTGTGCGCGTGTCTGCGTGTGACTCGAGTAATACATCAGGAGCAACTTCCTTTAGTTCCACAAAGTGGGGAGTGCTGTGGCCTCTACTGTGGTTAAAGTGACAGGGTAGCAATACTAGTTTCTAAACTCACTCCTAATTAACATGTTAAAACAAACGCGGCTCGGGTACTTCGTTACCATAGATATAACTGGTGCATAATAACTGCATTCTGCTAGCTAGTGCAGTTGCACTACTTTGCTGCACAACTTTGTCGCATTGCATAATCTGACAACACACTTACGGAAGTCTTTTGTTTCTATAGATTAAAATGCGGGTTAGGAAATAACGGTTTGCAACGCTTTTTATTAAGAGTAATTTTCTTCCAGTCTAGAATCGTTTGTAACATAATGCAACCTCAGAGGATTACAAAAATGCACTCAAATATAGCTTGTATTACTATCACGAAAATTATCTATATTACGCTATAGATATGAGTGTTTTGTATGGACCCACAAATGACGAATGAGATTTTTTAAAATACATTAGTTTCTATTTCCTTGAATATTTTATCTCGACAAAAGTTCTAAATTTCATGGCTTAAAATTGTATGGAATAATTCTCCTTAAATTGTTTGGTATACCTACGTTTGTTCGTTTCATATAAGTTTCATTTTTTAAACTACTTTTAATATAATATTATGATAAAAATTAATTAACGTTCATATTGTTGTAATTATCTTTACGAAAATTTAACTAGATATAGTTGCACTCATAAGATTCATAGTTGCTATTAATAACAATACTCATTAACCAAGCACAAGCTATTAATTTAAATCTTAATTTTATAAACTACGGTCGTATATTAAATTAAAATGGTGTCAGAAACCTCACAACTATAAGTTTTAAGCACACAAAGCTCCAAGGCAGTTTATATTTTTTAAATTTCTTTCTTTTTGAGTTAGTAATTAGTAATTTTCAACGTCTCTGTCGCACACATTCTGGTAGCACTGATAACCTTGTACATTTGTGATGGGGTGGATGAATTATCAATTTGTATTTAAAACGTGCTGTGCCCTGAGAGACTATTCCAATGCTGTTTCGTCATAGCCTACCACCTCACAGCCACCTACTCCCGCTCCTCTGCCGCCTGCTTGTGACGTAACTTTCTGTGTAGATCATTGTTGAATTAGTTCAACTGAGATAGTCGACTACGGCAATAGAGAAGTTTGAGGTAGACCCGTATTGTATGTGCAACTGCTGCTTGCTTACTGATTTTCGTCTAATTGCAAAACCCTAAACTATAATTAGGATAACTGACTAAGCGATGTCAATAAATAATTCTATTACATACATCAACATATTTCATAAAATAATCATGACTGATAGATGTTGTTAACATGGCTGCTTCACTTCATATTCCAAGCCATTGTTTAGAATAGGACCTTCCATGTTATTTCTTCTCTAAACCTGTGTTCGTGCTTTCTAATATTCTACTTTCTTAAAATTCACCTAAAACCTCCGCAATGTAATAACGAGTGGAAATAAAGTGCCAAGCTGTTTTTAATCCAAAGATTTACGTGAATTAACAAGAGTAAGATAGAAAGGTCACACAGTTTTCGGTTGGTGTTTTGTTCGAGAAGAATTCTACACTTGGTAATGTAATGGAGTGTTTTTAACATGGAATATTTAAAGCAAGTGTGACATGACCCAAGGAACGCTAAGCATCACCAATGAAACCTTATTTACGTTAAGAACCCATATGTCGTGTTATTGGGACAAAAACATGTATTACACAGTTCATTTTAATTGTTGTCAATGTTAAGATTCTTAAACCCTCGTACTTTATTGTATGGATGCTGCATAGATCAGATGCTCATCAACTAGTACGGTTCGTCTTTCAATCTGAGTTTCATTAATCAGGAGTATGCTACATGCAATAAATACTTGTGCGAGTGAAGCACCATTACTTCTACCCACTTCAAAATTGTGTTTAAAAACGAAATAATAAATAAATATAACAAACTAAATTAAAGTGGACGCTCAATTTCCAGGATGTTCGACTTGAGTTTCATCCATGATTGAAATAAAAAGTAATATTCAAGATTGCATAAGGTTTTGATACTTAAAAGTATTAAACGAAGCAAAGTTTGCTACGAGCTTAATGATGCTCATTATTAATGTATTTCAGACTTGAAACTTTAATTTGTGTAAATCACTACTTCTAGGTACCTTTTCACTCTACCCTTTTTATTAACAAGTGCTACACATTATTTTTATGAAATTACTCTCATTATAGATTTACATTTATATTATAGAGGGCCCTCTTACATTAAAGTAGATTGTAACATTACTGTAAATATCTACGTTTTTTCATTATAAATTTGTTCGTTACAAGTATATTTAAATACTACTTAAACGGCATTTAAAGGGGTACTTAAAAACGAAGACATCAATTTAATGTTAAGTTAATGCAATTTTCGTCGTCGTTCGCATTTCCTCGTCGACGAATGTTTTGATAACGTGCTCATTTCCGTGTATATTTAACATAGTTGCTTCGGGTAAGATGTAGACGATTACAGACGTAATGGATTTTACAGCCGATTTCCGTGGTGTGTCGGGGCCAGATAGCCTAGGAATATGAGTAATCGTTTGTAGGACGGGACACTCGACTGCTGAGAGCCAAGTTATACTGGCCTTGCGTTCGGTTTGTGGCTTTTGATATTGGCAGAATGGTGATAACTTACAAACTCCCTTAGTCCAATCTAGAGCCAGACTCTGAAACAATATCCGTACGAGATTCGACAGCGCGTTCAAGCATTCAAGTACTTCGGGAAATGATAAATTAAAGCGCTACACTATTATTCTCACTATATTCTTTCAACTCGAATATGAAAGCCTTGGGAACAGATTGCGTGAACTGCGTGCGGTCTTCGTATAGTGGTCGATGTCGAGTCTTTTGGGTTGAGGCGTAGAAGTGAAAGTTGTTAAGTATACTGATAACAAACATATTGTGATTGTTATCATCAAGGTTTTAGCATGGTGATAAAAACAATTAATATTTAAATTTGTCTCGTATTTAAATGTGCGGAATGGTTCAGTGTAGAGTTGATTAAAAAGCACTAAGCGTCTATGACGACGGCCGTCAAGATTGACGCTCTTGACGTCTTCGTCGTTCGTCATGTGGCACGCAACTAGGAGAAGATGTGACAGGCACAGCTGGTGGTTGAACCACAGCCCCACTCATTCGACTCTTACTTCTAGACGTCTTAAACTTAAAGGAGACGGATCCAACCCTATCATAGCTTCAATATGCAGATCAACCCGTTTTGCTCCAATGTACGGGGCTATTATTTCAGATGCATTATACAAATAACAAACAATAATGTTGGCGGTTGTCGTGGGCATGATTGTAAGGGTTACTTGAGCGTGTAGTTTAGAATCTTTGTAAGTAAAATAATTGTATTTGTAAACATGAAGTAGGCTTTCAACTACTGAACTTCACGCCGTCTGCTGGACTTGCCCCATCTCTTTACGGATATGTTCCCCATACCGTTTATTCCACCACGGAATGCAATGAGTTGTCCAAGTATTACTCTACTGGCATTGCACTTGGTTTTAATGGAAATTTTTATCAAATTAAGTCGTTAAAGGCGTTTTAAAAATGTCTGTTTAAAATTATTTATATTAATGCCAAGCTGAATTGAACAACAAAACAAGAGATGGGCATTGTCGATTTATCCATTTTTTGGCAGCGTATGTCATTTTTGTATCATCGATTAATTAATTTCAAATCAGTTAAGCCTCCTTCGTTAATATTTCTTTGAAATAGTGTTGTTAAGGGTGAAAAGCCATTATTGGTTAATATTTTTAATACTCTACATCTGTAAACATATATGAAAATTGTGAAACAAAGTGGGGTTTGAGGAGTTTGCTTCGATAGTGGTCGTTGATTGCTAGAGACCAATCCTTCAAACGTTTCCGATTAAAAACCGTGTGATCGAGAGCGAAGGCTTTGGGGAGTGACATGGCTTTGAGTTGAGGTACAACTACAAGGATTTGTTAGCGGTGAGAAACCTAAAGCGAGCGCGGAGAGCTTTTAAGACGTACGTGTTGAATCAGCAGAAGAAATCTCGGCTCGAACAAGTAGCAGAACTAGATATAAAGAGACACGCTTGTGGAATTGTAGAACAAAGGGGAGTGAACACAATCCCCTAACTCGATCGATTCTCCCATAGCCTTTTGATGATTTATTGCGTCTCCATTGTGCGGGCCGAGAAAACAATTCGTGTTTACCTACTAGACAAGTGAGGGGAAATTACCTACCGGTTTACCCGCTCTTGCTGTCGATCTCATGCGGAAATGAAGATTGATATGGTAAAGAATGTTTTATTTATGGAATACAACCTGTAAGTACTTTCCTGATGTGTGTTATTCTTTTATTATTCATACGATGATTGACGTTGCAGTTTACAGTTCATTTTGCGGCCGTATATCTAGTGTAAAGAGGTAGAGAACAATTCCATTATTTAACAGCTGAGATTCGAACCTATCGTTGTCAGTTTTGCATTGGTGACTTAGTGATATGAATGCCTTAATATTTTGCGTGATAAAATAGTTTTATGAATTTATTATTAAACATTTTGCCCAATAAGTCGATTTTCTTTAAATGAGAATTTTTACTTACGTTGGGGATGGCACATAAATCTATGCGAGTGATTTATACCAAGTTCTAGCGTCACAGCAGCTATAGCCTACCGTGCAGCTTACTGCAAGACTATAAGCAAACAACGTAAATTAGTTGGAAGTTTTTAACCCTAAATCACAAAATGTGCTGTATTTTATTTTGACTTAATGACTCATATTTATTACATGGAGACTTAGTAGGTGAATCCCTGATGGAGGAAATGGGTGAGAAAGCTAATACCGTCTCATGTACGCTTCTGTTAAAAGCTGCCAATTACAGGAACCAACGGATTTGACCAGTTAGGTAGGTTCCTCCACGGCCCGTGACTTCCGCGATGTAACGAGGACATGGAGGAACCCGACAACAGTGTCGATTCAACTTAGCCTCGGAGAGAAGCGACCGGCAAGTCACACAATTCACACAATGATTTCTGTTCAACTTCGCTTCAGCTGCAACTATATCAAATATCAGGTGGCTGCCTAACAAAATACACGAAATTCCGTATTTTGTTTAATATATTTTATAAAAACGAAGTGACTTTTCTCTTCGCAGGAGGCATAACTATTAACATTGTGTCATGTCTTACTAATCAAATCAAAACATGTGTTCATCGAGCTCAAAAGCAGAAAAAGTTCGACCTAAATGAAATTGACATTACTTTCGACATAAAGCTTTCGAGTAATTTGAGTTCACATTGCAATATTTGCAGTAATTCCATCCTGAGCGTTATCTTTTTTTAAATGAATTTTTACTATGACTATGTTTAAATACAACGTCGAAGATATAGGAACATTTTAAACATATTATGTAATAATTGTGGCAATCATGTTGAAGGCCGTCTGTTATCTCAGTATACGAACCACTAACAGTACCAGCACAAATGCTACCTTTGTGAGGTGAAGTACACGCGCTTCAAATCCTTTGCGAAGTTAGTAGCGTCTTGTCTAACTTCTTACTCAGACCGTCGTTCTTGTTTTTCAGTTCCTTAGCAAATGGCTTCACCACAAGCGGTATTAGAAAGCAAGATCTCCGCAGAACGCTTACACCAAACCTCGTTTCAATTTGCAGTGGCTTACCTGAATGCACTGCACAACCGTCCCGTAAAATCTCGAAAAGTTTTCGTTGGAAAGTTTGGTAGTCAAACTAACCTTCCTATATAGCGCGTTCACATTATTTGAACACGACCGAAGCCCTTTCTAAAGTTAAGTTGGCTGGTAACATGCGGTTTATATTACTGAATTTGACCGCGAATTGTTTGATTTGGTTAGCCCATTTGCGGTTTCTTGTCTTCTACCTCATTAATAATTACAGAAATAATATGTTATCTAGGTTTGATTTCATCTTTTATGTGTGAAAAAATTGTCAAAATCTTTCATGCAAATGTTTAATTGAACGAACAGAGGTAAAAAAAAATCTAGTGTTTCATATGTGTAAACATACACATGTAATTTTCCCATTTACACCGTATAGATAGATATCCACATGCACAATGAAAGCTCATGCACATGTAAGGTAACTTTTTCATCGATGCAAGTTATTTAAAAATCTGTTATAAAACATCGAATTTAATAATTATTTATTTAATAACAGAAATAGTTTTCCTAACTGGATTGTGCTTATACTGGATATTAAAATGAAAACTTTATTAAACTTGGTGAAGGAGAATTGGTGTTGTGAAAGAAAAATGTTGTATTGTATTTATTTACTTCCGTTGACAGGTACAAAGTATATGTAGAATATCGTGAAACATGGTTTAAACTTGATGACAGGATATATTAACCTGACAAACATTGATGTTATCGACTAGAAGTGACTCTGTAGCTTTCATCGTAGCTAAAGTTATTTGTGAAGTCTATTTCTAAATATATGAGGAGTACGAAATAAGGACATAAACAAGTTTTTCTTTTGTATCAAACGACACCAATTTTTAGTCTCGCGATTTCTAGTAATACTAAATAATAACAGTATTTACATCTGTCTATTACTTCGCAAAAATTCAAACCTTCCATCAAACTACAATGTAATATCCATCCAAAGTTATCAAACAACATTACCTTTAATTACATTACTTTAAAATTAAGATTTTTATGCAGATTTTTGTGTCTACTGTGCCAAATCAATTAATAAGTATATCTGAAGAAACATCTCAGATTGGCTCAAACCCACAAAGACTTTCATTTGTGTAACAAAAGTTTAACACAACCACCGCATAAGTTGCTATATAGAAGAACAAACAACACCCATAAGACTCTACTTTTAACAATGTGGTCGTGAGAAGTTTGTGGGCCATAAAACAACAGCAAACAATAAGTTAAATCCGTCAAACCAGAGTAATCTTATACAGTAACTCAAACATCAAGTTCCATGCACATGTGACGTCGGCGCCTGTTTGCCTACTAATTGCGTTCATATAACGTAATTCGTCGCGGCTGCTTTCATCGTAAACCCGGGTCTTAATGAGAAGAAAAATGTGAACCATCATTAGAACTTGACTGGGTTTAGTTTACAAAATTATTAAAGTTATCTTCCAGCGAGCGTTGAAGGGTGATGCTATTAACTCTCTGCATAAGCCAATCCGAATGAGCGTTAGAGCGTGGAACTCATACCACGCAATGACGGCAAATACACTGTGTGCTATATATCAAACCCTCAGAGAAATAAAAACTAAAACATAAAAAACAATTATTTATTAATTCATCAAAATTCATTTGGTAGGCCACACATTTTCTAAGACAAATAAAGCCTGTACTATCTTTGAGTAGCCTATTACTCAAAAGCATTATTCAAATTATAATTGACTGTAATCTGAGTGAAAAAAATTGTTATATTAATTTCATGATCATGCAAGCCATTCTATTAATACACAAAATAGAGGCTCGTACGCTAGCACTGAGGCAACTATATCAATTAGTTTCGAAATATACGAAATAATAATTATCTATGTTATGTACGACAACTTAATACAAATAGCGATTAACTTATTGTCACCATAGCAACAGAAAGCAGACTTTAATTCTAAATGTCACTCACCAGTGCACCAGTGACAATTTATGGCATTGGCGTTGATTGTAATGATTAAAAACTCAATATCAACTTGTAACTTCGATTCAGCATCCATAGCAACCAAATGCTGACTCTAGCTTATAACGTCCACCAGTGACAATCTATAGAAACGTTATCATCGTTATTTACTTTTTGTATAATAATTTTTCCAACAATGAAGTCAACAACGTTTTCGTGGTATTATTTACATGGTCCTTTAATTCTATTTTCATTGTTGTCAAAACTACGGAAACGATATTCTCAAAATCTGAACTAAACTTCGTTCACGGGAGACATGTTGGCCCTATTTTTGTAATATTAAAAACAGTCTGAACATTAAAATGGCGTCACTGATCTTAAAAAGCAGTGGGCTCAAAACGCAGCTCTTCTCGGCTTCCAAATCGTGGCGTTTACGCCCTTGGGCAGAGACTGTTGTTTACAGGTTTCGCACGTGGAGGGACCGCGATGATGGAACTTACGACTCGACTAGGTTCGTAACGTTTTTATTAACCATTTGCAGAAGCTTCTACCTTCTCTTATGTTCCAGGAGTGAGTGTCTTTTAAAACAAATATTGAAGTTAACCTTGTAATTTGATTGTAATATATTTTAAATAGTATTATGAATAGGTCCATTGAGGAATTGGTGGAATGCTAATTCATGGGTGTCCTAAAGAGTAGCATTGAATGAGATCTTGAAGTAGAATGAGCCAGAATGAGAGATACGATAGTGAAATATAGTATGTGAGAGATATAGTAAGATTAAGGGATATAAAAGAGAATGTAGAGAACGAGTAAAAGGAGTATGATAGAGAGGAATAGGCCGAGAGAGATTGATTGATTGATTGATCGTTGTATATGTGCTGGGGAGACGGAGAGACAACAGGAATTTCTCAGCCATTGTGTTTGTCATAATCAGTAGCTTGTTGTGCATCGAACACTCGGACACTTACAGGTAAAACCAGATAGATTTTAATTCAGAAAACCTTTTCGGCTAGTATAGGCAGGGTGAATAGCCACTGATGGCGCTAGTGAATTTACAGGCAGCGCGCACAAGCGGCAGCTGCCCGAACCATATTGATGAATAACAACTGTTCCTACTAGGCCTTTACATGGCCTTTACCATATGCAGTGTCCGATAGCGTCCCGATATAATCATAAAAATACGGATTTAAAAGTGTGCTTGCGTTCTTCAATGCACCTAAATGTTTTTTAAAAATGATTGGAACTGGCCAAAGCAGGTCATGTGTTAGACGTGACGGAAATTAAGTCGGGCGAAATAAACAGCTTAAAACTGCGGGAGTTGTGAGGCAGACATCTGTCAACTTGCCTCCATATGACGTGAAAGTCGATGGAAGTATATTAAATTGTTTTATATGTCAGTGTCACTATAAAATTGATGCAATCGCAGTCTGAAAGACTGACTAATCGTTCAATAAAATGTAAGCCTGGCCGCGGCCTAGCTAGACTGGGGCATACTGGGGCCTACAGTTCAAGGGGAACTGTCAAGTCATGTCATGCCCTGCGATGGTGATAGGCCTACGGACTGTAGGCTTCTGTTAGCCTGTAGAAGTAATTTTGACTTTCTGCTCGAAATTAAGTCCCTCATGCAGCCCTAGGGCCTAAGCCATAGGTTTTTACCACCTAGGGTAGGCCTACTTGGTTGATCTAGGTCTTCCCTTGGCCTAGTGGTTTTGTCAATGCTAGGGGCCTACAACTTTATTCGCTACCTTAGAGGCTGGGCACCTTGTGCAAAACGTTGAAACAATAATCTTACACAATTCATTCACAATAAAAACCCTGAAGTAGGCCTAGGGCCAAGCCCAGCTACCCCCGAGGGCTAGGCCTAGCCCTAGGTTTGTTTGCTTTAGTCTGATGAGCCAAGGCCTTGTCCTAGCCCATAAAAAACACAATCAAAGTTTGTAACCTACGCTAGGCTTATCACATCATTTCAAAATTATTCTACATGCTAACACTACATTCGGTATCACAATCGCAGGACATGACAGTTCCCCTTGAACTGTAGGCCCCAGTCTAGGTAGGCCTAGGCCTAGGCCAGGCGAGGCCGGCGAGGCTTACATTTTATTGAACGATTAGGGCTAGTCGGCCTTTCAGACTGCGATTGCGGCAATTTTATAGTGACACTGATATAGATAAAACAATTTAATGTACTGACATCGACTTTCACGTCATATGGAGGCAAATAATAACACTCTTGTCTGACATAAACATGAGCAAAATGCAAGCATTTACCATAGCTTTTACGTCAGCTGTGGCCAGCTTCATCAATTTAATGTTAGAATCCGCCGCTACGAGCGCTAGTAGTATCAACGCACGGTGCCTATATATGGTTCAGGAAGTGTAAAGTTATATAGGAATTATACAAAAAACCTCCCCCCCCCATGTTTGGTATTCGGTTTGCGATCGAGCCGGCTCACCACTAACGTACGAGGTTATAGAGAGGGGGGAGGGTCAGTCTGTTTTATACCCGTGGTTTGTGTTTTGTAGTTTCCCTCTGTCAATAAGATTACGAAAACGACAACAACACATACCGACTACCGTCCGGACCCTTTTCTTTTCTACGACCTCCCCGACGACTACGACAACGAAAACGACGACGACGACGACGACGACGACGACGACGACGACGACGACTACGATGCAGAGTGATCGGAGGAGAGAATAAAATATTGAAAGAGATGATAGTTTGAGAAATAGAGAGTTTGAGAGAGCGTGTATAATACACGCAACCGCGCGTATTGTAGATTCAATAATTTGAATGTTTTCATGATTGAAGGCAGAATGTAAATATTTATTTTGTCTATCAAACTAGATTACATTGGATTTAGTACAGGTATCAACCGTATGCAAGATAACACGGAATAGTTAGAAGAGATAGAGCGAGATAGATTCGAGGCAGAGAAACTGTGAATATCGGAAATGACAAAAGTCCTATCGGAAGAGTCAGTGAGCACTGAAGAGTAAAATACATTTTTATTTAGGAAGAAACTATTAGAGAGACTCTATTATTCCTAAATACTTTTTCAGTAAATATTTGATTTGTAGGCCAATCCTATAATATAACTTAAT